>CM055075.1:27739717-27797036 GCA_029204045.2 Tillandsia leiboldiana | reverse complement strand
CACATCCTTTTATCCAAAAACCTTAAATTCTTAGCACCAATGACTTAATAATTTTAAAAATATATAAACTCAATTTTATATATATATATATATATATAGAGAGAGAGGAGAAGAGAGGCAAGTTTTATGCTTTCAAAAATACAAATCTAACTAACTTATAAATTTTTTGTATCATTTAATTTTATCTTGAATTTGTGCTATTGTACGTTTTTATTCTCTCCTTTTTAGTTGATTTTACAAAGCACAAATTCTATACAAATTCAATGGTAAAAATTCACAATGCATAGGAGACTTATACTTTTAATATATATATATATATAATATATATTATATATATATATATATATATATATATATATAGAGAGATAAACTCTCTCATCACACCTTCACCACCCTCAGTGATTCCAATACAATTCAATAATAAAATTCACAATATAGTTAGTCTTATACGATTAAATATATAAACACTACATATATATTTATATATATTATCTGATATAGATCTATATATATTTATTATATTATATATATAGATAGCGTAGAGCTACTTTATTTTTAAGTATAAACCCCTTTTTACTCAAACTTTGTTCGCCCTAGATGAAGAAATGGTGCGGTTAGATGAGAGTGTCCCCCTAGGTTGTTGGATGGATTGTTAGTGAAATAGTAATCCTATTAATTACGTAATCCAACCGCACATTCCTTCCCAAGGATAAATTTTATGAGGAGAAAGATTTACTCATAACATTATAGTGTGTATATATATAGATATATAAATAGATATATAATATATAAGAGAGAGAGAGAAGAGAGAGGAGAGAAGAAGAGAGAGAGAGAGTCCAGCTAAAATACTATCGATAGTACTAAGCAATTGGTGTTACCAAATTTCTAGCCCTTGGATGAAAGGATGTGTGGTTGAGATTATAGTGGTCCCCTAAGATTTTTACTATTCAACCAACCACCCACTATATCCTAGGGGCCCGTTTGGTAACGGAATAAGACAAAACTAGCTATTCTAGGGATAAGTATAAAATACGAAACTAGTGTAAAAAAACGTTTGGAATGGTTCCAGAGATAAGAGATTTTGTGTTTGGTATAATAATGAGGAATAAGAAAAATAAAGAGTATTAGTTGTTTTAAATAACCTTTTTACCCTCAAACTTTATTATGTAATAATGAAATGAGAGATGATGTCTCGGTAGACGTGGGATGGTATTTAAGAAAGAAGTAAGAGGGTGTCACGCCCCGAGTCCAAAAACTAGTGTATAAATTTTTTTTTTTTTTTTTAAATCAGAGTTGCAAAAACAACCAGGGCAATGACAGACCGCCACATATATAGAAGAGTCCCAATCCCCAATGGAATTGAGCCTTTTCTATATATGCACGGCTAGCTTGGCAACAATCATCAGAGTACTAACTACGTACAACTACATGCAAAAGTTACAATTAACTTTACAATTATTTACATCTGAATTACAACTCTTTCCTTTAACATCAAATAATACATGAACTTTCGGCTGTTCAGGGTCAACATCTAACACGGAATCTCACCAACACGTCCCGACATCCCAGCACCCGCTCGGCCTGAAAAACAGTCACCCGAGGGTGTGAGACACACCGGAGTGTATCCCAGTGGGCACGACGAGCCGAGAAATAGCAGATCGTACCTACTGGTATACAATACTAGAGGATAGTAATAATCAGGGGTTAGGGTAAAGCAGATATATAACTGGTGCTGTAAAGAAAGCAAAACTTATAATCTGGGCACGAGCATGGTAGATAATTTTACCAGAATTTAAAACAGGACAAACATGTATTAGGATAATCAACGCATCAAGGAGTAGGACATCAGCAAGATAACAATGAAACTATAATCAAAGGCATCACAAAGAATCATATACAGGCAGATAACTAGAAGCCAGATCAAAGAATCAAGGAGGCTTGTTAAAGCAACTTAACAACACATGCATCAAATAAATGAAACACAAAGACCCAATCACAAGCTACCATATTGGCCTTCACAAGACCTCAGGCAAGGCTGCCCACTTGGCACCACCTGGTGACATTCCCCAAACTAGGGTCACGGGTTGCCTCAGCTAACCACTTTACCGGTAAAGTACACCGCTACGGGGGATCAGTCCGCTAGTGTACGTGAAGAACAACGGTGCGGGCGAATCATGTGCAAATGCTCAAACTGGCGGTCCACTGACCGGGTAATCGGCAACAAGCCGGGAAATCCCCACTGGGATGCAATAATCAAATCAACTGAATCTCAACTCATATGCAAGACCAAGGCAAATCTCAACTCAGCATAAGCTCAACCGAAAAACTCAACTCAATCATGCAGACCAACCAAATAATACAAAACTTAAACACATATTTTTAAGAAAACTGTTTTGAAAAGTCCACACCCCGAAGAGCATTGCCCTCGTCCTATCAAACAAGAACAGACTCAGGCGACACTACGAAGCTTGGGTTTCCAAACCTCGCAGAGCAATTGCCTTTGTCCTATCAAACAAGAACAGACTCCGGCGACCCTACGAAGCTCGGTAAAAACATCAGTTAAACAAATCTATGTGCTCAGCAGTGTATCATTTGATCGACAGGACAAACAGGCTTACTCATCAACCATGGAAATGTTCCAAGATAAGATATAAATACCAGAGGCACTAAGAATAATCATGTAAGGCAGAATAGAACTGATAACAGCGGTAGCTCAACATTCAGATGACCAAACAGGCATGGCAATATGTAGAGCAATAATATAACCACTGGAAACAACTAATCAGCAGATATGGTAAAGATCACTAAAGAAGATCATAATCAGGCATAAAGCAGGTATGACGTAGCAAATAACTGAATCAAAGGAAGGCAGGCTCAAGCATTGGTAGATCAATATAATAATCAAGCATAGGAGTGCAACTACGAAATGGCCAATCAGTCAAAGCAACTAACAGCAATATATATTGCAACCAAAGGCAGACAGGCTCAAGATAAACTAGGTTACCAAAAACAAGAGTCCAACTAATACCGTACACCGAGGGCCGAAAAGATCTCGGACCGAAGTTAAACCCACCTGAATAAATCGCAGGCGACTATTGTATCGACAGATCACTTGAAACCAGATGTAGATCGAACAGACCTGAATTAAACATATTGTTCAGGAATTAACTTAACTTTTAATCTAACAGTTTCAAATCAACTTAAAACCTCTTTTTAGCACTGTTTTCGCTCGTTCTTTTTACTGGAAATTCATTTTAACGAACCGTCACTTCCAGCAGGTGACATTTATCTTGCTGAACACCGTGCTCACCAATTTGCGGCAGCACGGAACCCGAGGAAAACTTCGGGTCATAAAACTCTCCTCTAACATAGCCCTTTTTGCATTTTTGTTTCTCCGAGACTTCCAACTCTGTTTTTAACGCGAGCATCGCGTTCAGTGACCCCAAAATACCCAGGAGTACACTTTTACAATTTTCCAAACAGACCCTAACACTGTTTTAATCAATTATTGCATTAAGGCTTGGTTATGACTCATCTTTGAATCCACATATTTCCAGACAAAACTTTCTATATCAAACCATCTCTGGATAATGCCAGGATCACAGGGCTTGCCCTAGATGCAGCCCAGGTTTGCTGGTTCAACCCGAACCAAGCCCTTGCTCTCACATAAGTTCATAATGCACCAACCACTTGTCCACACAGATCAAGATTGATCTGAAGTGAGCATCAAGCTCAGGGGACCTTCCTGAGTAAGTTTGATATACAACTTGAAGCTTAATTCTGCCTCGAAGTTCTTTGAGACATTTCCTCAAACACTTGGCATGCACCATATATACAAAGCTTCACAACAACTTCCCCGAGTTGGTTCTCAGCCAATTCTGCACCTTAAGCCCTCAAACTTGGAAGGAAAGTTTCCACATAACTTCCTCTACAACTCCTGCAAGCCTGGGGCATCTTTGCACCCATGGTTGGCTGCGGGCAAGGTGGAAAAGATGACTCCATTGCTTTGAAATTCGTGACCAGCAACCTAAGGCATCTGGGATCAAATGACTTGGCCAACTAGGTGCTAAATCACTCAAGAAAACTTTCTGTGCCAGTGGCCGGCAACAAAACACGGCGGCGACGGCGGTGGAGCAAAGCTCCATTTCGAGCTTTCTTCAACAATGGCAACTTTGCTATTGTCCGCTTTAAGGTGCAAAGAACAGCACCACAAGCTTTCTAGCAAGCTTTTGAGAAGCTCTGGCCATGTCCCTGTCGTCGGAGATCGCCGGACGGCCGGCCGCCATTAACGGCCCTCAAACTCGGGTCAACCATGGCACCCACCATTTCGGGCTGCATGGTTGCCATGCAAAAGCATGGGTGGATACCCCTCGACTCAATAAAGCTTCCTGTACATGTGGCCGGCGGTGGGAAGCCTCGCCGGCGCCGGGAGCAACAAGCTCGGCCGAAGAGGTCATCTTCCCCAAACTAGGGCACTTCCGCACCACCTCCACACAGCATCAAAACACTCCAAATTTGGAGGGAAGCAAGAACAGGTCAAGAGGAAGAAGACCATCACTTTACTTTTCATTTAAAAATCACCGTAAGCAAAGAAAGCTCGGGGCGGAGCTCCGGCGGTGCAACTTGGCCGCCGGCCAACCGGAGCTTTTCCCATTTCATGGGTGGTCTGGAAATAATCCTTAGGCTATAGGGAAGATACTTCCAAGGTCTTGGGTCTGAAAAACCATTGGATCAATAGGACTCACCTCGCGGAGTTGGAGAAGATGAGGAAGAAGCCGGTTCTCTCCACGGCCACGCGCAGCCTCCAGCAAGCTCGGGTTTGCTTACCTGGAAGCAGAAGAACTCCCAGAAGTCCAGGAACCCTAGTTGGAGCAACTTCTCTCCAATCCTCACCCTTCTCTCTCACTCGGATTTTTTTTCTCAATGGGGTGATCTCCCTCGGCCACCCCAGCATCGAGGCTTATGAGGAATAACTCTTGGAGTTAGGAAATCCCAAGAGCCACCTCGTGTAACCTCCACGGGCAGACCAAGAGACACCTTTGCATAAATGCTAGATTTTGCAATTTTGCAAAATAACCCTTGTACAAGAAACCCTAAGCCTTAAGGACCCAGCTGTAGCTCACAATTGCATTCAGAACCTTAGTGAATTAAGCTTGTTAATTTTGATACATAAAATATTAAGGTTTCTTCAAAATACCCGCTTTTTCGGCACCTTTCACGCATTTCGAGACAATCCGGTCGCCGTTTTGCGAAGCGGACTTCGCCACGACGTCCGGCTCGTCGAGACCTGTCAGGTAGCGTGTTTGTTTGGTTCGTTCGACGCCCGGATTAAAAGTCGTTCCATAAAGTTCGACTCAATATAGCGCGTGGCACGCACTTCGATGCACTCGGGTCGCCAAACGCGAAATCCGTCAGTGCCATTGCGCTCAGAACGTCGAAAATAGCTAGGATCCATTACTCATACCTCTAGGTTAAAACTCTAGATAGTGGTTCGGCCATTAGTGAAAGCGAGGGATTAAAAACCGAAGGTTACTATTCACTTTAAGTCGCGGGGCCCGTTTTTTGATTTCTGATTTCTGGAAGATCCGACCGTCGGATCGAAAACATATGAATATGAAACTTCTATGTTTCGACGAGACGATCGCAATGGTGATCTCGGATTTTCTAGATCAGACCCCGATCAAAAGTCGACATTTTAGGGCCACTGTTGCACTACTATCTACTAATTTTTGCTATTTAAATAATTCTGAAAATTATTTAAACCTGAATTCTGGATTTTAAAATCATGGTTACTACATCACTCACCACTTTAAGAAGTTTCGTCCCCGAAACTTAAACTTAACTAATCCACTATTACGCCTCTAACAGGTTCACAGTAGTGACAATCAGTCACAAAATATTGACAACTCTCAAATTACTCATTTAGACCCAATCTGAATATTCCCCGTTTACAGGGCAGAGTATTTCTCGGTTCTTTCGGAAGTACGTTGTCGGCCGCCAACGTGCTTACCAAAAGAAAGGCGAAATACCATAGATCTGTCGCCAACCACTAGTTGGGGACACAACTCACATCTGAAGGTACATCACATACCTTCCTACACAGTCTCTATGTCGATAATATAACCTTTACCAAATGTCACTACCATTACGGGGTCAATCTTTGAACCACAAGTACGGATCTGAGCCCTCTGGCTCCACTGAAACATCAATCCCACGGTCGAAACCATGACCGCGACTACTCTTCACTAACAACGATTCTCAAAACCCGAATACGAAACACATCTAAGATCCAAACCACTATTCCGAAACCCCGCGCTCTCTCGTGACCACAAGTCATCCTAGAGTTCGTTCCTAGCCAAACCTAGACATCGTATTCCTATTGCTCTGATACCATCTAATCTGTCACGCCCCGAGTCCAAAAACTAGTGTATAAATTTTTTTTTTTTTTTTAAATCAGAGTTGCAAAAACAACCAGGGCAATGACAGACCGCCACATATATAGAAGAGTCCCAATCCCCAATGGAATTGAGCCTTTTCTATATATGCACGGCTAGCTTGGCAACAATCATCAGAGTACTAACTACGTACAACTACATGCAAAAGTTACAATTAACTTTACAATTATTTACATCTGAATTACAACTCTTTCCTTTAACATCAAATAATACATGAACTTTCGGCTGTCCAGGGTCAACATCTAACACGGAATCTCACCAACACGTCCCGACATCCCAGCACCCGCTCGGCCTGAAAAACAGTCACCCGAGGGTGTGAGACACACCGGAGTGTATCCCAGTGGGCACGACGAGCCGAGAAATAGCAGATCGTACCTACTGGTATACAATACTAGAGGATAGTAATAATCAGGGGTTAGGGTAAAGCAGATATATAACTGGTGCTGTAAAGAAAGCAAAACTTATAATCTGGGCACGAGCATGGTAGATAATTTTACCAGAATTTAAAACAGGACAAACATGTATTAGGATAATCAACGCATCAAGGAGTAGGACAATCAGCAAGATAACAATGAAACTATAATCAAAGGCATCACAAAGAATCATATACAGGCAGATAACTAGAAGCCAGATCAAAGAATCAAGGAGGCTTGTTAAAGCAACTTAACAACACATGCATCAAATAAATGAAAACACAAAGACCCAATCACAAGCTACCATATTGGCCTTCACAAGACCTCAGGCAAGGCTGCCCACTTGGCACCACCTGGTTGACATTCCCCAAACTAGGGTCACGGGTTGCCTCAGCTAACCACTTTACCGGTAAAGTACACCGCTACGGGGGATCAGTCCGCTAGTGTACGTGAAGAACAACGGTGCGGGCGAATCATGTGCAAATGCTCAAACTGGCGGTCCACTGACCGGGTAATCGGCAACAAGCCGGGAAATCCCCACTGGGATGCAATAATCAAATCAACTGAATCTCAACTCATATGCAAGACCAAGGCAAATCTCAACTCAGCATAAGCTCAACCGAAAAACTCAACTCAATCATGCAGACCAACCAAATAATACAAAACTTAAACACATATTTTTAAGAAAACTGTTTTGAAAAGTCCACACCCCGAAGAGCATTGCCCTCGTCCTATCAAACAAGAACAGACTCAGGCGACACTACGAAGCTTGGGTTTCCAAACCTCGCAGAGCAATTGCCTTTGTCCTATCAAACAAGAACAGACTCCGGCGACCCTACGAAGCTCGGTAAAAACATCAGTTAAACAAATCTATGTGCTCAGCAGTGTATCATTTGATCGACAGGACAAACAGGCTTACTCATCAACCATGGAAATGTTCCAAGATAAGATATAAATACCAGAGGCACTAAGAATAATCATGTAAGGCAGAATAGAACTGATAACAGGCGTAGCTCAACATTCAGATGACCAAACAGGCATGGCAATATGTAGAGCAATAATATAACCACTGGAAACAACTAATCAGCAGATATGGTAAAGATCACTAAAGAAGATCATAATCAGGCATAAAGCAGGTATGACGTAGCAAATAACTGAATCAAAGGAAGGCAGGCTCAAGCATTGGTAGATCAATATAATAATCAAGCATAGGAGTGCAACTACGAAATGGCCAATCAGTCAAAGCAACTAACAGCAATATATATTGCAACCAAAGGCAGACAGGCTCAAGATAAACTAGGTTACCAAAAACAAGAGTCCAACTAATACCGTACACCGAGGGCCGAAAAGATCTCGGACCGAAGTTAAACCCACCTGATAAATCGCAGGCGACTATTTGTATCGACAGATCACTTGAAAACCAGATGTAGATCGAACAGACCTGAATTAAACATATTGTTCAGGAATTAACTTAACTTTTAATCTAACAGTTTCAAATCAACTTAAAACCTCTTTTTAGCACTGTTTTCGCTCGTTCTTTTTACTGGAAATTCATTTTAACGAACCGTCACTTCCAGCAGGTGACATTTATCTTGCTGAACACCGTGCTCACCAATTTGCGGCAGCACGGAACCCGAGGAAAACTTCGGGTCATAAAACTCTCCTCTAACATAGCCCTTTTTGCATTTTTGTTTCTCCGAGACTTCCAACTCTGTTTTTAACGCGAGCATCGCGTTCAGTGACCCCAAAATACCCAGGAGTACACTTTTACAATTTTCCAAACAGACCCTAACACTGTTTTTAATCAATTATTGCATTAAGGCTTGGTTATGACTCATCTTTGAATCCACATATTTCCAGACAAAACTTTCTATATCAAACCATCTCTGGATAATGCCAGGATCACAGGGCTTGCCCTAGATGCAGCCCAGGTTTGCTGGTTCAACCCGAACCAAGCCCTTGCTCTCACATAAGTTCATAATGCACCAACCACTTGTCCACACAGATCAAGATTGATCTGAAGTGAGCATCAAGCTCAGGGGACCTTCCTGAGTAAGTTTGATATACAACTTGAAGCTTAATTCTGCCTCGAAGTTCTTTGAGACATTTCCTCAAACACTTGGCATGCACCATATATACAAAGCTTCACAACAACTTCCCCGAGTTGGTTCTCAGCCAATTCTGCACCTTAAGCCCTCAAACTTGGAAGGAAAGTTTCCACATAACTTCCTCTACAACTCCTGCAAGCCTGGGGCATCTTTGCACCCATGGTTGGCTGCGGGCAAGGTGGAAAAGATGACTCCATTGCTTTGAAATTCGTGACCAGCAACCTAAGGCATCTGGGATCAAATGACTTGGCCAACTAGGTGCTAAATCACTCAAGAAAACTTTCTGTGCCAGTGGCCGGCAACAAAACACGGCGGCGACGGCGGTGGAGCAAAGCTCCATTTCGAGCTTTCTTCAACAATGGCAACTTTGCTATTGTCCGCTTTAAGGTGCAAAGAACAGCACCACAAGCTTTCTAGCAAGCTTTTGAGAAGCTCTGGCCATGTCCCTGTCGTCGGAGATCGCCGGACGGCCGGCCGCCATTAACGGCCTCAAACTCGGGTCAACCATGGCACCCACCATTTCGGGCTGCATGGTTGCCATGCAAAAGCATGGGTGGATACCCCTCGACTCAATAAAGCTTCCTGTACATGTGGCCGGCGGTGGGAAGCCTCGCCGGCGCCGGAGCAACAAGCTCGGCCGAAGAGGTCATCTTCCCCAAACTAGGGCACTTCCGCACCACCTCCACACAGCATCAAAACACTCCAAATTTGGAGGGAAGCAAGAACAGGTCAAGAGGAAGAAGACCATCACTTTACTTTTCATTAAAAATCACCGTAAGCAAAGAAAGCTCGGGGCGGAGCTCCGGCGGTGCAACTTGGCCGCCGGCCAAACCGGAGCTTTTCCCATTTCATGGGTGGTCTGGAAATAATCCTTAGGCTATAGGGAAGATACTTCCAAAGGTCTTGGGTCTGAAAAAACCATTGGATCAATAGGACTCACCTCGCCGGAGTTGGAGAAGATGAGGAAGAAGCCGGTTCTCTCCACGGCCACGCGCAGCCTCCAGCAAGCTCGGGTTTGCTCACCTGGAAGCAGAAGAACTCCCAGAAGTCCAGGAACCCTAGTTGGAGCAACTTCTCTCCAATCCTCACCCTTCTCTCTCACTCGGATTTTTTTTCTCAATGGGGTGATCTCCCTCGGCCACCCCAGCATCCGAGGCTTATGAGGAATAACTCTTGGAAGTTAGGAAATCCCAAGAGCCACCTCGTGTAACCTCCACGGGCAGACCAAGAGACACCTTTGCATAAATGCTAGATTTTGCAATTTTGCAAAATAACCCTTGTACAAGAAACCCTAAGCCTTAAGGACCCAGCTGTAGCTCACAATTGCATTCAGAACCTTAGTGAATTAAGCTTGTTAATTTGATACATAAAATATTAAGGTTTCTTCAAAAATACCCGCTTTTTCGGCACCTTTCACGCATTTCGAGACAATCCGGTCGCCGTTTTGCGAAGCGGACTTCGCCACGACGTCCGGCTCGTCGAGACCTGTCAGGTAGCGTGTTTGTTTGGTTCGTTCGACGCCCGGATTAAAAGTCGTTCCATAAAGTTCGACTCAATATAGCGCGTGGCACGCACTTCGATGCACCCGGGTCGCCAAACGCGAAATCCGTCAGTGCCATTGCGCTCAGAACGTCGAAAATAGCTAGGATCCATTACTCATACCTCTAGGTTAAAACTCTAGATAGTGGTTCGGCCATTAGTGAAAGCGAGGGATTAAAAACCGAGGGTTACTATTCACTTTAAGTCGCGGGGCCCGTTTTTTGATTTCTGATTTCTGGAAGATCCGACCGTCGGATCGAAAACATATGAATATGAAACTTCTATGTTTCGACGAGACGATCGCAATGGTGATCTCGGATTTTCCAGATCAGACCCCGATCAAAAGTCGACATTTTAGGGCCACTGTTGCACTACTATCTACTAATTTTTGCTATTTAAATAATTCTGAAAATTATTTAAACCTGAATTCTGGATTTTAAAATCATGGTTACTACAGAGGGTGGTTGAAAAGAGTGGGAACAGTAGTTCCCAATTATTCTAGTTGTATTGGAACAAGCTATACCGATTGATTCGTGATGTGTTTTAAAGGATAAGAGGGATATCCCTCTTATTCCCATTTCAATTCTAATTCCAAACAGGACCTAGGGGATCACTATCATCCTAACCACACATCTTTTAATCCAATGATTAAAAAATTAATAGCACCAATGACTTGGTGCTATTGATAGTATTCCAGCCTAATTCTCTAATTCTCTCTCTCTCTCTCTCTCTCTCTCTCTCTCTCTCTCTCTCTCTCTATATATATATATATATCTATATATATATATATATATACTATTATATATATATATATATATATGAGATAATTGCCTGTGTACCCCTGAAATCTGAAGAAATATCTGATTTACCCCTTTTATTTTTTTCTTTCCAATATACCCTTCATACATTCCACCGTTATTAAAAATACCCCTACCGTTTCCTTTTGTTAAGTTAACTAGGGTCAAACTAGAGTTAAATAATAATCGGAGTTGAAAACTATCAGATATACCTATTTTGTCCCTATCTACCAAAACTATTGAAAATTTTAAGGGTACATAAGAAAAATTGGTTATGATAGAAGGGCATATTTGAAAGGACTAAGTAGTAATTTCACACAGATAACGGCAGCTCCAAACGGTATACTAACAGAGTTTAATTTCAGGGGTATTTTAGAAAGAAGTTGGAACGTAAGAAGGATAGTTTTAATATTAGCCTTCTAAGATGGGTAAATCTAAAAACAGAAAAATTTTTAAAGGGATATAGAAAATTACCCCTATATATATATATATATATATATATAAACTAATCTCTTACACTTTTAGTGTTCATGTCGATTACTTTCTGTCAAACAAACAGCGAAATTTAAAAAAAATTCCATCCACAACTATACAGACAAGGAGCAAAAAAAAATAAATTTTATTTGAACTATAATCCATTCAAAAATTTATTTCAACCTAAACTTCACGTTCAGTAAAACAAATATACCTTTAAATTGTAGGGGCAAATTGAAGTTTACACAAAACTTAAACATCTGGAATTTCTTTGATCATATGAAAGCAATTGTATAGATACCAATTCACTTATCTTAATTTATTTATTAATTAATCACTATCAATGTCAAAGCTGCAATCTGCAAGAAAGGTATAGAAATTTTTTTTTCTTTTCTTTTCTTTTTTTCTTCCTTTTTTTTTTTGTTTTTTATGAACATGGCAAATCAGTGTCAATTTGCAATTGCTTTCACACACACACAAAAGAAAAAAAAAAAAAAAAAAAATTGCACACTATTAATCATAAATAAAAATAGTTGATTGTAATGATTATTCAAGTGGTAAATAATTTGATTTTGAACAAGTGCACTTCAAAAATAATTTTTTTTTTTTTTTTTTTTTTTTTTTTTTTTTTTTTTAGAACATAACAAATCAGTATCAATTTATAATTCCTTTCATATAAGAGGACAAAGTATACAAATTCCCATAGCAAATGCTTTGAAAATGATAAGTTGATAAGTAAAGTAAATTGCACTTTTAATCACCAATAAGAAAAAAATTTAATTATGAACAAATGCATTTCAAAAATATATTGAAAATTCGTGATCTGAACTTCCCCAGTAATGGATATTAGCACTAGTTTCTAAAAGAGCATTGGAATTAAAAAATTTTAGGGTAATTAAGTAATACCTATATAAATAGTCCTACATTGAAAATGAAAAAAAAAAAAAAAAAAAAGTTCCCATTAAAAATATAAAAATTCATAAATTTTAGTAATAAAAACTGGATTTAATTATTTCGGGTTATTGAATACTAACCGATCGAATCGTTATATTTGGTATCAGAGTTGGATACCAATCGAAAATATGTGTGACGCTCCATTTTTTTAGAAAATCACTCATTCTAGAATTATTTTAACACTAACACGCTAAATGTTATAGCTGGGTTAAGAAACTCACAACTATCAGATAATGTAAAACTCGTCTTACAAATCTTAACTGATCTTATGGATAAAGACGTTGACTATCCAAAAATTTATGAATAAATTTTATTCATACTCATATAACCCGCCCGTTTGCCAGATCTAGTAACACTATCATCTCCATCTAAAAAAATAATAATTGTGATTGAGAATATAATTTTAATATTATTTCAAAACAAAATCGAAACAAAGATGAAAAAAAGACCAGTAGTTTTCAAAATAACTAGTTATTTCACATGATTTTCAAAGTAAAGTTTAAATTTTAGTATAATCAGTTAATTTATTTTTCAGATGATTTCAAACCATAAAGTATTAAACTTTTATGATAAGAAATATAAAAATAAATTAGAAATACAAAGCGTTACACTTTTTAATTATAAGATTAAGAGAGGACCAACGAAGAATAAGTTGTGAAATGTTTCCTTACTTAAAAAAGACGAAAATCTTTTCGTGTGGGAAAGGTTAGAAACATCTCATTGGCTCGAAGGGACCTACAAAATAATAAAATTATAATAATAATATTTGGAGACACCTCAACCGTATGATATTTTTGAAATGATCCCCTAATTAAGTTATTTTTTTGTCAAAAAGTTCATCAAATTTAATTATTGTAGTCGCCTTTTTGCAAACAAATATTGAAAAAATTAAGTATTAAAATTTTCGAATAATTTTACATTTTTTTTAAAAAAATTAAGAGTCAGCGGGTCTCGATAAAAAAAAATAATAATAATTATGAGAGGCGTATTTCAGAATTGTTTATAGCTGAGGGGCTCTCCATATATTTTACCTTTTGAATTGAAAAATGGGGAAAAAAGGAAAGAGAAAGGTGATGGAGGGAACCTCCACTAAATGGATTTGAACTCTTTTTCTTTTAAAATTTTCGAGCTTAATTTAAGAGCAATGAGCAACTCTGAGATTGGCCGATCCCTTTGACCACAAATTTTCTTCGGCTTTGATCACAGTTCGTTTGCATAGTTGGTATTAATTTTGACCTTTTCGTTGAGATTGTTGAGAATCCCAGTAGGTGAATTTGGTTGATAATTAATTGGACTGGGTCGGATTTTGAGGCGTTCTCGCTTCGTTTTGGGTGATCTTTTGAAGAAAAAAAGAGATTTTGAGGGGTTTTTGAGGTGGCGAAGGGTTTTTTTGATGATTTTGGGGACTACCCAGATCGAGATTTGGGTGGGATTTTTCTCATTTGGTAAGTAATCAATCATCTTTTTTATTTTATTTTCGAAAAAAATCCCCTTTTTGGTTCAATTGAAGGTTTCTATTTTGTGCCTATAACCTGTTTGTTTTATGTTCTCTAAGAACCCTATCATATTGTTTTCTGATAAATTTTTTATTTTGGTGTGCAAATTTATCTTTTTTAAGAAAATTTTATTTCAAATCGAGAATTGCTATATGAAAATTTTGAAAATTTGGTTGCAGAAACTCTGGGATCTTCGTAATGATGCCGGAAGCGCAAGAGCAATTTGAGATCATGTTTCGGCTGCAGGATGGATCGGATATCGGCCCCTTTACGTACTCAACGGCCGCCACCGTCGCGACGCTCAAGGAAAGTATTATAGCTCACTGGCCTAAAGGTTAGTTTGATCATATCTTCATTTTTTTACCGAAATGATGATGTTTGAATTATATTCCTGCTTTTTAAGGTGCAAATTAAAAAGTTCTAACATGCTGTTTGATATTGAATAACAATCGGATTAACTTCGAATAGGCATTTTTTGAGCTCTTTCTTGAATTAAATCAGTGTTGAATATTTTTATGTGTTTGGAAACCCTGAGATTGCAACTTAGACAAATCCTGGACAACAAATGTTGGAACTTTTTGTTGTTCCGCGCAGCATTTCATCATTAACGCGAGATTACGAGTCGCTCGGGCACTTTTTTTGTGACTTTTCACCACTCGTTTTGTTAATGTTTCTTATTTAGTTTGCAGTTATCTTTTAAATTTCTATATGAGAAGTTAAAATTTTTAAGTAAAACTGAAGTATTCCTAATCCTTGGAAGCATTGTATTATCTCGATTTTGTCGACGAAACGTGGTGTGCAACCATTATCAAGAAGAGGAACAATAAGAACAACATTAGTAACACAATGTAGGATACTGCTAAATAAACTTCGCAGAACAGTAGTTTGGTCAGTTTGTTTCTTTAAAGGAACCTATTTGCTGCAATAGAGAAAATAATGTGGGTTTAACTTTAACTTCAAGTATTATTTATGTCCGGCCACGGCAACTCTCTATGGAAGGATATGTAGACATGTTTTGCTTTTGGGGTAACACTGCTTTTATAATGATAGAGAGCAACAGAGTGAAACACAAGTTTCTACAACACCAATGGATAAGGTGTTAGTGACTTTAAGGTTGGTGTTGCTAAGCTTTTGTAAACAGCTATTGAAGATCGATTGTCTCTTCTCCATAGAAGATGATTGAGCGATAACCATTAAAAATAAGGACGAATTGAGGATCGCCGCGAGTTTTTAAGTGAAATGATCATATTGGTTGATGCTCATACCTACGAAGTTGAGGCTAGTTTCTGGAATTGAGTATTTTTCTGCCCAGAGGGTTGGATTAGCCATATTTCGCAGAAATAGATGCCAAACCTCTTCAAAGAATTAAATAATCGAATACATAAAAAAAAAAAAATGTCATCATCATTCATTACTCCTTCTAAAATGATGAGGCCAACTGGACCACTATGCAGGTGCTAGAAGCATTGACTAATTTATTTATTGGTTGTTGGTATGTCAATAACCTTACAGTTGTTGCTAACTTATGTTTATATCTATGTCAACATGTTTTACTTTTCTATGTTGCATTTTTTTTTTCGCCCTACCAATATGCATTAAACTTGAAGATGCGGCTTTAAACTGCAGAGAAGGGAATCGGTCCGAGGTCTGTAAACGATCTTAAGCTAATTAATTCTGGAAAGATACTAGAGAACAGTAAAACTCTGTTGGAGTACAAAAGCTCAACATTTGATTTTTCTGGGGTGACAACTATGCTTGCTATCGTTCGCGTCTCCGCCTCCAGAAAAAAAACTCAGGTTGGTATCTTCTTATGCCATTGAACTATTAACTTCACCATTCTCTTCCTGAACTCGAAACATTTTATCCTCTCGATGAACAGATAGAACAGCACGAAAGCAGCAGAAAGATTGCGGTTGTGGCTGTGCGATATTGTAATGGTTTCCACGTGCAGAAGCGGGAATATGTGCAGCTGGGATTAGTCATTCTTTTCGCCCTTTCGCTGAAGTGCTTGAGCTTATAAAAGCTGAAAGGAATTTTACCTCGGTTTTTGTTTGTTTTTTCTTTTTTTCTTTTTTTTTTTATCTTGCATTGGATTGGCAAAATTCATTTTGAGTCTCCTATGTTTTGTGCTTCGTGGAGAATCAAAAATTGCCAAAAAAAAGTATGTTGTGAATATGTAGAAACTGCCTTTGTATAAGATTGCTATTGTTTTGTACATTTCAGTATAAACTAAATCAAATCAAACAGTTGACACTTCTCTTTGTTTTCTCATGAAATTTATAGCCTTGAAGTATCTTTTGTGAACAATTTTACAACAGCCATGCAAACTAGTTGATTAGGAACTCTTTGTTTTAGGTGTTATCTTTTATTCGATTCCGAACCTGCGCGGTTTCGATTCACCCTTCTGCATGACCTCATCAAGAAAACTATGTTTGGAGACTGGAAATGAGCTTCTCTGAACTGCAGCTGTGGTAGCTGCACTACAAGAAAAGATGCATGTAGAGGCGGTTGCGTAGAGGCGGTTGTTGCAACCGCCTCTATGTTCTACCATAGAGACGTCTTAGAGGCGGTTTGGCACAACCGCCTCTGCATGTAAAAAAAAATTTCTAATATAATTTTTTTTTCCCCTTTTTTTTTTTCTCCTAAGAAACCCTAATTTTTTCCCCCAACTTTTCCCCCCAAAAAAAATTTCTAATATAATTTTTTTTTCCCCCCTTTTTTTTTTCTCCTAAGAAACCCTAATTTTTTCCCCCAACTTTTCCCCCCAAAATACCATTCTCCTCCTCCCACAGCCACCCAATCTCCCTCTCCTCCTCCTCCCAACAGCCACCCAATCTCCCGTCTCCCGTCAGCGGCATCACCGCCGGCGTGGTCCCGCTTCCATCGGCGGCTAAGGTATGGCCCCCCCCCCCCCCCCCCCCCCGCCGCCGGCCCGCTGCAGCCGCCCTCCGCCGCCCCCTCCGCGCGACCCCCCCGCGCGACTCCCCCGCAGGCCCCGCCCCCTCCGCGCGACCCCCCGCGCGACTCCCTCGCAGCCCCCGCCGCGACCCCCCCGCACGACCCCCCCGCAGCCCACTCCGCTGCAGCCGCCCGCAGCCCCCCGCTCGACTCCCCGGCAGCCCCCGCGCGACCACCGCCCGCGCGACCCCCCCGCAACCCCCGCCAGCCCACCCGCTGCAGCAGCCGTCCCGCAGCCCCCCGCGCGACCCCCGCCGCGCGAACCCCCCCCCCCCCCCCCCCCCCCCCCCCCCCCCCCCCCCCCCCCCCCCCCCCCCCCCTCAGCCTTTTCGTTTTTAAATATTAATTTATAGTTGTGCTATTGTTTTACTGGATTGCAGAATTTAGATGTAATCAATATTGAAAAATTAAAAAAAATATGTTTGAATACCTTAGCACTGGGTCCTCTGCAATCTAAATTTGTTATTAGTAAAATATGTAATCTAAATTTGAGCACTGGGTCCTAATAGCTCAAACAATACAATTTACTAATAGTGCAATTATCCCAATAGCACTGGGTCCGACAAGTACTGCTTCCCCGACCTCCGCCCTCCTCCGCCGCCGCCCCTCCCTCCGCCTCTCCTCATCACCTGCTGCTTTGGATTTTGGATTTTGGGCTGAATTGATTGGGGATTTGCAGGTGGAGGCACAAGAAGTGATTCACCGGAAACTGTCGGAGATCTGCGACTACGCGGAATCGGTGTGCAAGAAGCGCGAAGATAGCTTGGCAGAGTCGCTCATCGAGCTACCGATTTGGGGTACTCCTCATTTTCTCATGGTCTCTTTATCAGATTATTCAATTCTTGTAGAGATTCTGCAGCTCTGAGATAAATGAATATTGTGTTTTGTAGCTTTTACTTTATTTGGATGATGTATCTATAGCTATGACATAACCTGTTTCTCATCTCAAGGAACACAAATTGTTTTGAGGTGTTTTAGATAAATGCTGGGTCATGTCTTTTAGTGCTTTCATTTCTTTTGGATAGCAAACAGATTTAAGACAACTTGCTAGAAGGAGCAACATGAATCTGTGATACAGACATTATCAACTCTTTAAGGTTAATTGCAGAATTTAGATATAATCAATATTAGTAAAACGGGTCCTAATAGCTCAAACATATTTTTTTTGATCTTTGTGCTATTGTTTTACTGGATTGCAGAATTTAGATGTAAATATTAATTTGTAGTTGTGCTATTATTAGGACCCGTTTGGTATTGAAATTAAAAGAAATTATTTGATAAAAATTGATTACTTTACCTTTCTTTCTTTCTTTCTTTTTTTTCTTTATTTTTTACTTAATTATGCTAATGTTTATTTTCAGCAAACTATATACTTAAGTGGCTTTGTTTGACTATATATATATATATATAAAAAACCCAAAATATATTAGTAGTTTTTCTTCCTTTTCTTTTTGTCTTTGCTTTCTAAGTAAGTTTACAAACTAGCCAACAACAGTAAGAACAGAGAAGTCCAATTCTTTTACTTTAATGTAGAGTAGTCCATTAGATGGTAAGATCCTACATTTTACCTCTGTGTAATTTATAAATTTGGTAAATATGTACTACCCGACCTCTCAAAAAGGTTGGAGAGTAAAATCAAAATTTTGAAAGGTTGGAGAGTAAAATCAAAATTTTTAAAATTTTGAAAGGCTAATACTAGAAACTATACTTGATGCCTAATCAAAATAAAGTAGGTGCATAATGAAAACAAAGTACACAGTGAATTTTTAGTTTTTTAGTTTTTTCTTTTAGTTTTTAGTTTTTTAGTTTTTCCTTTTATTTTATAGTGCTAAGTTTTTATTTTCCCTCTCTATATGCAAAGGAACGGTGAGCGTATTAAAGTTGGCACACTAGATCTCTCTTTGGATTTTTGCTTCTTCTTCGCGCTTTGGTAATTTGTATTTTCATCGCAAGTCGAACAAGTTTTTTATGTGCAATTGCCGGGAGATGAGAATTGGTCTTCAGTTGTGAGAACCAAGCCGAGGGACTTATTCGATATGGGTGAAGATTCGATGGAAAGTAATTCTACATTGCCCTTACACGTTCAATACGTAAATGTAAATGAAGTACTATTGAAATAGTACTTGTAATGCATGTGATATATTTTATTTTCAAGTTTAACTAGATCAATATGCACTCTCATACCTGATTTAATTATATTATTCATCTTATTAGTATAAATATAATTTTCTTTCGCATCACTTGTGTTAATATTCTTATTATTTGTGGATTGATTACTATTTTATTTATTCAAATGATTAATAGGAAGCAGCGCGTCGAAAATTTCATGAATTATCGCAAAATTCTGAATCTGATGAAAGCAAGTTAATAGATCAGGCTTTTCTTAGCGCTATGGGTCCCGAACATAATGGGCGTGTGAAAGGTTTAGGCATGGGGCCAACACTAAGAACATATTATGGCTTGAAACAAATTGATTCGCTTGCAACGACGGAATCAAGCGGGAGCCAATCAAAGGAGGTAGAAAGGCTAAAAGGGGAATTAGAACGTATGAATGAAAAATTCGATGATGCTGTTAGAGAGATGCGAGAGGAAATGCGACGGGAAATGGATCACTTAAGGACGTCACTACTATCAAATACTCAGGTATATTAATTTGATCACAAGTCATTATTAGTAGTATACTTAAATATTTTTGTATTTTCATATCATTGACATATATATTTTACATTGTTGGATAGGGTGGCGGGTGGCAATATCAATCCGATTGATGCATTTTCTCCTAATCATCATCAATCATCGAATGCAAGTCATGAACCTACAAGTGAAGACAACCGTCGAACAATTTAAATTTTTGTAATGTAGAAAACTCGAATGTTGACTACTCTTAAAACTATTTACACTTTTTGTTATTTAGTATTTTGCTATATGCTATTGGATATACATTGAATGCATGAGATTGTGTTTGGATATTTCGATCGAAAATTGGAATGTTAATTTATTGTTAATACTTGTGTTAATTTTTATATTGTTGATGATATATCTTTCCTGTTGTTGTTGAGACTTGTATTAATTATGTCTTTTGTTGTTTGATGAGAAATATAATTTTTTTTCTTATATATAAATATTTTATTTTATTCTGGTTTGGCTTGTAGAAGCGGTTTAAACCGCCTCTACATATTGCCTTTACCATATTAATATGTAGAGGCGGTTTAAACCGCCTCTACATATTGCCTTTACCATATTAATATGTAGAGGCGGTTTAAACCGCCTCTAGAGACTAATTTTTGTAGAGGCGGTTTAAAACCGCCTCTACAGACTAATTTTTGTAGAGGCGGTTTAAACCGCCTCTATATGTTAAAATTTATATAAATAAAAAATAAATAAATAAAAATATGGGGACGGTCATAACCGCCTCTACATAACGCCTCTATGCTCCCCCGGCGGAGGCGGTGTCTACGCCGGCGGTTTAGAGGCGGTTGTGGGAACCGCCTCTACAATATGTAGAGGCGGTTTAAACCGCCTCTACATTGCCTGAAAACCGCCTCTACATGCGCCTTTTCTTGAAAAATGGAGAAAAAAGGAAAGAGAAAGGTGATGGAGGGAACCTCCACTAAATGGATTTGAACTCTTTTTCTTTTAAAATTTTCGAGCTTAATTTAAGAGCAATGAGCAACTCTGAGATTGGCCGATCCCTTTGACCACAAATTTTCTTCGGCTTTGATCACAGTTCGTTTGCATAGTTGGTATTAATTTTGACCTTTTCGTTGAGATTGTTGAGAATCCCAGTAGGTGAATTTGGTTGATAATTAATTGGACTGGGTCGGATTTTGAGGCGTTCTCGCTTCGTTTTGGGTGATCTTTTGAAGAAAAAAAGAGATTTTGAGGGGTTTTTGAGGTGGCGAAGGGTTTTTTTGATGATTTTGGGGACTACCCAGATCGAGATTTGGGTGGGATTTTTCTCATTTGGTAAGTAATCAATCATCTTTTTTATTTTATTTTCGAAAAAAATCCCCTTTTTGGTTCAATTGAAGGTTTCTATTTTGTGCCTATAACCTGTTTGTTTTATGTTCTCTAAGAACCCTATCATATTGTTTTCTGATAAATTTTTTATTTTGGTGTGCAAATTTATCTTTTTTAAGAAAATTTTATTTCAAATCGAGAATTGCTATATGAAAATTTTGAAAATTTGGTTGCAGAAACTCTGGGATCTTCGTAATGATGCCGGAAGCGCAAGAGCAATTTGAGATCATGTTTCGGCTGCAGGATGGATCGGATATCGGCCCCTTTACGTACTCAACGGCCGCCACCGTCGCGACGCTCAAGGAAAGTATTATAGCTCACTGGCCTAAAGGTTAGTTTGATCATATCTTCATTTTTTTACCGAAATGATGATGTTTGAATTATATTCCTGCTTTTTAAGGTGCAAATTAAAAAGTTCTAACATGCTGTTTGATATTGAATAACAATCGGATTAACTTCGAATAGGCATTTTTTGAGCTCTTTCTTGAATTAAATCAGTGTTGAATATTTTTATGTGTTTGGAAACCCTGAGATTGCAACTTAGACAAATCCTGGACAACAAATGTTGGAACTTTTTGTTGTTCCGCGCAGCATTTCATCATTAACGCGAGATTACGAGTCGCTCGGGCACTTTTTTTGTGACTTTTCACCACTCGTTTTGTTAATGTTTCTTATTTAGTTTGCAGTTATCTTTTAAATTTCTATATGAGAAGTTAAAATTTTTAAGTAAAACTGAAGTATTCCTAATCCTTGGAAGCATTGTATTATCTCGATTTTGTCGACGAAACGTGGTGTGCAACCATTATCAAGAAGAGGAACAATAAGAACAACATTAGTAACACAATGTAGGATACTGCTAAATAAACTTCGCAGAACAGTAGTTTGGTCAGTTTGTTTCTTTAAAGGAACCTATTTGCTGCAATAGAGAAAATAATGTGGGTTTAACTTTAACTTCAAGTATTATTTATGTCCGGCCACGGCAACTCTCTATGGAAGGATATGTAGACATGTTTTGCTTTTGGGGTAACACTGCTTTTATAATGATAGAGAGCAACAGAGTGAAACACAAGTTTCTACAACACCAATGGATAAGGTGTTAGTGACTTTAAGGTTGGTGTTGCTAAGCTTTTGTAAACAGCTATTGAAGATCGATTGTCTCTTCTCCATAGAAGATGATTGAGCGATAACCATTAAAAATAAGGACGAATTGAGGATCGCCGCGAGTTTTTAAGTGAAATGATCATATTGGTTGATGCTCATACCTACGAAGTTGAGGCTAGTTTCTGGAATTGAGTATTTTTCTGCCCAGAGGGTTGGATTAGCCATATTTCGCAGAAATAGATGCCAAACCTCTTCAAAGAATTAAATAATCGAATACATAAAAAAAAAAAAAAATGTCATCATCATTCATTACTCCTTCTAAAATGATGAGGCCAACTGGACCACTATGCAGGTGCTAGAAGCATTGACTAATTTTATTTATTGGTTGTTGGTATGTCAATAAACCTTACAGTTGTTGCTAACTTATGTTTATATCTATGTCAACATGTTTTACTTTTCTATGTTGCATTTTTTTTTTCGCCCTACCAATATGCATTAAACTTGAAGATGCGGCTTTAAACTGCAGAGAAGGGAATCGGTCCGAGGTCTGTAAACGATCTTAAGCTAATTAATTCTGGAAAGATACTAGAGAACAGTAAAACTCTGTTGGAGTACAAAAGCTCAACATTTGATTTTTCTGGGGTGACAACTATGCTTGCTATCGTTCGCTCTCCGCCTCCAGAAAAAAACTCAGGTTGGTATCTTCTTATGCCATTGAACTATTAACTTCACCATTCTCTTCCTGAACTCGAAACATTTTATCCTCTCGATGAACAGATAGAACAGCACGAAAGCAGCAGAAAGATTGCGGTTGTGGCTGTGCGATATTGTAATGGTTTCCACGTGCAGAAGCGGGAATATGTGCAGCTGGGATTAGTCATTCTTTTCGCCCTTTCGCTGAAGTGCTTGAGCTTATAAAAGCTGAAAGGAATTTTACTCGGTTTTTGTTTGTTTTTTCTTTTTTTCTTTTTTTTTTTTATCTTGCATTGGATTGGCAAAATTCATTTTGAGTCTCCTATGTTTTGTGCTTCGGGGAGAATCAAAAATTGCCAAAAAAAAGTATGTTGTGAATATGTAGAAGCTGCCTTTGTATAAGATTGCTATTGTTTTGTACATTTCAGTATAAACTAAATCAAATCAAACAGTTGACACTTCTCTTTGTTTTCTCATGAAATTTATAGCCTTGAAGTATCTTTTGTGAACAATTTTACAACAGCCATGCAAACTAGTTGATTAGGAACTCTTTGTTTTAGGTGTTATCTTTTATTCGATTCCGAACCTGCGCGGTTTCGATTCACCCTTCTGCATGACCTCATCAAGAAAACTATGTTTGGAGACTGGAAATGAGCTTCTCTGAACTGCAGCTGTGGTAGCTGGTGAGCTTTTAAGTTTTAAGTTCTCAAACTTTTATGTATCAACTCTCTGCATTTACAGCAAGCATAATTTCAATTTCAATTTGTTGGGGATCCGGCCTAATCTGGAGCAAGCTTGCATCCAATCTAAAAGCGTGATTCAAAAATACAGTTTAAATAAAATTTATGATTTTTATGACATCTTTATGATATAGTTTGTTAGTATGTTCTTCACTCTGTGTGCGCTATGAAGAAATTAAAAAACCGAATATTTAAAAATTTAAATTAAATCACATATAATCTTTATATAAATTGTAGATAATTTTTTATAAATATTTTTATTTGAAAATTTTTGCAACTAGAAAAGGCAAAACTGAACAATTACAATAGATATAAAACTCTTTTTTTTAAAAAAAAATTACCTTCTCAATAATTAAACTCCAATTCCTCAAAAGTAAACTAACTCCTTTTTAATCAAAATAATCCTATATAACTGAATCCCCTCTTATCTCTCTAACCCCACTCCCAACACAAACACACACTCTCTCTCTCTCTAAAATATAGGAAACAATATGCTACTTGCTAACTAACTTTTGAAATTTGAACCCAAAATAAACAAAATAAAATAAATAAATCTCTATCCACTATTTTTTTTTTTCAAAAGTCCCGCCCTATAAATACACTTATCTCTTATCCTTTATCCCCTCTCCTCTCTCTCTCTCTCTCTCTCCACATATATACTCTTCCATACACCAGTTACTACTACGTACTACTACTACGTACCATTACTACTACTACTACTACTAGTAATATAATAACATTGTAATTATAATTATGGGCTTAAAAAGAGTGTTTTTGCTCCATTTGATCTCTCTTCTTTTTCTCTCGACCATCTCTCTAAGCTGGGGAGATAATGTCATCATGAACGTTAGATCAGTCACCACCATCGGTCGTACGGACGACAACTTGATGTGTGCGACGGTGGATTGGTGGCCAAATGATAAGTGCAACTACGGGGTTTGTCCATGGGCCAATGCTTCCATCACTGACTTGGTATATATATATATATATATGCTTCTTCTTATTTTTTCTTTTCTTTCTTTCTCTCTTTTGTTTCATTAGTTACGTACCTTCTGATCGATTTCGGTGTTTCTGAATGTTGTGTTGTTGTTGTTGTTGCCTTCTCGTTGTGAACTCTCCGGCGCACGCGCGATGCACGTGTGGTGATGATGTAGCATGCTGTCTCACGAGTAAAGTTTGTAGAAAAATAATTAATAATTATGCGATATAGGTTACTGATGTGTTGGTATACTGATATATCACGTGTAAATTTAATACGCATGCATGAAAAATTTGTAAAAAATAATAATTATATGATATGGACTACTGATGTGTTGGCATACTGATGTGTCGGCATACTGATATGGCACGCACAAATCTAAAATAACTGTAAGAAAAATTCTAACTAACGTTTCTTTCGTATATGTTCAATATGGTCTTATGATTGATTTAATTTCTAAATCTCTAATTCATTGTAATCATTGTACATAATTAAGCTTTCGTTTTTTGTCTTTTTTTTTTTTGGTTTCTTGTAGGATCTCTCAAATCAAGCTCTTGCCAATGCTATCAAAGGTATATATGGCAACTATCGATAGAAAACAACTTGATTTATGTATGTTCATGCTTACTACATTGAAAGAAAACAATTATATCGCTTTTCTACGTGCAAATTAAATGATCTAATGAGGTGATTATAAATATTGTTTGCTATTGTATGTAGCTTTTAACCCCTTGAGGCTTAGGCTTGGAGGGTCACTCCAGGATCAAGTAATCTACAAAACGGGAGAAACCCATCCGAGATGTCGAAAGTTCCGGTCGGACCCGAATGGGCTGTTCGGGTACACGACTGGTTGCCTCACCATGGATCGGTGGGACGAGCTCAATCAATTCTTCAATCAAACTGGGTAACTATTAACTATTAACTATAACTATTCTTCTAATGCACTAAACCATAACATGATTCAACGGTTAATTTACTGGTTCGACCAGCGGTTCAATCGATTATCGCTAGCTCGAATAGTTGGTTTTGAGTTAAATCTGTGCATGGTGGTTTAATGAAATGTTTGCAGAGCTGTAATAACATTTGGATTGAATGCACTGATTGGGAGGAGAAGGGCCTCAGAGGATGGGCTCTATGTAGGCAACTTGAACCCTACTAATGCTTACAACTTGATGAACTATTCCCTCTCAAAGGGTTACAAAATCGACTCGTGGGAACTCGGTACGTAAAATTGATCTAAAATGTAGCTCTACATGCATGCATGTCACAATTTTCGCTTACGTCGCGATGTTTCTTGCTAGGAAATGAGCTCAGCGGAGGCGGAGTTTCCGCGAGGGTCACCGGAGTGCAGTATGGGAAGGACTTGATCAGATTGAAGAAGCTTATGAACAGTTTATACGCGGATGAGGAGAATCCTCCTAAGCTTATAGCCCCTGGTGGCTTCTATGATGCTCAATGGTTTGCTGATATGCTCCAAACATCAGGGCCTAATGTTGCTGATGTGGTTTCGCATCATATCTACAACCTCGGCGCAGGTCATTAATGTTCTCAAACATTTTCACTTTCGCAATTAATAGTCGTAAATCTTGATTATCGAAAACTATCAAGTACTAGAAGGGTCATCTGCATTTTATGAATATAGAATTTTTTTCGAAAACCTTCATGGAAGCATGTACAAAATGGATTCATTTGTTCAGGTGTTGACAAGGACCTAATATATAGGATGCAAGATCCCTATGTCCTGTCTCAGATAGCTGAGACATACAAGGATCTTGTGGTCACCATTCGCGACTACGGCCCGTGGAGCTCTCCTTGGGTCAGCGAGTCCGGGGGCGCTTATAACAGCGGAGGCAAGGACGTGTCGGACGCATTCGTCGATAGCTTCTGGTGACCAAAACTGATCTCTTTAAGTTTCTTCTTACTTCCTTTCTTGTTTATAACTGCAACATTCCAATAATTCCACATCAGATAAGATTTATATGTAATAAGAACACTAGAACTAAAAACAGAACTTAAAAATTTTGGATCTGTGGTTTCAAACTAGTAAAAGTTAGATCGTTATAATAACAAAAATGCTTCTCTATTCTGTTTAGTACTTTCTCTACTTATTGTTTTAACAAGTGGATCAAATTGTGTACATTTATTCAAATATACCTTTGATGAATGTGAAAGTGGTTTTGCAGGTACTTGGATCAGCTTGGAATGGTCTCTATTTTTGGCCACAAGGTGTTCTGTAGACAAGCTTTGTTAGGAGGAAACTATGCTCTCCTCAACACAACTACATTTGCTCCTTACCCAGATTACTTCAGGTTAGTGTTTTTCATATTAATTAGAGCTCACAATTTTAAACCAAAAATGCTGATCTATAACTACTACTAACTCCTTTTTTTCTCTATAATCTAGTGCTTTGCTGTGGCACCGATTAATGGGCTCGGGTGTTCTCGGGACTTCTCACGATGGCTCGCCGTATCTTCGATCCTACACTCACTGTTCCAAAGGAGAGGTTAGAATACAAACTCAATTCAGTTGCCTTTTTCGCAAAAAGGAATAAGGATCGACTTTTTTTTTTCTCTGTTTAAAAAAACATAGAACTTTTTGGCTTTTGCAACTTTAAATTAAAACTTTCCCTCCACAATACGAAGTTCGCAATTTTGAATAATTGATGCATAGATTCACTGGTACGCGACTGGAGTTCAAAATTGTGCATTGATCATTCAGAATTGCGCACCGCGGTTTCATGGTGTAGATACAATTTTATTCTAAAAGTAAAATATTGGGCTAAATTTGTAAAAACAACAAAAATTGCCTTTTTTTCTTTTTACAAATTTGTAAAATCAAGTGGCAACAGAAACTTGGTGTTACGCTTACTGGGCCTTATTCAATCTCGCCGTAATTTTGCGCAGTCGGGAGTGACTGTATTGTTGATCAACCTATCGAACTCGACTTCCTTCGATGTGTCGGTGGTCGGAGACCTGAACTTGTACCCACTTGAAGTCACACAATCTATTGAATCATCATCAACATCAACATCATCTAATGAAGGACAAGGACAAAGAGAGGAGTATCATCTGACCCCTCAAGGTGGTGACCTCAAGAGCAAAGTTATGCTACTAAACGGCACGCCTTTGACGGTCGGTAGCAACGGCGAGATCCCCGACCTGAGCCCTTCGCCTGTCGATGGTTCAGCCCCCGTACACGTCGCTCCGCTGTCGATTGTCTTCGCACGTTTCAAGGACTTCAAGGCCCCTGCATGTTCTTAAGTGATGAGAGCTTGTCAGCAGTCTCTCCAAAGAAGAGAGTTCGAATTGGAGAAGTGAATAAGTTTTTTTTCCCCTTGTTTGGTTCTCTGAAGCTGGAGGGTATAGCATTGTTTCTCTTTTTTGCTTCTTTCTAGTAGTAGAGAGCTAGTGTAATAAGAGTTCTATTGTATGGTGAGTCTAGGTTGAGCAGGTTGGTAAACTTTTGTGCGGCAAATAAGGGTTGTGTGGCAGCAAAGGAACATCCAATTTACAAGAAGAACTTTGGCATACCTCTCTCTCATTCATATCCTGTGCTGCCCTCGCGCACGTGCTCACGAACACATGCATGATTGTGATCTGTGAATGATTTATCTGATGAAATTTGTTTGGTGCAAATAACAGTTGAGGATAACAAATTGCCATTGTAAGAAATTTACATGACCAAGATGAGCACTGCCAATGAAACAGAGAACAGAGAATCCCAAAGTTTCTGTATTGAGCAGATTGGACAGGAGACTTGGAATACTTTTACTACAGCTAGAGTTTCATTTCTTTTGATTCAGTTTTAATTATAGTTTAATTTGGTTTATTTTTGTTTAACTTCGCAAATTTGATAGAATTGACTTCTCCAAATATAACCTGTGTTAAATTAACAGCTAAAAGCATGGTACTTTTGATGAGTAACAAAAATCTGAAAAGCTCAAAATTTGGAGTGCATTTTTGCCAAAACAAAGCTTCCCGAATCCAGTACTAGCATTGGAGGGTGAAAATGTCGCGAAATCATTAAACAAAGTAGTGCAATATGTCACACCAATTAAAAACATGTAAACAAACAATTTCTAGCACAAAACCATTTTTTCACATTCTTAATAAAAGCTCCATTTTCACATTATGGTGGTTGCACCAAATGATGTATCTGCAAGGACATGTACCAGCCTCTAAACAAAACACCAGCCACTTAGATAGTATTTGCTGCATTGACAGGTATCTATCTATACAAGGACAGAATGTAGTTAGCACCAAAACTTTGATACAACATAGACACGACGCATAACAAAAGTTGTACTGCGGCGGATGCCATAATTATCAACAGAGTACCATCCTTGCAATGCATGACGAAATTTACTATTCATCCATTGGAAGAACTGTTGTATCACCTTTGTTGGAAAACTCAGTTTCTTCTCTGGAGTAAGCGCTTCCGGGAACCATAACCAGCAAAGGATCATCAGCGAGTTCCTCATTCGCTGACTCTCTTTGTTTGCTTCCCTAAAAGAAACATTAGTGAAAGGTCGAAGTTAGTGCTAATCAAAGTGAAAAGTCATTAGGGTAGCTTGACACAACCGCCATAAGCTATAGAGATGGAAAAAGACTTTATACTTGATGTGTGAGAAATGCTTGAGAGGTATGTTTATTATGTCCAAATCCATATTTCAACTAGGAAAGATTGATGCGGTTACTACGCAGGTAAAAAGAAGAAGTGTACGCAGAGTGGTCATATACCTTAAGCTATAAAAGAAAACTCACTATAAATAAGAAATTAACACTATTTGTAGATACTAAATTACTAACTTCAGAAGCAAAAAATTGATTGGTTTGATACTGCTTACATCTTTGAGCTCCTTGATGGTGCTCTTAAGTAGTTCTTTCGCCCTCATCCTTATCGAGAATCTTTCATCACGCTGAGCCTTGGTAACCTCGTAATGACAAGCCACACAAAGGGTCCTCATGTTTTCGAGCTTGCATTCCCCTGGCATCACATTGCATGGATTAATAGTTTGATTTAAAGACTAAAATAAGAAAAGAGTAGGGCCTCTTTTATTGACAAATAGCATACCTCCACCTTTGTAGACTGGTATTATGTGGTCCGCATGCCAAGCATTTCCTTCAGTTGGTTCATGGACTATTTTATCAAGCCTGTAACAATTCACGTGATAACAATCTTTAGCTAATAACCTCATGATTAGGGAGCTGCAAAATAAAAGTGGCTCATGTTCTCATGGGATAACATAATCTTGAAAGCCTACAACAACTTTGCTCGATTTCTCAGAAAATGATTCAAGATTTTATATAAATTGATATCTAACAAAATGCTTCAAATGCTATAGAAGTGCTAGTTGTTCATTGGCAAAGCCCAAGAGAAAATTCATCCAAGCAAGATGCATTACATTTTCATCAGCTTACGCATATTTGACTGCCGAGTGCCAACCCGAACACTTTTTACTAAATAAAAATAGTAAGGATTGTCGCTGATTCTTAGGCAAATAATATAAAAAAAAGTACCTTCCACTTGCAAGTCTATCAAGTAAAGCCAAATTAAATACATTTGAGCAACTCACAGCTTCTTTCTGCTTGCCAGTTTTGGAGCAACTTTAGCAATGTACTCTTTCCGTTTTTGAATGGATAAAGGCCTTATACATTTGACAAGTTTGCAACAATCCAGCTTGCACTGAGTGCATATGCCACATTCTATTTGAAAAAGTGCCTGAAAATCAACATTGATCAAAAACTTTGCCATGACTAATTCTCATAAAATCTCCAAGTCGAACATATGTAACATCTACGTCGTAATAACAGCATCGTCAACAAAGTCAACCTGACGAAGGGCTCTTTGACTTGTTCTTATTCGATATTCCTGAAAGCAGCTCAGATTACAGAACAGATCCTCAAAATATTCAGGTGACTTTGCAAGCTTTCCACTGGGCACAAGAAAATTTCATTATTAGAAGTAGAAATGAAAAAAAAAATGTTGGAAAGATTAAAAAGGTTGAACTTACTTGCAAGGTCCTTGGCAGAGTTTGCAAAGAGGCTCATTGTTAACTGTCCAAGCCTGAGAGTATTCCTTCTCCTTCGAAGTGCCACTTTGTAAGGTAACCTTCTTCCACTCAGCATTTTCTGGTAGAGGATGGCTAATATCACTTAATGGCGTAACACGTCTCATGCTCCCACCATTCAACAATCCCTGAAAGACAATAAAAGCAATGGCATTTAGCTTTAAATAGTAATTTCAAGCTAATGCTTAAACGAGTAAGAAGAATAAATATTTGATTGATCATCAACACAAATCATTGAACATACAAATATTAATGCAAATTCCAAGTCTTTTTTAGAAAATAAACCAGGCCCTATTTTAAACTTCAGCTATTCAGCGAGTCTAAATATGAGTCTAAATCAAAGTCCTTAAGACAGCACTCCCTTCAGCAAAGTAGAATATTCTCCAATTTAGACATTGCTAGTGCCAACCTAGTAGCCTAGGAAGAAGCGTGCATTTCTGCCATCAGTGATGCACAATCCTATCCCTTACACAACCATATTAATTATTAATGCAGAATAGGAAGGTTATCTGACTATTTTTCGTTTGTAATTAATCACACATAACTAGCTCTCTGGTTCATCCAAACAAAATTGCCACCCTCTAAGATGTGACTAAAGTGATACAACATGCTGACACTCTCACAATAAGATTAATCATGTACAAACATAAGGCAAGATATATAAACTCAGTTAAAAAAGTCTAAAGGCACGTACTCCACAGTTATGGTTGATACTGTCCTTTAAGTAGAGTAATTCAAGGTTCAGAGGAAGTTGCAGCGGCTTCCCATAGAGTTTGTTCTGATCAATGGGTCTTAATGAATTCCACTCTTTAGTGAAAGCCTTCAAAGCAGAAGAAAATGCAGGATTTTCCTTCAGAAACAGAGAGGTTGTTTCCTTTTCCCTATCACCAGAAGAGCATATGACTTGTTCTAGTTCTTCAGGCCGGAAATTTTTAAAAAGCGGCCTAGGTCTTGAATCCTCTCCGGGAATGCAAACATACAAGTGAATTCGTCGAGTGTGTTGGCTCACCTGGGAAAGGGTATATAATCAGAAGATAAGAAGAAAATAGATAAACCAGATATGTACTGAAGGAGATGTACAATAGGAAAGAGGCTTGAAACAAAAAAGGCTATAAACAGTGTTATCAAACACATATATAGAACCAAATAAAAATGCCTGTTGAATATGCTGTTAGCTCTGACAGAATTTATGCAGTATAGAGGAGCATAAGCAGTTCACGTATAAATAATAATTTGATTAAAGCAGAAATGTTAAGCCTAAATGATATATGAAAGGAAAATGCATAAAAGAGTTAAGAAAAAGTATTGGACTCCCAAATACCTAAGAAAATACTAACATAGAAAATCGCAACATAATAAAAATCATGCAAAGATCTCAAGAAATTTTATGAGAAAAAAAAAATTTATCTTATTAGTAGATAAATTTGCATACAGAATTTGATACTCAAGTATTTAAGTAGCTGATCATCTCCATGACATATATTAACCCGCTTATCTCTACCAAGCATGCATGGTAGTACTAGCTGGCACATTTACTACCAATAATACATAAATCCTTGCATGTTTATACTTTAGGTAGTCACAGAATCAACAAGCACCAAAGTAATTTATTCAAAGCAGGTTATGAGAAAAGAAAAAGCTAGCTGTGCTACCCAACAAACATTGAGTATTAAAATCAGAAAAGCATCAGCTCTAAGACTTAGATATGTTTTCACCTCAAATCGGAGGAATTCCACCTGGATAGAACTATTTACAACAGGCTCACCACCTCCATGAGCTCCATTATCAACAGAATCCTTCCTATTAACCTGCAATATTCAAATATAATGTGCTTTTGTGGGATATAAAATACATTCTCGTCTGAAAAGAAAATAAGCAGGGAAACGAAAGCACCTCGGATTCTCCTAACTTCCTGTCTCCCCTGTTAGCTTTGCAACTCGAACTACCAGATTGTTCAGATTGTGAAGTTTTAAAATCATCGCTATCCTGATTTTCACGTGACGAAGCATCCTCTTGAATATCCATAGCATGGAATTTGTCATCCTATCCAAACATCATAAGCATTAAAACCAAAATCAAATTTACTTTAGTAAGCAAGTTAAGATTATCGAAGTTCTTCGTAATGAACATAGCACAGCAAGAAAAGACATTAAGCAATGTCGAACAAAGACAATATAAAGAGCAAAGCATTTTTACCTCAAACTCGAGAGGAACCGTCTGAATGATGAAATCTGCATCATCTCCAACGCACTCTGCAGCAGTATTTACTAGTTCTTCTGAGATTTCACCTCGCAATCCAAGTGATTCCTGCTTGACTATCAAGTTCGTGAATTAAAGTCAGCTCTATTTTTGACAGAATACCAGAATAAACCGATAAGTTTAATTATTTACTTCTGGGGATCATACATGTGCTTTCAGGATCAGTATTGCCACTATTTTCTAGTTGGAGAACTCTGTCAACCTGTCAAGTGAATTGTGACACATAGATCTCAAACCTCAGAGTTCAACAACAATTATTGCTTTTGAGTCATATGAAACAAGCATGATGTTAAGGAGGAGGCCACAGATTCAGCACGGAAAGAAAATAGGGTCGCATAAGTAATAAATAATTTTTACCTCTATCTCTCTTATGGCATCCTGTTTTCCATTCATCATAGATGAGACACAAAAGAGCCTCTTGTTTAATGTCAGCCAATGTGATTCATCATACGTACCCTGCAAGATTATGCTTAGCCCTCTGTTAAAGTTGCAAGTCCCACCCACCAACAACAACACCCCCCCCCCCTCTCTGGGGGGGGGGGAAGAAATCCTCACATCACAAAAACAGTCTTCAACAGTAAACTACCTTCGCACAAAAGATGTATATGTTGACTGCATTGGTTTGTCCACGCCTATGAGCTCTATCCTCAGCCTACAACAAATAAAGGCATGCATACAAAGCTTTAAAGTGGCCTATTGGTAGCCCATAGCAATTACTTTAGATGATAATCCCCAGCAACTTATTTCTTAAATAACATGAACGGACCACATTTACTTCCCCCTGAATGACCTTTTCAAATCTTTTACTTATTGTTACTTCTAGCTTGCCTCAAATGTGTCACTTAATTTATCCATTCAACCAAACCACGTATCACTACCATTCACTTCTCGCTGCATATTATTGCAAGGAAATAATTCATGCAATGATTTTATTTAACATTATTAGTAATAGCATAACCTAGAAAGCAAAAGATTCAAAGCAGAAATAAGAGCAACAAGAATAAATGTCAGAAAAATCTGACGGTTGTAGGCTCAACAGAACTTAACAAATTAATCAATTTGCTAACTTGAGATTCAACTATACTGATCAAAGACTATGCCAAATTCTAAGCAATAAATTCAGTTCACAAATTATGAGATCTGTTTATCTCATCGTCCAAAGAATTACCATACCTGCTTGTCAGGCCATTTCTAGCATTATCACAAAAACATATGTATTGAAACAAGAAATGTAGAAATAAGTAGATCATAACAATGTAGAAGAAAGAAAATTAACCTGCACCATCTCTGAAGCTGTTTTGGGCAGCTCCAAGAATACAACATTTCGAGCAGATGACAAGTTTAAACCACAAAAGCCAACAGTTATTCCAATTATTGCAATCTTGACCTGATGGATCAATAGGGAGCCTATTATAATTTAACAATTAAGCACCTGACTAAAATTATCAACAAAGAAAGAAACCCACAAAAACAGTAAGCAAAACAGTAGGGAAGCACGATACTACAAAGATAGATAAAAGAACGAAGTTATTTCTACAGAAAGTTACGAATGTAATAATGCCAATCCCAAACAAAAGCAAAGGTCTATCTTGACCTTGTGACACCAATTAAAGAGGTGAATGAAGGACCTACCTCAGCTGAGTAATGAAAAGCATCAACTGCGTCTTTCCTCTCCTTAGGAAGAGTGCTGCCATCAATGCGGACAAATTTGACACCATTCTCAGAGACAAATGCCTACAGGATTCATATCAAGACTAAAGTCAAACCAGCAGAGAAGATCAAAAGAGTTTAAGCTCTAAATTAACAAACATATGAAAAGGTGGAAAACTGAAAGTTTGACCAACTACTTGAAGAATAAGAAGCATATATTTTAACCAGAAAATAAGCTAAATATTTTATCAGCACAGTACAGATTTCTTTCATGACTAGCTCCAAGCTGGGAAAAAATGAACAATCCAAAAAAAAAGAGAAACAAACACAGATAGCCAACACACTTTGTTAAAGTTTCTGAGAAAAAAAGGACTCCTGGGTCAAATTCATACTCTTTCTTCCTCTCATATGTTTAATCTTTCCTCTTTTTACGTAAATTTGCAAGAGATACTTTATTACAAGAGCAACCTTCAAGCTTTATTTTCCTCTGTTACTTCCAAAGATGCATGCTCAAACACTCGTATAAATATATCCAAATATATATATATTTGAACAACTGTGGACACGCGTGTACATATACGTGCACACACACAGATTCAGGTTCAGAGAGAGAGAGAGAGAGAGTGTGTCCAGCTACAATATTTTTTCTAGACTTAAATATCTATAGTGTTAAGAAACCTAAATGCAGAGTTTCAAACCAATTACTGTACGCATCATGAGGACACAATGGGCAATGCAAATTGAACAAGCTTATTGAAATTAATTGACAGATTTCTCAGTTAAGAATCAAAGCAATTAACTGATGTGATGCACAAACACATAAAGACATACAGACATATAGACACATACACAAACACATGCACATGCACAGTAACGAATAAAGACATGCATGCGTACATTAGGATTTGCACACGCACAAATGCGCAGGCGCTTGCAAGCACACACCTGAGCACATGCATGCGCATGCACACAGACAGTGCTTCTGAAAGCACCAACTCACTAATTCTTTCGCTTTTTCACCTCTCAGCTCCACATTTCATCAAATGCACACCAGACAAGCAGGAATCTTGATGCACACAAAATTGGTGTGCAATTTGAAGCCGATTGAATAGTTGATTAAATGGATCTCAACATGGATTTGGTGTGTGTACAATACAAAATATTGGGACAAGAGAATCAGACAATAATGGAATGGCTTAATTATGGTAGCAGCAGTGGGTAGCATTACAATCTTAATGAGGAAAGTTGACAGATAGTCACACTATCAATGTAACACTCACCTGTATACCATCTAGAACCTTTAAATGATGAGCAAATATTATCGTTTTCTGAAAGCCAGATCCCACATCTGAGCTAGTGTCAGCATCTGTTTCTCTAATTGGACAATGGCTGGAAAACCACTCACCAAAACCAGATAATTTTGCAATACCAACTTCTTGAGGAGAGAGTTTCCTTGGAGTTTTCTTGCAGCCATCATCTGAAAGGAAATTTTTAAATGGCCTTGTCCATGAATCTTTTCAGCATTTAAATCATACGAGAGTTCATCATTGGATCAAATTATACAAGATCTTGCAAGCATGGAGATACAACAATCATGCAAATCAGCCCATCCCCCCAAACAAAAAAAATCCTTCAAGGAAAAAAAGGAAAAAAAGAAAAAAAAGAATCAGAGGGAGGATTGTATTGTTTTCTTTCAATAATTAATATTAACTCATCCTTCAATCTGTCAATAAAACTCAGTTTCTTCTATGCTCCCTTTGCATGCGAGAATGACAAAAGAAAAAAATCCCCTAACCTATATAAAAAAGGACTGCTCGTTAATGCATGACTAACATAATCTGAATATGCAAAACAAATTTGACTTTTACAGCAAAGGATATCATGCAAGTACAGAAAAAGAAAATTGTGAAAAAGTCATATGATAGAAAAGCAAGAAAAAGAAATAATCACCAAAATTGTCATCTTCCTCTGCTCTCTTGCTTCCGCCATCATTATTTTCGTGAGGGAAACAATTCACCGAATTATCATTCTTCTTATTGGTATCCAGAACTGTCCCCCTAGTAACCCTACACAAAGCAGTTGCTATGTGTATATCTGTCGCCTTCAACTTCAATCTTATAATTTGCCGACGCTTAGGAGGCAGTTGAGACAACACTTGACTCTTTAAGCGTCTTATCTACAAGATGAAAATGACCAGTATGGTGGTCAGTGAAGCTAACAGCTTCATTAAGCAAATGCAGTGCAGTAATATCATAGAAAAACTTTTAAATGAGAAAAAACAATTTAAGTATTATATTTCTACCTTCCAATAAAGATGGAAATTGACCTATCACTTTCACATAGAACACATAACTAAGAAAACTTCTAATAAGTCCTTGAAAAGAAATTAAACTGGAAAACTTAAATAATGTAATCATAAAAATAAGGTCAATAAAGATCCAGATCACTAATAGTCACATATCAGTTCTTCTGACATTTATCCAGATCATCCAGATTAAATACAGATTAAAAAGATGCATACAAAGCTGTGTAACCAAAAGGATAAGAACAAACCATAAGGGTCTGCCTAAGCAGCACATTTAATTCTGCCAACCGAGTGCCTTTTGAAAAATCCTGCATAGGATTAATTCATTAGATCAGATTCACAACAAACTTCAGAAATAGAATTTCTAGAGCGTAAAATTCTGTAACAATGGGTAACCATAAGCTGCTTCCACATAAACCACATGCTGGCCAAACACTGCTACACCTTGAAGGCCAAACAGAACGGTGCTGAAAATATCTCACAAACTATTGTAAGATTTCATGTGCCGTGATACTTGACATGTTAATACCACACAGGGAATGAATGATTTTTGTATATATCTAATGTCTGTCAAATATTAACCAATAGAATATAAAACCATGATGCCAAAAATTTCAGCACCGTCTCAACTCAACTCACTTCAGCCTTCATCCAATGCCAATTAGCGTCGGTTCCCAAAAGAACTAGACAAGATGAATCATACTAATCCCTTGGCCACTCGATCACATTTTGAGCTAAGTACTCCCATAAACGAATGGTAGCTAATTCTTTCATCATCACTTCTGGACCCTCATTTTGGGCCTCTCTTTGCCTATTTTCACACACCAACTTGGATTGCCTTGCTCTTACTTAAGCACCATAAAAATTTCAGCACTAAGATCAGAAAAAATTCCCAAAAGTAGCAGATGATCAATTTAGGTCAATTATCAATATACCTGATAAAGTTTCCCATTACAGCCATGAGCAAGTTTCATCAAGCAATAATTCTTTGCAAACTCATACTTATCATTTCCGAGCAACCGAGGCCTGAAAACAGAAGTTTTGTATTAAAATGGAAAAGCCACATTAAATGTTCAACTATAAAAAAGCATGTAGAACAAAAATTAAGAAAATGAAAGACAACAAAACAAATGAGTTGAGGGTTAACTCACCATAACACATTTATTTGATGAAAAATGTCATAGGGCCTATCATCACCTAGGAGAAAACAAAGAACTTAGATGTGTTTGTAGAATTTATTATATATCTAGCAGTAAAAATAGATTGCAGAGATGACATCTAGTACAATGAGCAACTACTCCTCAGATTAAAAGCAGCATGAACAATAGTCATAACATATGATTAGACAAGATGGCAGGCAAAGAATCTGGTTTGGAAGTTCTCTGGAATCTAATTTCTCTGAGCCATTTTTTCTGCAATATTCATGAAAAAATTTAGTAGTTCTATGGAAATTAATTTCTGCAAACCATTTTTTCTGCAATATTCACTAAAAGAAAAAAATTTAAAGCACTCAGGGGATAAAACAAGTAAAAGATTTACCTATTCTATACATATAAAACATTAGATCATTTACACTGATAAAATTAGACCAGACAAGAATAATTGACACACAAAAGTTGCATGGAGAGTACATAGAAAATTAACAGAAAATAATGTTGTTTTCCAGTTTTTTAAGATCGACCTTCTGCAGATTCATTGCAGATATTTCAAACTACGCAATTTAAGGATGTTGGAGAAGAAAATAAAAAACTAACAACAACCTTCTTAGAAAAGTATACTTAATGTATTCAAGCAATTTATAACAAATAACAAGAATGCGTATAAGAAGATAGAAGTCCATTTTAAACAACCTAGACAAGGAAGGTGTTCCAGAGAGCATAATGATGTGCTTGACATTTGCAGCCAGTTCGAGTATGACTCTTGTCTGACAAAAAACAAAAGAAACGTGTGTAAGCAACAATACAAAGAATGCACCCTACATGGTACTGTTGGGGATCACAAAATCAGCACAGCAACAAAACGCAAACAAAAGGATAAGCACAATACTTTAAAAAAATTCAATATAAACCTGTAAGATGCTGCAGACATATGATGCATCTGCGATAACCAACAAATAGCAGTGGTTCTTGTCACATTTAACCTAGTATTTCTTGTTCTAAAAATGTCAATGGTAGAGCTAATCAAAAGATATTAGGATTTACTTACCAAGGCTTTTCTTGGTATTATTGCCATTTTTTAAAAATTATAAATTCTATGTTATCAGATTTGTTGGACCAATGAACTTACTCTCTTCTCGTGTTTGTTAGCATGTGATGCATTTTGCTGATGCAAAACTGCACCTCAAAAGGAAAAAAAAAGACAGGGAAAATGAGTTACTACTTAATAAGTTGCCAGGCCAACCCATTAGATGGATAGACTGCTAGCAATTTCGTGATAAGCCGGCACACTTCATTGTATGGAAATTTTGTTTAAAAAAGAAAACAAAAAAAAAAAAACGACGAGGCCTAATTAAGTAGTTTCAAAATCTTAGCATTCAAATATTTCTATTTCTCACTAGGTTCCCTACAAATAGAACAGATACGAAGAATATTCAACAGTAAAAACTATACAGCATAGACAGAAATAACAAGCCAGCCTATTATTTAATGCCCAATAGTCCGCAGAGTACCTCATCTTTTTCAGATTTCTTCTTCGTGCAACGAATGTTATGTGACTCATCAATTATCATAAGTGCCCATTTCCTTCCAATCATACTCTTCCTAAGGCGATTCAACATCCTGTATGAAACAACTACCACCTTCGGACAAGCTTCCAGATAGTCAAGACTATTTTGATGGCCAAATACTGCAAATGCAAAAAAAAAAAAAAAAAAAGAAGACAAATAAGTAATTTTGTTTTTTTTAAAAAAAAAAAATCTCATAAACTTTCGTGCACAGTGATGAGATAACCCAAAGATAAAATATTTGAACACCCATCTTGCTACACAAAAAGGACAAATTCATTTACTAGGTAGTGAAAATGCATTTGTCCAATTAAGTTGGAACGAGGCATGCGATGGATGCTAAGCAAGGATTTAAGTATCCATCGGTACGGGCCGTATCCACCGTGCCGTACCGTGCCAACAAGATACCGGCACGATACAGCCCCCGTGCTGATGGCACAATTCAAAACCCTTTTTTCTTAAATTTACTAGGTAATTTTCTCAATAAAGTTCAAAATATTTGATAAATATACATAATAAGCAATTAAAAAAATTTGTTGCTAAAAAAAATAAATATTTTATGCCATTATGTGTCGGCACGTATGTATTTTTTGTGACCGGCACTAATCGGCACGGCTCGGCACGCACCGTGCCGTACCGTGCCGGCAAGTTTTCGGCACGACCCCGTGCCACGGCACTTAAATCCTTGATGCTAAGTAAACATATAGCAGCAATACTAACACATAAATTAGACTAACTGTGCAAGAATATTTAATATGTTATACAAATCAAGACAAGTTTTCGGAAGCAGCGACAATAAAGAATATTGTTCGGAAAGTACCTAAATGGATATCCTTCGGTAGAAAGGTGGGCAGCCAATGCTCCAACTCCTCAGCCCATGAATATCGCAAAACAGCAGGACATACGACTAGTATAGGACCTTCATCCTGGAAGCAACATGCTATCGCAATTGCCTGCAACAAAATATTAGAAAAATCTGAATCTGATTTCAAATGTAACTATATAGTATTAACCGAAACCAGAGGATTTCAAGATACATCAGAACTTGTGTCTTGATAGTAACTCAAATTATACATTGATGAATTATCCGCCAGTCTTCTCCAGATATATGCTATCGATAACCCAAATGAAGTGGCGGTTCCATTTCCAAATTCGTGTTTTACAAAATTCACCTGAAGAGTCTTTCCGAGCCCCATCTCGTCCGCAATAAGGCAGCGGGCGCCCCTCCGAAGGGCAAACTTTAAGCCCTCGAGTTGAAACGGGAGAAGGGCATCTCTCACCGACTTAGGTAGCTTCCCTAGGAGCTCGTCGACTTGTTCTTCGGAATAATGGCACTCCATCAAAGGGACCCAATGATCACCGGCGAATTGCGAGAACTTGCGAACGACCACGCGCGTAGTGTACGGTATATCTTGCACTTGAATACAGGGAACCTTCTTCAGGCATTTCAAGACCGAGTCGTAATCCGAAAGCTTAAGGATGGAAGACAGACGACCAGTCTGACTTTGCATCAGTGAAAACGGCACAGCCTAATAATGTATCAGAATAACCAAATTTACATAGTATCTTCTAAAGAGAAGGATCAGTAGTATGATAATTTCTTGTTTAAAAACGAAATTTTTTTCCGCCAAACTTATAATCAAAAACGTTTCTTCCAAGAACACATATAAAAAAAAAAAAAAAGTAAACAAATTTAAAGAGAAACAAAAAAGATGAACCGATAAGAGGCAATTCTCGATGATCCGAAGGCACTCGCTTTGTCCGGGAAACGGCGCGCCATCCAACGGCTCCGGAGAGACGGAGAACTCGTCCGGAGAGGAGATCTCGAGGACGGCGCGGAACCTAGGGCTTGGCGGCGGCGGGACGGATGCGGAGATGCTCCGGCATTTGGAGAGCCTCCACGCCTCGGCCTCGCCGAGCTCCGCCGCGCGCTTCCGCTTCTCGAGGGCCGCGATGCGGTTCGCCTCCGCCCTCCGCCGCTGCTCCTCGGTGACCTCCATTATAGATACGACGCCGAGGAGGCGCAGGAGGGGGAGCTACGACGATCGCCGTGGCGTGGAGGGTTAGGGTTAGGGTTAGGTTGGGGATGAGCGACTGTGGGAGAGAAAGGGTGCTTCGATAAATGGGGACAATGGAGAGAAAAGGGCGGGCGAGGCGAAGTTCGCGACGTGAGTATAACACTACGACTATGAGAGAGAAAGAGTGAGGTACTGAATACGTAGCATCAGGTAAAAAAATGTACGTACAAATTTTTTTTGATAAACAGATAGTAATGCTTTACAAAAATTTATATTTGATATGTTTGAAAATAGTAATATATTAATTTTCTTGTGAAATTAATTTTAGTTTATTTACGCTTTGTTTCACTTTGATTATAATTCCATAAGCAACGCTTTTAGAAACACACTTGATAGTTAAATAAGAATTTAAAAATTGTTTTGGAGATGAGTTTTGTGGTACATACACATCATCAAACGAAAGGGATATTGCAAAGAAATAGGAGATTAAAATATGAGAGAGAGAGAGAGAGAGATCCATCCACTAAATAAACAAAAAATCATCAAAATTGTTCCATTAATAAAACACCAAACTCCAATTAAACCAACAATGAAAATCACTCTAACATTACAAACTAGCATGGCTAATAATAATGCATATAATAATCTCACTTACATCATCCATGCACACATATAACAATGCCACCAAATATTACTAAACTTGGCTCCCTTGAAAAGAACAACTCATGTGAAAATCTCTCTAACAAGCCAATCAAGGCTAGGATATGCAAAATATAATATTAGAAAGGACGGCAGCGCGAACAGGACCGTAACTAGGATGTACAAGACTAAGACGGCGGCGCTCGCGGGAATTGCGTATAAGACTATGAGGAGGAAGATGATTACAAGTGGGAACTTCGCGGTTAAGTGAACTAAGAAAGCCAGTGACTTGCGAAAGGAAGCTTGAATCCTCTCTCCGTTGAAGAGATTTCCGATGAGGTCCACACGGTGTCCGTTGAAGTCAGAGGCTTCTGCATGTGGAGCTCTTTGGGCTTGATTGAAGTACGCAGTGCTTGCAAGGGTCATACGGCTATTAGAAGGCCACACGGGATGATGGTCACCACGAATCGACGGCTGGGATTTCGCCCGCTCGCCATTCATCGCCTCGACCATCCAGAGAAGGAAGTAGTTCTTGCGAGGGAAAGTTAGATTGCCTTTGTAAACAAAGCGGAACGACAAGATGCTACACCATGGGCAGGAAATGAAGAACGGAAGCCGGAGGGGTACTGTCGGGAACTTGATTACGGCCCATTGAAGCCCTAAAATGCAGTTCTTGCACATGGTGTGGCCGCACCATAAAACATACGGCACGTTCTCAACAATGTTGAAGGATTCCCAGCATATTGGGCATTCAAGGCCTTCTTCACGGCTGGCACACGAAGAACCGTCATCGTCGGAGCAGTCGGGGTTAGCAGTGCAGCACTTTCTTGAAATCTGCTTTTTCCCTAAGCTTCCCGCAATGGCATTGGATGCAAAGCTCCACATTCTGATTGTGGAAGGAGCGGCAGTTTAGGATAGAAGCATTTCCTTTTTGCACTTGGATTGATGAAAATCAAATAGTTGTAAGCTGGATGAGAAATTTCCTCGATGACAAACCTGAATCAGCGGAAGTGCAATATACATGTCACTGGTACAACAAGTTTAAAATGGATAGAATATACAATATATAGGTTTTCGGTACGCAAGGAGGATATCGGGATAAGCTACACTACATTCGATATTGAAACTAGAAAAAGGTAGGTAACCAAAGTGTTGATATCTACAAGGACTCATATGGCCGAGAGGGTGAGTTATTACGACTTCACGTTATTAAATTCCTGATGTGTAAATAAGAAGAAAACAGAGATGGACAGAATTACCGTAAACAATCATTATAACACAACTTGAAACCGACATTAATGACCGGAACTCAAACAAATTGGCAAACGCTCACCTGATGACCAAACCAGCACTCAATAACGCACGATAAGCCCTCAGAAAGGCACATTTGCCTTTTCCGCAACTCAATAACGCTCGTGTGATAACCAAACCAGCCTATATATCCTCATTCCGAACACGACAAACTCTCCCTATTCAAACCGCAACATCCTTATACTCGTGTTGACACATGTCACATTCTTTCCCCGGTACACATTTGAGTAAAGGACTCCAAAGATGTGTGGGCAACTATGTCGCAACCATTCTTAACCAAACGAAAGCAACATCTATGATGCTTAGCTAGGTAATCTGATTCGATTGTCGAACAACCCGGAGGTAACAATAAATGAAACTACAAGACCTTATTATTAGTTTATTACCAGTGATTTTAGTTTCAGCACTCTTCACAAACATTGATGCTAAAATCAAGTATCCCTCCAGGTGATCAGTATAATCTATAAGACATGGCAAAACACATTTCTTTCACCAAAAAATAAAATTAAATACATGAAAGAATTCCACAAAAATTGCAGCATATAAGTCTTAAAAAATTGAATTATCATACCCTGAATCCAATCACTAAACCCTAATTAAGACTGTATAATCCAATACTAAATTGATATAAACTCTGGAAACAAATTAAAAACCCCTAAAAAATCAAAACCGCGCAAATTGAGAGTTTAATCCGCTAATTAACGCTACACGATCTCTCCTTTTCCACATCAACTTAACCTAATCGCTATAAACACTCCCTAAATCGATATTAAACATCAAAAAAAAAGAAGCAAAATCTAATCCCACATATAAATCTGATGAAAGAGAGCAAATCTCACCATCAAGCATCGGGACCGAAGAGATCTCGAGAGCGGGAGAAGGATCGAGGAGAAGAGTGATCGAGATCGAAACCCTCCTCCATTTCTCTCTCCTCTCTCTCTCTCCTCTCGTCGCTTTCGCACGCTCTCGAATCCACGGGAGAGGAGACCTCTTAAATCGACTGGAAAGATCTCTTTTCAAAATGCACCAAAATGTAAAATTACGATATTGGGGTCGAAATCGTAAAATTACGAAAATGCCCTGTAAAGTGTAAACTCACCGCATCATACGCCGTTAAAAACGAAAACGGGCAGTGCCGTATGATTGGGATCGAACGGTCGAGAAACCACGATTCTATCAACTATAGTTTCGAAAATTTCGAGTGTAACAATTTAGTTTCTGAAGTTTAATTCTAATTTCGATCTCGCCTTCAAGTTCAAATTTCAATTTGAATAAGCAAAGTTTTAAGAAACTGGTGTTGGTGTTTTTTTTTTTTTCTTTTTTTTTTTTTTCTTCCAGGCGATTAATTAACAAAATAATACTTAATTGTTACAGTTAAATCTGCAAAGATATAATTAGAAACAATGGAAAAAGTTTTTGATTAATTAAAAGGATAAATTAGACTGGTGATACTTTATTCCTTAAAATTTAATTTATTATAATTTCTGACTCAAATTTTTAAAATTATTAAAATCAAATCAATTGACTAACGCTTTAAAATAAAAGTGAAATAAAATCTTAAGTATTAAAGCATCATAAATAACAAAACTGCTACATCAGCTATATATATGGGTAAAGAGCTTGATTCTAACCATTCTTAAATCTTTAGGGCCCGTTTGGATGTGGACTAGAACAAGGAATAGCGGGTTTATTTTTCTTATTCTACCAAACGCATCTGGAACCATCTGGTATTGCTTATCCCAGAACAACTAGAATAAGCTGAAACAACAGTTCTTACCTATTATTTTATAATTTTTTTTTTTACCAAATTATCCCTCCTTCTCTCATTTCTTTCTTCCCAATACACTCTCATCATCACAAATCCCTCTCTCTCCTCTCTCTCTTTTTCCTATTCCCAATACACTCTCATCATCACAAATCCCTCTTTCTCCTCTCTCTCTCTTTATCACATATTAACTCTTGAGGGCAAAAAGGTAATTTACCCAACTTATCCTCTTTATTCCTGCTATTCCTCATTATTAAACCAAACACAAAATCTCTTATCCGCTTTTTCGCTCTAGTTCCGTACTTTATACTTATTCCCGGTTTAGCTAATTCTACTTTAACCCGATTCCAAACGCAGCCTTAGGATCAAAATGTCATCAGTCTCCTAGTTTGAGGACCAAACATGCAATTTATCCTTAATTAAACACAAACTGCTAGAAATTGAATGAATGAGCATGTCACCTCCGCAACTGCACAACATTACAGATGCAGGATAAAAGAGCCGTATGTAAAAGTGCATTATTTACTCATAGACACCATGTGAATCACTGGTGGAAGCTAAAGGACTGTTTGGATGCATCGGTCTCCTGCGACGGGCCACCAACTTTTAAATCGGCATGACAACTCAGAGATCAACCATTGCCTCATGGTATGTGATGGCATTAGAGACTTCTAAGAAAATAAAATAATTGCTACTACTTTTTTTAAACAGCTCTGCTCAAACCCCACATGATGCAGAAAAAAAGAAGAAGAGGCAACTACAAAACCAATATGCTTCCAGAATACTGGTTAGATACATGAGGGCCGATTACTCATGTTCGCTTCAGTGAACTCGAATTGCTTCCGCTTCTCCATGAATAAAGTGAAGCCAACATACATGAACTGCTTCTTTCATTGGAAAGTTATAAGAACCTGGGAGGAAGATCTTTTTCTCAACTTCGAAGTACATTTTGAACTGCAGTTGTTAAAGATAAACATTGTTTCATTTGGCATGCTTTTAGTAAAACTGTAATGATTTCCTATGAAGATGGCTAAACAGTTAGATGTTTCGAGTAGAATGTGGAAATAAAGCAGCAAAGTTACTATATGAATACAATGAATCTAATGCTTGGGTACCTGAAAAACCTGAGACATTAAGCAGCAGCATTAAGTAATTTTATCCTATAGTTTGGCAATAAGCTTCTCCGCTTTCCTTCTAGCATACTCGTGAACGATACTGATTGTGCTCTCCCTATGGCGCAAATAAAACTCCGCAAGCAAGATCTCACTTTCTTCAGGCATCAGATCACCATGAAGACCCTGCAAATTATCTTACAATTTCATAATAATTCCCTTCGTATTTTGAAGACGATAATTCAATTCATAACTCACAAGAATTTTTTTTTAAAAAAAAGAGAGTACATAGGAAACATGATCGTCTATCAGATTTAATACTATCTTAACATAAAAGAGAGATGAATATAATGCCAAAAATATATGAATCTGTTCGAAACAAACAGGGAAAGATAACTGATCTCAGAAATAGCATGGTATCACTTAAAATAAACCGTCAAAATTCATAAAGGTAATCATTACTCTCGAGACAAGGAAAGATATATGAAATAAACTGAGAAAGTTCCTGTTCTTACAAGGCGAGAAACTCTATCACACACAGCATGGTGCATGAGAATGCCAGCTGCAACAGAAACATTGAAAGAATCCACCATGCCTTTCATCGGAAGCATACAATGCAAGTCTGAAAGGGACAAAGCCTCTTCGCTTATACCCCTGCCATGCAGCAAAAATTGGGATCTAATAAGCTGAAAATAAATCTCTATCTCTTTTTAATTTTTCAAAAGAAATGAATTATCAATAAATACAAAACGACCCAAACCAGTAATATATTAAAGCACTACAAATGTCGCACAAAGCAATATCTTAATGATGAAACGACCTAAATTGAGCACTCCAATAAAATTTATCATAGGATCCATCAAAGAAATATTAAAATAAGATAATTACACGCTAGTAAAGAGCATCATTCGCTAATAAAGCCATCCCAAAGCCTACATAGAATTGCCAGAATAAGAATGCTCAAACAGAATTTAAAATGATGGACAGCACATTCCACACCTTGTTAACCATTCTGAACCAATTTTTCATGTAATCATGATCGAAGGCATAATGATATCCAGAAAAATAATTATTAATGTGACGAACTATAGTGTAACTGCGACGAACTATAGAGTAAAATTCAGTTCATAGATCATCATTTTAGAGCATAAAATTATCACAGATCTTGATTATGAATACTAATAACAAAGAAAGAGTTATTCTGGTGCTCTAGCGAGAAAGAACAAAGAGAATCAACATGCAAAGCATGTGATTTGTGTGGAATCATTTAACAAGGAATCTCACTGTACCAAACGCAAATGCAATGAATTTTCAAATCACAGAAAGACAAATACATATGCACAAACAAAAGATACTTACATATTTTCATTTCCCACAACAATAGCAGTTGGTTGCGACCAATCTAAGTCATATACAGAAGCCTGGGAAAGAATCAAGAAGTTATTGATTCAAAGAAAGTAAACCATCTTTTCTCTCTCAAAAAAAAAGAAGAAAGTAAACCATCTTGATAACTTCTAAATTGATCTTGATTGAAGAATAGAGTGCTAAACATGAAAAACCAAACTCATTGAAGAATAAAAAGCTACTAAAGGCGTTGCAAATGAGCTATTAAACATGCCACATTAACAGCCACATATGGGAAACATAGAAGTTCATTGCAGAATTGAGAGACAAAAAAGGTGATCAGACAGGCATGGAACATTAATTCATACCGAATCAGTTCCCAAGCGAGCTGTTGCAATGCGATAACCCCGCTTTTTCAACGCCCTAAAGCACTCAGACGGCGAATTCCACAGCTCAATGTCCAACCATTTCTCAGCACCCATGCTAACATGCCGATTGTCCCGATACCTGTTACAAACCACAGATATCTAACAATAAGTGATTAACAAACTGGTAGACAATCCCTTTCCGCCCATGGAACAGAAACAAGCAAATGCCTTTTAGACCCGTCAGAGCTTCCCACCCTGGGTTTGTTCCTGCTGTGTAGAGTGTAGTGCATTTCGATGAATGTTATTTGAATAATGCTATTAATAAGAGAAGCACTATGCTAAGGTCCCCGACGAGCTTCTTTCTACAGCAAAAGTAAAAGCTCCAATTAGGAACTTCTGCTTTTGGGACCCCGAATCTCATTTCAGTTTCCTGCTGCAGTAGAAGCTGCAGGATTCCCTGTTTACCAATTACTTTGTAGGTTGTAGCTGGAAGAAGAAGTAGAAGCTGGGCCAAATAGGCACTAGTAAGCACATTCTACTCAAACCCAAGCTCTCTCACAATCTTCAGACTAAGTACTAACAAACCAGATCATCCAAATTTGTTACATTGATACGAGAAACCCGATGCCACACTGCTTCAAAGATCAAAGGAGTCGAACAGGGCGTGCCGTTTCACCTCAGGTGTAGCTGCACCTTTTACTGCTGTCGCAGGAGATCACGTGCACCGACTGCACCCCGAGCGCATCCGCCGACCTGAACGCCGCCGACACGTTTCCGAAATCCGTCAAGCCCTCGACCACCAAGCACACCGAGTAGCTCCGGTTCGCCACCGCCCTCCGAATCCTCTCCTTCCTCGAATCCATGATGTACGGGTCCAGCGCGTCGACCACCTCCCTGCTCGAAACCTCCACCGTCCCCGACCTGAAAACATCAATATACGGAAACCACTGCCGCCGCTGCCCCCGCACTTCCTCCGCCAATGGCGGCAACTCGGCGCGGCGCTCCATCTTCATCAGCCGCTCGATGCGGTCCCCTTTGGTGAGGAGCTCCTCGACGGTGTCGTCGGAGGCGTCGGAGGGAGGATCCATGGCGGGGACGGAGGCGTAGCGCGCGGATAAGGGCTTGTTGGATCCATGAAACCCTAGCCCTAGGAATCGAAGGGGAGAGGAGGGGAGAGGGTGGAGGAGGAGGAGGAGGAGGAGGGGAGAGGGGGATTGGTTCCGGGTTCTATGGATCGCGAGGGTGAGGGAGGGGAGGGTTAGGGTTTTAGAGGCGATCATTTGAAAGGGAGGAAGACGAGGGAGAAGAGGGTAAGGCGAGAAGGTGGAAAGGGAATGGATAAGGGTTCGACCGTTAACGGCGAACGGTTGATATTTTGATTGGGTCGGGTCGGGTTAAGTTGTGGAGCGTTCGTCAGCCAACGTAAATGGATCGGGTAAAAGTTCGGAGGCTTCTTTTACACTCAATTTGGGTGGAAACTTGATGATCAGAAATTTTTTTAAAAAAATTGAGATAAACATAGAAATTTCTTTTTAATAACAAAGAGATCTTCAAAAAAAAAAAAAAAAATCAAATCAAATTATTTTATATATTTTTTAAATTTTAATAATTAAGTTTTTTAAAAAACAAATTAAATGCTGGATAAAATTCAAATACAATTAAATTTAAATTTTATTGTACTTAAATTTATTAACAAATTAAAAACTCTCAGTCAAAAAATATAACTTGAAGAAAAATATTATTTGTATGCTCTATTATAATCTATATATATATATATATATATATATATATATATTGCACACTATCATTCAAAAATATAATATTTTAAATTTTTTTATATTAAATAAATAATAATATAAGTGAGTAAATATAATCTATCAATATCTAAAATATAAAATTTATACCCATTGTAAAAATGGGTTAATAGGGAGTCTCCAAATATTTTTTATTTTTACTTTTTGGTACAAAGCGGGTCGGATATTAGACGTCGGACCGAACAACTGGATCCGAGTCCGAAGAACTACTGGGATATTATTATCCCGGGCATTTAATTTTGAGGATATTTTTAGGGGCCTCATCTTCATCATCATCATCATCATCATCATCGTCGTCGTCGTCGAAGGGGGAACACATCACGATGCTCTTCTCCTCTTCGTCGTTCCTCGCGCCCACTCGCGCTCCTCCTCCGTCCATCGCCGCCACCGGGAAGATCACCACCGTCGACTCCGCGCTCCTAACTCCGCCACGTCATCGATCCAACCCCTCTCCCTCTCGAGCTCTCCATTGGTCCCTCCCCGCCGCTGCCTCCATTTCCTTCCTTCTTTGGTCCACTCCAGGTGCACTCCTTTTTTTTTTTTTTTTTTCAATTACTTAATTCTTTTACACTATGTGGTTCAAAATATCAAAATTAATATTTTTAATTGCTCTATTAATAATAAAATTAGTTTTATAATTTTTATACTTTAATAAATTATTAATTAATAAATTATTAGAAAAGAATATTACTATGGTTCCGGTAATATTGTGTTTGTATATTATTAATGTGTTGACATTCATAATTATTACAATAATTTTGATTCGATCGTGTACTCAGTGCCTAGTTAAATTTGCAAGCACATCAACAATTCATAAAAAGTAATATTTCAAAGGAAAAAAAAAAAATTAAATCAAAATCTAGTTGCTTTACATTGTTAACTGAATTTATATTTGAAAAATGAACAAAATAGATAACATGCTGTCTTTTCTCTCTATCAAAAATAAATTTCGTAGAAAAAACAACGGAATATTCTACGGTATAAACCACAGAATAATAAAATATAAATACTTTATGCTTCCTTGATTTGCAATTTATTATAAAAGGTTAATTTTATACAGCTCTCTGTAAACATATCAAATAGCAGATATATTCCTACAAAGTTTATTTTTTTATATTTTATTTTTAACATAATATTAGTGAAATATCAATTTTGTTCTTTCAAAAAATTTTAATTGTTAAAAAATATATATATGGTTAAATATAATATCTGAAAGGATAAAAAGATAAATTTATTTTACTCACTAACCAAAGTTAAGTATTTAACATATGGTTAACTATATTTTTTAACGGATATTGACGATAGGGATATATATGAACAACTTAGGGTTTTTTGAAGAAATAAATATAAAAATTTGAATTTTGTTAGAAAATATCTATTATTCGATATATTTATAAAAAAACTGAATGAAATTAACCCTATTATAAGATAGCAAACTACAACTCACTTGAACCATACTGGGGCATTTTTGAAGTTTTACTTTTACTGATTCCCTCAATAACCATGCATGTGGTATCATCTTACATCTTACATTATTACAACCTCTTATTTTTCAGAAAAAAAATTCTGTAGTATGAATAGTGGTTCGCATGTATTTCCTCGTAATTTCAGTTTGTTGTCACCTATAGAAATTCTTAAGCATAATTCAGTTTCACTTCTCTTAAAAGCGAGAAAATGATTGATGGATAATGCTGTTTTCGGGCATTTGATTTGCAGTGAATGCCGGTATTCCTCTCGGGTTTCTCAGGGTTGGAGTCAGTTCCCGGACCTCAGCTCCCTCAGTTTGATTTCCTCAACAAATGGAACGGTTCGCGCCCCCGCTTACTATCTTTTTGTCATGTTCGAATATTTTCTTCTTTAATTTCATCATCAAATATTGTTTTTTTCCTTTTAAAGCGGAGAATCAAAAGAAGTATTCTGAGTTTGACTCGCGATTCAAATCTTCTACTGTGCTTAAGGAGCTGTTGGAGAAGTCTAGATTGAATAAGGAGAGGTATGAATTGTTTCTTTCTCGACAAATATCTGAATATAAATTGTTACTGTTCACCAGTTTGATCTTCGCCAGTATAAGCGAGTTTTGTGCTTTCATTTGAATGTTAAGATTAAATAAATTCTCTTTTATAGATGGATTAAGTGCTTTACATCAGAGTATAAGCAGTAATCCTCTATTTAGATGCTTCGTAGTCGTGTTTTTTTTTTTTTGAGAGAGAGAGGAGAGAGAAAACTCGCTACCCGCTTCATTCATTTAGTAAATGAATTTAGCTACAAGAGTTGAGGCAACAGGGCCCTCGGAAAACAAAATATAATAAAAAGAACACAGACCCATAAAAAGACCTGTCATTGGCCCAACTCACCTAGGAACGCATAATTCATTCCCATTCTCTTCATTACTCCCTTATTTGTTTAAACGGTCAATAATGGATCTGATGATTGGTTCCGAAAGATGACATTATTTCTTTTCCGCCATATTATTCACTAACATGCTGTAACCCTAGCGAGGTTCTTCATTGCAGCCTCTTGATTGGCGTTTTCCATCAAGTGCTCCCAAACTCCCCTAATCTCTACCACAGACCCTTGGGTGTGTCCTTTATTCAGCGTATTGAGTATTAAAAATATGCTAAAAAACACATCTCACAAGTAGGTGATCACCAATTTCGACATTGTTGCCGCACAACACGCATTGCGGTTCTCCCGACCACCCTCGTTTGATTACGTTATCGACAGTAGATAATTGGTTCCAAAGGGCTAACCAAATAAAGATCTTTACCGTAAGCGGTATTTTCAGTTTCCAACCTTCAGTAGGGAGACATCCCGTACCCCCCATATCTGATAAGTATATACATTGATTTAACGTTAAAACTAAACCTTGCATTCTATCTCCATCGGAGTTCGTCTGGTCTATTTGCTACTTGGCTATTTGTGAGCATCTCCTTAAGATCTCTGATTGTGTGATCACCCCTCAATGTCCCGGCACTAACCCCTCCCAAAAATTTTCTCCATCTCCAACAGTTAGGGAGAAAATATTTATTGATTGAAATTTCATTCAATATCACTTTATCAATGATATTTGGAAAGAGCGTCTTCAATGATCCATCACCACACCATCTATCCGACCAAAAATCAATTGATTGCTCGTTCCCCAGAGAAAAGCACGTACCACTTTTGAAGATTTTCCTAGTAGATAAACACACTTTTCCACCATTGAGAGGCAGGTCGAAACCACCTTCCTTCACTTAAAGGTTTTCTCCTTTTGTAATATAACATTCTAATTAGATTATTCCATCTTAAATCTTGTTCAGTGAAAAAAACGCCACCCCCATTTAGAAAGTAAAGCATCATTCATGTAGATAGATCTTTCGCTCTCCAGTCCACCTTATTTCTTACCTCTACACAGCTTACCACGTACCATGCGCGCTCCGGCCTTAACATCTACTCCATATTTTCGGAAAAAAATCTCTCCGCAGTGTCTCAATCCGTTTGATAAACCCATTTCAGTACCTTAAAGACGGAGAAAAAAAGGAGTGGCAAGTTAGTTAGTATTGAATTCAATAACGTTAGTCTACCTCCTTTAGACAATAATTTTGCTTGCCATCCATCTATCCTCTTTGGATCTTATCAATGATCCCTACCCAGTCCTCTCTGCGTAAGGCTTTGTTAGATAGTGGTAATCCCAAGATATTTAGTTGGAAAACGCCCTATCCTACCACTCCCGATAGTTGGCAAGGCTAGTATCCTTCCCCGGTCTTCTTCCCATATAGAACAGTTCGGTTTTCTCTTTATTAACTTTCACCTCTGATTCCCACTAAAATAAGCTCCACATGAAACGTATGTTCTTCAAATACTTTTTCGCCTCATAAAAAAAAAGTGTCATCCGCATATTGGATAAGTGTCACCACACAATCCTCAGATAGTTCAATCCTCTTGATCAGATCGTGCAAGTTGGCCGATTCCGTCATCTGAGCTAAGCAGTCAGCACCAGAAGAAAAAGATATGGCGAAAATGGATCACCCTGCCTTACTCTCCTTTTTGTTTTGATCCAATTGGAACTCACTCTCGCCATTAACCATCATAGCTACCTTAGCATTACAATACATTCTTCCACCCATCGGCACCATTTAGCGTTAAAGCCCAACCATTCCATGATCTTAAATAGGAATGGCCAGTTAACCTTATCATAAGCCTTCTCAAAATCACCTTCACCTCAACACCCTCAATATGCTCTTTACATCCCCACGCTATTAATTCACTCGCCATGACAATGGCATCCGAAAGTAGTCTGCCTTTGAGAAATGCTGATTGGGGAAGAGGAGATAAGATCTTGTAGAACTCCTTCCAGTCTGTTCCCTACTACCTAAGATATTATTTTTTGTATCCCATTCAACAAGCTAATCGGTCGAAAGTCCTTGGCACGAACCACACCTTTCTTTTTAGGAATCAAACAGAGGTATGAGAAGTCAATAGGGCGAGTAGCCGAGTACATATCTGATTTTCATACAGCTCAAGAAAAATATTGAATATGCCATCTTTGATCACATCCCAAAAAAATCTGACAGAAGCTTAAAGGGAAACCGTCTAGACCTGGCGCCTTGTCCCCTTCTAATTCAAAAACAATCTTCTTAATTTCTTCCAAGGTAAAGGGAGTAGTCAACTATTCTGGATTTGACACTCGTCTAGTTTGGAAAAGTTCACTCCAATCTCCATTCACAGTTGAATCGTAGTTCTCGGGTGCAAAAAGCTTCTTAAAATATTTCTAGAAATACTGTTTCTTCTGCTCTTCGTTGTGAATTTTTCTCCTATTATCCTCGGCCACCTCTATCGCATTAGAGCGCCTTCTACAATTGGCTATTGTCTGAAAGAACTTTGTGTTTCCATCCCCTTCTCGAAGCCATTGTTGTTTTGCTCGGGTTTTTCAAAGAATATCTTCGTTCTCAAGTACACGTGAGAGCCTACCTTGGAGGTTCTTCCTTTTTTCCACAAACTCCTTTGTCAGGCCCTGATACTCCTCCAACCTGTCGATGCACTGGATCTCTTGCATTATTTTTGACTTCGCTTGCAAGATATTATAAAAGTTGTTCGCACACCAAGCTCGTATACGTTTACGACAATGTCTTAGTTTGGCTACAAAGGATAACACTATAGATCCGCGAGGCTCAATTCCTTCCACCAAGCGGGGAGGCTTGACAAAAACTCTTCATTTTTAACCACACATCTTCAAGTCTAAAAAACCTGCTTGCCATCACCAAAGAAGAGTAGAATTGGGCAATGATCTAAGCAATGATCTAAGCGTCATGGACACTGACACGGGATACGGGACACGACACGACTCGGACACGATGACTCGGCATTTTCAAAAAATTAGGACATGGACACGGCATGAACACAGATAACAAATTATAATATTATTAATTTAATAATATATTATTATATATAAACTATAAATTTTGGTAAAATATTATTATTTCTCATACAAATGAAAGTTTATAAAAATTTTCACTAGTAGTTCATGTATTTTAAGAAAAAAAAACTCTACCATATATAATTTATTTATATTGTTCAAAAAATATTTGTATATACTTATCAAAAAGCTAAAATATTTATCATCTTACATTATATATACATAAGAAAACTAAAATAATTAAATATATATACTTTTTTACTTGTATGCGTATTGAACGCGCGCCAAGAAGTGTCTACATCGGACACGAGTCCGATATGGACACGCGAGGTTTATAGAAGTGTCCGTGATACATAGGCAATGATCCAAAGTTATTCTAGAGAGCCACCTCTACTTTCGAAAGTGGAAATTTTGCGTCCCACTAAGTCGAAATAAGGAAACGATCTAGATTCGCAAGAGTCGGATTCAGTTGCATGTTGGACCAAGTGTATGATTGATTCACCATAGGCACATCCATAAGCGCAAGTTCGTGGATAAGGTCGTTGAACATACTTGTCGCCCTATTGCTCCACCTTCTACCTTTACGTTCATCTTGACTTCTGGTAAAATAAAATCACCGCAGACCACCCAACTACCCTTACAAGAATCCCTCAGAAGCAAAAGTTTCGAACAGAAATCATCATTAGCCTCCCAAGTTGGAGGGTCGTACACATTAGTGACATAAAAACTTTCACCGCTCCGTAAATGTGAAATTCTGAGTGTGAGTGAGAAAGTTTTCTCAATCACTTCACTACAAGAAAAGGTTCTTGAATTCCAACATGTTAACAACCCACCAGAAGTTCCGTTCGCGCCAATAAGAAAGCATTTAGCAAAAAAGGTATCACTGAAGGTACGGAGGAAGGAGTTCGAAACAACACCCACCTTTGTAGTTGTGTTTTTTATTGCGAAAGAAGTGTATGATTGCGAATTAATTGTATGGATCATTTTACAGGAATCAGAAAGAAATCCAAGATAAGTATTGCTTGCGCGGCGCGGGAATGGGGTGTGGGTGATTGCTCCACTCAAGGGATGACACAAGAAGAAAGAGATGCGTTTGTTGGAATGCTAAAGAAGAGAATCAATGGAGATTAAACTTGCCATATAACTCAGGTAGGAGTCTTATATGTACAAGAAATTTTTACCAGTATTTTTTGGCCAAGGAGAGTTGCCCATGTTCCATTTACATTTACACGTGGTTCTCAAATTGAGTTACTTTGGTTTGATGAGGTTACAACAAAGAAAGTAGAAGAGATTATTATCCTTATATCTTTTTGAGATCAAGTTAGTATGCCACCGCTTCATTCGTTTAGGAGGTGAACTGGGCTACAAAATTGAGACAGTCGGGCCTCGGAGGAAAAAAAAAACAAGTAGTTACAACAATAATGCTTCCAGATTTTATTGAGTGAGCATATCTCGGCCGCTGGGTAACCCAGCGATTGTTTACGTTTGTCAAAGATTCGTCTACTCCACTCTAACAAGATAACCCACCATGTGGTGGCGATCGTCGCTAACCCCAGACTCCCTATAGTTTCGTCTTTAAGTCCGCTCTCTTTCCAAAGCCGTCAGGCAGACTTTCAATACAGCACTGACAGTTTGTTAGGTTAAGTCCCTCCAACAAGGCTTTGATGCTTAGGCATCTTGTCTTGAGAATAGATAATCCACTATCTCTGACGTGTCCGAACAGAAGACAATGTGCATGTTTGATCCAACCGCACCACTTATTATCCTATATCTAAAGAGGAGGAAGCAATAGCTTGCTTCTAAACAAATATGCACTAAGA
>CM055075.1:27700230-27739617 GCA_029204045.2 Tillandsia leiboldiana | reverse complement strand
AAACCCTCCTCCATTTCTCCTCTCTCTCTCTCTCCTCTCGTCGCTTTCGCCCGCTTCGAAGCCACGGGAGAGGAGACCTCTTAACATCGACTGGAAGATCTCTTTTCAAAATGCACCAAAATGTAAAATTACGATATTGGGGTCGAAATCGTAAAATTACGAAAATGCCCTGTAAAGTGGAAACTCACCGCATCATTACGCCGTTAAACGAAAACGGGCAGTGCGTATGATTGGGACCGAACGGTGGAGAAACCACGATTCTATCAACTACAGTTTCGAAAATTCGAGTGTAACAATTATGTTTCTGACGTTTAATTCTAATTTCGATCCAGCCTTCAAGTTCAAATTTCAATTTGAATAACGCAAAGTTTTAAGAAACTGGTGTTGGTGGTTTTTTTTTTTTCTTTTTTTTTTTTCTTTTTTTCTCCAGGCGATTAAATTAACAAATAATACTTAATTGTTACAGTAAATCTGCAACGATAGAATTAGAAACACTGGAAAAAATTTTTGATTAATTAAAAGATAAATGGACTGGTGATACTTTTCGCCTTAAAATTTAATTTATGATATTTCTGACTCTTCCTTTTAAAATTATTAAAATCAAATCAAACAACTTATTTAAATAACTACTAAAGTGAGATAAGTCTATCTTTATTGTTTGTTCGAAAATATTCATAAACTGCTAAATCAGCTCTATATATTGATGGGTATTAATCTGATAGACGATACGTTTCCCGTACTCTATTGAATAGCAAATATATTCCTACAAAGTTATGAATTGATATTTATCGTCTTCAAAAGTCGAACGTTATTCATTATAAATCCTAAGTTAATTATCGTTAGTTCACTGTTTATTTTTTAACAAATTATATATGAAATGACAGTTTTACCATTTTAAAAATATCCTCCAAAAATAGTGAAAAAATACCTAAAAAGATAAAAAAGTAAATTTATCTCACTAACTAACCAAGATTAAGTATTTAACCTATGGTTAACTAAATTTTTCTAACAGAGATAGACAGCAGAAATATATATGAATAACGTTAGACTTTTGAAGAAATAAATATGAAAAGTTGACCTTTGTAGGGATATATCTGCTATTCGATATGTTTACAGGAAGCCGTATGCAATTAACCCTATTGATAAAGAGCTTGATTCTAACCATTCTTAAATCTTTAGGATCAAAATGTCACCGGTCTTCTAGTTTGAGGACCAAACATGCAATTTATCCTTAATTAAACACAAACTGCTAGAAATTGAATGAATGAGCATGTCACCTCCGCAACTGCACAACATTACAGATGCAGGATAAAAGAGCCGTATGTAAAAGTGCATTATTTACTCATAGACACCATGTGAATCACTGGTGGAAGCTAAAGGACTGTTTGGATGCATCGGTCTCCTGCGACGGGCCACCAACTTTTAAATCGGCATGACAACTCAGAGATCAACCATTGCCTCATGGTATGTGATGGCATTAGAGACTTCTAAGAAAATAAAATAATTGCTACTACTTTTTTTAAACAGCTCTGCTCAAACCCCACATGATGCAGAAAAAAAGAAGAAGAGGCAACTACAAAACCAATATGCTTCCAGAATACTGGTTAGATACATGAGGGCCGATTACTCATGTTCGCTTCACTGAACTCGAATTGCTTCCGCTTCTCCATGAATAAAGTGAAGCCAACATACATGAACTGCTTCTTTCATTGGAAAGTTATAAGAACCTGGGAGGAAGATCTTTTTCTCAACTTGGAAGTACATTTTGAACTGCAGTTGTTAAAGATAAACATTATTTCATTTGGCATGCACAGCACATGGAAATAATTTTAGGAAAACTGTAATGATTTCCTATGAAGATGGCTAAACAGTTAGATGTTTCAAGTAGAATGTATGAATCTAATGCTTGGGTACCTGAAAAAAGTTCGATGACGACCTGAGACATTAAGTAGCAGCATTAAGTAATTTTATCCTATAGTTTGGCAATAAGCTTCTCCGCTTTCCTTCTAGCATACTCGTGAACGATACTGATTGTGCTCTCCCTATGGCGCAAATAAAACTCCGCAAGCAAGATCTCACTTTCTTCAGGCATCAGATCACCATGAAGACCCTGCAAATTATCTTACAATTTCATAATAATTCCCTTCGTATTTTGAAGACGATAATTCAATTCATAACTCACAAGAATTTTTTTTTAAAAAAAAGAGAGTACATAGGAAACATGATCGTCTATCAGATTTAATACTATCTTAACATAAAAGAGAGATGAATATAATGCCAAAAATATATGAATCTGTTCGAAACAAACAGGGAAAGATAACTGATCTCAGAAATAGCATGGTATCACTTAAAATAAACCGTCAAAATTCATAAAGGTAATCATTACTCTCGAGACAAGGAAAGATATATGAAATAAACTGAGAAAGTTCCTGTTCTTACAAGGCGAGAAACTCTATCACACACAGCATGGTGCATGAGAATGCCAGCTGCAACAGAAACATTGAAAGAATCCACCATGCCTTTCATCGGAAGCATACAATGCAAGTCTGAAAGGGACAAAGCCTCTTCGCTTATACCCCTGCCATGCAGCAAAAATTGGGATCTAATAAGCTGAAAATAAATCTCTATCTCTTTTTAATTTTTCAAAAGAAATGAATTATCAATAAATACAAAACGACCCAAACCAGTAATATATTAAAGCACTACAAATGTCGCACAAAGCAATATCTTAATGATGAAACGACCTAAATTGAGCACTCCAATAAAATTTATCATAGGATCCATCAAAGAAATATTAAAGTAAGATAATTACACGCTAGTAAAGAGCATCATTCGCTAATAAAGCCATCCCAAAGCCTACATAGAATTGCCAGAATAAGAATGCTCAAACAGAATTTAAAATGATGGACAGCACATTCCACACCTTGTTAACCATTCTGAACCAATTTTTCATGTAATCATGATCGAAGGCATAATGATATCCAGAAAAATAATTATTAATGTGACGAACTATAGTGTAACTGCGACGAACTATAGAGTAAAATTCAGTTCATAGATCATCATTTTAGAGCATAAAATTATCACAGATCTTGATTATGAATACTAATAACAAAGAAAGAGTTATTCTGGTGCTCTAGCGAGAAGAACAAAGAGAATCAACATGCAAAGCATGTGATTTGTGTGGAATCATTTAACAAGGAATCTCACTGTACCAAACGCAAATGCAATGAATTTTCAAATCACAGAAAGACAAATACATATGCACAAACAAAAGATACTTACATATTTTCATTTCCCACAACAATAGCAGTTGGTTGCGACCAATCTAAGTCATATACAGAAGCCTGGGAAAGAATCAAGAAGTTATTGATTCAAAGAAAGTAAACCATCTTTTCTCTCTCAAAAAAAAAGAAGAAAGTAAACCATCTTGATAACTTCTAAATTGATCTTGATTGAAGAATAGTGTGCTAAACATGAAAAACCAAACTCATTGAAGAATAAAAAGCTACTAAAGGCGTTGCAAATGAGCAATTAAACATGCCACATTAACAGCCACATATGGGAAACATAGAAGTTCATTGCAGAATTGAGAGACAAAAAAGGTGATCAGACAGGCATGGAACATTAATTCATACCGAATCAGTTCCCAAGCGAGCTGTTGCAATGCGATAACCCCGCTTTTTCAACGCCCTAAAGCACTCAGACGGCGAATTCCACAGCTCAATGTCCAACCATTTCTCAGCACCCATGCTAACATGCCGATTGTCCCGATACCTGTTACAAACCACAAATATCTAACAATAAGTGATTAACAAACTGGTAGACAATCCCTTTCCACTCATGGAACAGAAACAAGCAAATGCCTTTTAGACCCGTCAGAGCTTCCCACCCTGGGTCGCAGGATAGTTGCTCCTGTTTGTTCCTGCTGTGTAGAGTGTAGTGCATTTCGATGAATGTTATTTGAATAATGCTATTAATAAGAGAAGCACTATGCTAAGTGTTGGCTATTTATTTATAGGTTAAAAATAGGTCCAACTTCCTGTCCGTGACAATAGGTCCAGGAGACTAATAAGTTGAGTTGGGTGAGCCCAATAAGTTGAGTGGGGCTGCGGTCCACAATAGACCTAACGGCAAGAGGCCCAACAATAGACCCAACGTCCAGATGGGCTGAGTCCGGTCGAGATCCGTGGGCGCTGTGTCTGTACGCTTTAAGTGAATTAGTTACGTATTTCTAGCCGCTCGAGTTTTTGGAATTAATGGTTAGCGCCAACGATCCAACACTAAGGTCCCCGACGAGCTTCTTTCTACAGCAAAAGTAAAAGCTCCAATTAGGAACTTCTGCTTTTGAGACCCCGAATCTCATTTCAGTTTCCTGCTGCAGTAGAAGCTGCAGGATTCCCTGTTTACCAATTACTTTGTAGGTTGTAGCTGGAAGAAGAAGTAGAAGCTGGGCCAAATAGGCACTAGTAAGCACATTTTACTCAAACCCAAGCTCTCTCACAATCTTCAGACTAAGTACTAACAAACCAGATCATCCAAATTTGTTACATTGATACGAGAAACCCGATGCCACACTGCTTCAAAGATCAAAGGAGTCGAACAGGGCGTGCCGTTTCACCTCAGGTGTAGCTGCACCTTTTACTGCTGTCGCAGGAGATCACGTGCACCGACTGCACCCCGAGCGCATCCGCCGACCTGAACGCCGCCGACACGTTTCCGAAATCCGTCAAGCCCTCGACCACCAAGCACACCGAGTAGCTCCGGTTCGCCACCGCCCTCCGAATCCTCTCCTTCCTCGAATCCATGATGTACGGGTCCAGCGCGTCGACCACCTCCCTGCTCGAAACCTCCACCGTCCCCGACCTGAAAACATCAATATACGGAAACCACTGCCGCCGCTGCCCCCGCACTTCCTCCGCCAATGGCGGCAACTCGGCGCGGCGCTCCATCTTCATCAGCCGCTCGATGCGGTCCCCTTTGGTGAGGAGCTCCTCGACGGTGTCGTCGGAGGCGTCGGAGGGAGGATCCATGGCGGGGACGGAGGCGTAGCGCGCGGATAAGGGCTTGTTGGATCCATGAAACCCTAGCCCTAGGAATCGAAGGGGAGAGGAGGGGAGAGGGTGGAGGAGGAGGAGGAGGAGGGGAGAGGGGGATTGGTTCCGGGTTCTATGGATCGAGAGGGAGAGGGAGGGGAGGGTTAGGGTTTTAGAGGCGATCATTTGAAAGGGAGGAAGACGAGGGAGAAGAGGGAAAGGCGAGAAGGTGGAAAGGGAATGGATAGGGTTCGACCGTTAACGGCGAACGGTTGATATTTTGATTGGGTCGGGTCGGGTCGGGTTAAGTTGTGGAGCGTTCGTCAGCCAACGTAAATGGATCGGGTAAAAGTTCGGAGGCTTCTTTACACTCAATTTGGGTGGAAACTTGATGATCAGAAATTGTTTTAAAAAAATTGAGATAAACATAGAAATTTCTTTTTAATAACAAAGAGATCTTCAAAAAAAAAAAAAAATCAAATCAAATTATTTTATATATTTTTTAAATTTTAATAATTAAGTTTTTTAAAAAACAAATTAAATGCTGGATAAAATTCAAATACAATTAAATTTAAATTTTATTGTACTTAAATTTATTAACAAATTAAAAACTCTCAGTCAAAAAATATAACTTGAAGAAAAATATTATTTGTATGCTCTATTATAATCTATATATATATATATATATATATATATATATATATATATATATATATATATATATATATATATATATATATATATATATATATATATATATATATATATATATATATATATATATATTGCACACTATCATTCAAAAATATAATATTTTAAATTTTTTTATATTAAATAAATAATAATATAAGTGAGTAAATATAATCTATCAATATCTAAAATATAAAATTTATACCCATTGTAAAAATGGGTTAATAGGGAGTCTCCAAATATTTTTTATTTTTACTTTTTGGTACAAAGCGGGTCGGATATTAGACGTCGGACCGAACAACTGGATCCGAGTCCGAAGAACTACTGGGATATTATTATCCCGGGCATTTAATTTTGAGGATATTTTTAGGGGCCTCATCATCATCATCATCATCATCATCATCGTCGTCGTCGTCGTCGTCGTCGAAGGGGGAACACATCACGATGCTCTTCTCCTCTTCGTCGTTCCTCGCGCCCACTCGCGCTCCTCCTCCGTCCATCGCCGCCACCGGGAAGATCACCACCGTCGACTCCGCGCTCCTAACTCCGCCACGTCATCGATCCAACCCCTCTCCCTCTCGAGCTCTCCATTGGTCCCTCCCCGCCGCTGCCTCCATTTCCTTCCTTCTTTGGTCCACTCCAGGTGCACTCCTTTTTTTTTTTTTTTTTCAATTACTTTAATTCTTTTTACACTATGTGGTTCAAAATATCAAAATTAATATTTTTAATGCATCTGCTCTATTAATAATAAAATTAGTTTTATAATTTTTATACTTTAATAAATTATTAATTAATAAATTATTAGAAAAGAATATTACTATGGTTCCGGTAATATTGTGTTTGTATATTATTAATGTGTTGACATTCATAATTATTACAATAATTTTGATTCGATCGTGTACTCAGTGCCTAGTTAAATTTGCAAGCACATCAACAATTCATAAAAAGTAATATTTCAAAGGAAAAAAAAAAAATTAAATCAAAATCTAGTTGCTTTACATTGTTAACTGAATTTATATTTGAAAAATGAACAAAATAGATAACATGCTGTCTTTTCTCTCTATCAAAAATAAATTTCGTAGAAAAAACAACGGAATATTCTACGGTATAAACCACAGAATAATAAAATATAAATACTTTATGCTTCCTTGATTTGCAATTTATTATAAAAGGTTAATTTTATACAGCTCTCTGTAAACATATCAAATAGCAGATATATTCCTACAAAGTTTATTTTTTTATATTTTATTTTTTAACATAATATTAGTGAAATATCAATTTTGTTCTTTCAAAAAATTTTAATTGTTAAAAAATATATATATGGTTAAATATAATATCTGAAAGGATAAAAAGATAAATTTATTTTACTCACTAACCAAAGTTAAGTATTTAACATATGGTTAACTATATTTTTTAACGGATATTGACGATAGGGATATATATGAACAACTTAGGATTTTTGAAGAAATAAATATAAAAATTTGAATTTTGTTAGAAAATATCTATTATTCGATATATTTATAAAAAAACTGAATGAAATTAACCCTATTATAAGATAGCAAACTACAACTCACTTGAACCATACTGGGGCATTTTTGAAGTTTTACTTTTACTGATTCCCTCAATAACCATGCATGTGGTATCATCTTACATCTTACATTATTACAACCTCTTATTTTTCAGAAAAAAAATTCTGTAGTATGAATAGTGGTTCGCATGTATTTCCTCGTAATTTCAGTTTGTTGTCACCTATAGAAATTCTTAAGCATAATTCAGTTTCACTTCTCTTAAAAGCGAGAAAATGATTGATGGATAATGCTGTTTTCGGGCATTTGATTTGCAGTGAATGCCGGTATTCTCTCGGGTTTCTCAGGGTTGGAGTCAGTTCCCGGACCTCAGCTCCCTCAGTTTGATTTCCTCAACAAATGGAACGGTTCGCGCCCCCGCTTACTATCTTTTTGTCATGTTCGAATATTTTCTTCTTTAATTTCATCATCAAATATTGTTTTTTTTCCTTTTAAAGCGGAGAATCAAAAGAAGTATTCTGAGTTTGACTCGCGATTCAAATCTTCTACTGTGCTTAAGGAGCTGTTGGAGAAGTCTAGATTGAATAAGGAGAGGTATGAATTGTTTCTTTCTCGACAAATATCTGAATATAAATTGTTACTGTTCACCAGTTTGATCTTCGCCAGTATAAGCGAGTTTTGTGCTTTCATTTGAATGTTAAGATTAAATAAATTCTCTTTTATAGATGGATTAAGTGCTTTACATCAGAGTATAAAGCAGTAATCCTCTATTTAGATGCTTCGTAGTCGTGTTTTTTTTTTTTGAGAGAGAGAGAGAGAGAAAACTCGCTACCCGCTTCATTCATTTAGTAAATGAATTTAGCTACAAGAGTTGAGGCAACAGGGCCTCGGAAAAACAAAATATAATAAAAAGAACACAGACCCATAAAAAGACCTGTCATTGGCCCAACTCACCTAGGAACGCATAATTCATCCCATTCTCTTCATTACTCCCTTATTTGTTTAACGGTCAATAATGGATCTGATGATTGGTTCCGAAAGATGACATTATTTCTTTTCCGCCATATTATTCACTAACATGCTGTAACCCTAGCGAGGTTCTTCATTGCAGCCTCTTGATTGGCGTTTTCCATCAAGTGCTCCCAAACTCCCCTAATCTCTACCACAGACCCTTGGGTGTGTCCTTTATTCAGCGTATTGAGTATTAAAAATATGCTAAAAACACATCTCACAAGTAGGTGATCACCAATTTCGACATTGTTGCCGCACAACACGCATTGCGGTTCTCCCGACCACCCTCGTTTGATTAAGTTATCGACAGTAGATAATTGGTTCCAAAGGGCTAACCAAATAAAGATCTTTACCGTAAGCGGTATTTTCAGTTTCCAAACCTTCAGTAGGGAGACATCCCGTACCCCCCATATCTGATAAGTATATACATTGATTTAACGTTAAAACTAAACCTTGCATTCTATCTCCATCGGAGTTCGTCTGGTCTATTTGCTACTTGGCTATTTGTGAGCATCTCCTTAAGATCTCTGATTGTGTGATCACCCCTCAATGTCCCGGCACTAACCCCTCCCAAAAATTTTCTCCATCTCCAACAGTTAGGGAGAAAATATTTATTGATTGAAATTTCATTCAATATCACTTTATCAATGATATTTGGAAAGAGCGTCTTCAATGATCCATCACCACACCATCTATCCGACCAAAAATCAATTGATTGCTCGTTCCCCAGAGAAAAGCACGTACCACTTTTGAAGATTTTCCTAGTAGATAACACACTTTTCCACCATTGAGAGGCAGGTCGAAACCACCTTCCTTCACTTAAAGGTTTTCTCCTTTTGTAATATAACATTCTAATTAGATTATTCCATCTTAAATCTTGTTCAGTGAAAAAACGCCACCACCATTTAGAAAGTAAAGCATCATTCATTGTAGATAGATCTTTCGCTCTCAGTCCACCTTCTTTCTTACCTCTACACAGCTTACCACGCTACCATGCGCGCTCCGGCCTTAACATCTACTCCATATTTTCGGAAAAAATCTCTCCGCAGTGTCTCAATCCGTTTGATAACCCATTTCAGTACCTTAAAGACGGAGAAAAAAAGGAGTGGCAAGTTAGTTAGTATTGAATTCAATAACGTTAGTCTACCTCCTTTAGACAATAATTTTGCTTGCCATCCATCTATCCTTCTTTGGATCTTATCAATGATCCCTACCCAGTCCTCTCTGCGTAAGGCTTTGTTAGATAGTGGTAATCCAAGATATTTAGTTGGAAAACGCCCTATCCTACACTCCCGATAGTTGGCAAGGCTAGTATCCTTCCCCGGTCTTCTTCCCATATAGAACAGTTCGGTTTTCTCTTTATTAACTTTCACCTCTGATTCCCACTAAAATAAGCTCCACATGAAACGTATGTTCTTCAAATACTTTTTCGCCTCATAAAAAAAAAAGTGTCATCCGCATATTGGATAAGTGTCACCACACAATCCTCAGATAGTTCAATCCTCTTGATCAGATCGTGCAAGTTGGCCGATTCCGTCATCTGAGCTAAGCAGTCAGCAACCAGAAGAAAAAGATATGGCGAAAATGGATCACCCTGCCTTACTCTCCTTTTTGTTTTGATCCAATTGGAACTCTCGCCATTAACCATCATAGCTACCTTAGCATTACAAATACATTCTTCCACCCATCGGCACCATTTAGCGTTAAAGCCCAACCATTCCATGATCTTAAATAGGAATGGCCAGTTAACCTTATCATAAGCCTTCTCAAAATCCACCTTCACCTCAACACCCTCAATATGCTCTTTACATCCCCACGCTATTAATTCACTCGCCATGACAATGGCATCCGAAAGTAGTCTGCCTTTGAGAAATGCTGATTGGGAAGAGGAGATAAGATCTTGTAGAACTCCTTCCAGTCTGTTCCCTACTACCTAAGATATTATTTTTTGTATCCCATTCAACAAGCTAATCGGTCGAAAGTCATTGGCACGAACCACACCTTTCTTTTTAGGAATCAAACAGAGGTATGAGAAGTCAATAGGGCGAGTAGCCGAGTACATATCTGATTTTCATACAGCTCAAGAAAAATATTGAATATGCCATCTTTGATCACATCCCAAAAAAATCTGACAGAAGCTTAAAGGGAAACCGTCTAGACCTGGCGCCTTGTCCCCTTCTAATTCAAAAACAATCTTCTTAATTTCTTCCAAGGTAAAGGGAGTAGTCAACTATTCTGGATTTGACACTCGTCTAGTTTGGAAAAGTTCACTCCAATCTCCATTCACAGTTGAATCGTAGTTCTCGGGTGCAAAAAGCTTCTTAAAATATTTCTAGAAATACTGTTTCTTCTGCTCTTCGTTGTGAATTTTTCTCCTATTATCCTCGGCCACCTCTATCGCATTAGAGCGCCTTCTACAATTGGCTATTGTCTGAAAGAACTTTGTGTTTCCATCCCCTTCTCGAAGCCATTGTTGTTTTGCTCGGGTTTTTCAAAGAATATCTTCGTTCTCAAGTACACGTGAGAGCCTACCTTGGAGGTTCTTCCTTTTTTCCACAAACTCCTTTGTCAGGCCCTGATACTCCTCCAACCTGTCGATGCACTGGATCTCTTGCATTATTTTTGACTTCGCTTGCAAGATATTATAAAAGTTGTTCGCACACCAAGCTCGTATACGTTTACGACAATGTCTTAGTTTGGCTACAAAGGATAACACTATAGATCCGCGAGGCTCAATTTCCTTCCACCAAGCGGGGAGGCTTGACAAAAACTCTTCATTTTTTAACCACACATCTTCAAGTCTAAAAAACCTGCTTGCCATCTTACCACCAAAGAAGAGTAGAATTGGGCAATGATCTAAGCAATGATCTAAGCGTCATGGACACTGACACGGGATACGGGACACGACACGACTCGGACACGATGACTCGGCAATTTTCAAAAAATTAGGACATGGACACGGCATGAACACAGATAACAAATTATAATATTATTAATTTAATAATATATATTTATTATATATAAACTATAAATTTTGGTAAAATATTATTATATTTCTCATACAAATGAAAGTTTATAAAATTTTTCACTAGTAGTTCATGTATTTTAAGAAAAAAAAAACTCTACCATATATAATTTATTTATATTGTTCAAAAAATATTTGTATATACTTATCAAAAAGCTAAAATATTTATCATCTTACATTATATATACATAAGAAAACTAAAATAATTAAATATATATACTTTTTTACTTGTATGCGTATTGAACGCGCGTCCAAGAAGTGTCTACATCGGACACGAGTCCGATATGGACACGCGAGGTTTATAGAAGTGTCCGTGATACATAGGCAATGATCCAAAGTTATTCTAGAGAGCCACCTCTACTTTCGAAAGTGGAAATTTTGCGTCCCACTAAGTCGAAATAAGGAAACGATCTAGATTCGCAAGAGTCGGATTCAGTTGCATGTTGGACCAAGTGTATGATTGATTCACCATAGGCACATCCATAAGCGCAAGTTCGTGGATAAGGTCGTTGAACATACTTGTCGCCCTATTGCTCCACCTTCTACCTTTACGTTCATCTTGACTTCTGGTAAAATTAAAATCACCGCAGACCACCCAACTACCCTTACAAGAATCCCTCAGAAGCAAAAGTTTCGAACAGAAATCATCATTAGCCTCCCAAGTTGGAGGGTCGTACACATTAGTGACATAAAAACTTTCACCGCTCCGTAAATGTGAAATTCTGAGTGTGAGTGAGAAAGTTTTCTCAATCACTTCACTACAAGAAAAGGTTCTTGAATTCCAACATGTTAACAACCCACCAGAAGTTCCGTTCGCGCCAATAAGAAAGCATTTAGCAAAAAAGGTATCACTGAAGGTACGGAGGAAGGAGTTCGAAACAACACCCACCTTTGTAGTTGTGTTTTTTATTGCGAAAGAAGTGTATGATTGCGAATTAATTGTATGGATCATTTTACAGGAATCAGAAAGAAATCCAAGATAAGTATTGCTTGCGCGGCGCGGAATGGGGTGTGGGTGATTGCTCCACTCAAGGGATGACACAAGAAGAAAGAGATGCGTTTGTTGGAATGCTAAAGAAGAGAATCAATGGAGATTAAACTTGCCATATAACTCAGGTAGGAGTCTTATATGTACAAGAAATTTTTACCAGTATTTTTTGGCCAAGGAGAGTTGCCCATGTTCCATTTACATTTACACGTGGTTCTCAAATTGAGTTACTTTGGTTTGATGAGGTTACAACAAAGAAAGTAGAAGAGATTATTATCCTTATATCTTTTTTGAGATCAAGTTAGTATGCCACCGCTTCATTCGTTTAGGAGGTGAACTGGGCTACAAAATTGAGACAGTCGGGCCTCGGAGGAAAAAAAAACAAGCCTAGTTACAACAATAATGCTTCCAGATTTTATTGAGTGAGCATATCTCGGCCGCTGGGTAACCCAGCGATTGTTTACGTTTGTCAAAGATTCGTCTACTCCACTCTAACAAGATAACCCACCATGTGGTGGCGATCGTCGCTAACCCCAGACTCCCTATAGTTTCGTCTTTAAGTCCGCTCTCTTTCCAAAGCCGTCAGGCAGACTTTCAATACAGCACTGACAGTTTGTTAGGTTGAAGTCCCTCCAACAAGGCTTTGATGCTTAGGCATCTTGTCTTGAGAATAGATAATCCACTATCTCTGACGTGTCCGAACAGAAGACAATGTGCATTGTTTGATCCAACCGCACCACTTATTATCCCTATATCTAAAGAGGAGGAAGCAATAGCTTGCTTCTAAACAAATATGCACTAAGAAGTTACTGCTAGGAAAACATATAGTAGTTTAATCCATCAGCAGAGAAAATTACAACATGCAGGTGAAAAGGCTACTATACTACTATGTCATTCTTTTTGATGACTAAATATGTTAGAGCTGTTACATCAATTGCGGGTCTATGCTGCTTTGATATAATGTATGAGTATAATCAAGTCGGTTAACTTTGACTAAATCAAAACCTGCATCGTCAACAACTAACGATATTTACCGTGTCAGAATCAAATCTTGCTATGTGGCAATTTTTAGTTTGATTTAATGGTTGTTTTTGAAGTCGAAGACTCGATTGAGACAAATAATAAGGGTTATGGGTTAGAAGTTTGATTGCAACAATGAGCCCTGGCTTATTGGCTAGGGACCTTCATATCTGCAGTAGCACTCCCTTCCGCCGAGACTTTGGTCGATTGCAGAACTTTCTCTACATGCCTGCAATTCCCCTACTGCCTTCCGGGTATCGTAGAAACCAATGACTTCACCGACAAGAGAAAGAGAATCTGGTCGACCATAAGATGCATCATTCCAACCCGATATTTCAAAGCAATTCTCGTGAAGTTTGATCTCGGAGTCACTACTCCTATAATTCATGGAGATCTTCTCTCGGTTGGTTTAGAACGACGGGGCGAAACGGAAGATGATGTTGAAAACGATTCTTTTAAAATTTTTGTTGAACGTGGATACATTGATAATGTTAAGGTGAATCAGATACAGAGATAGTTACAACAGTATTAGGATCTGATATGGGGTACTTTATCTCCATCAATTATATTGGTTCAGTGTGCTGTTATTGTGTTGTCCCAGAGAGGTGAATTGCCAAAGGAGGTGTTTAAACTCCGGGGTTGTTTGTGGGTCTACTGATCTACAAGAATGGTTGAAAAGAAAGGATTTAAAATGACCTATATTTTCCTTTTAGTTGGTGGATATTCTGATCCTTTATTTTCAATAGAATCTAAAGAGCTATGAGAGGAGCTTGCTTGTTTGCAGGCATTGATAGTAGCAATATAATAGGTGTAACCTTACGCGGCAAAAAGGGGTGTTTTTATGTGTAAGAATTTCAACAAAAAGTCCAGTGTGTGTATGGAGATCTTGTTTATTTACTATTAAACGAGTAAGCAACACAGCCACAAAGAAGCGAACCGGTATTTCGAATATGACCACTTTATTAGATTAATGGAAACATCTACAACTTTCATTTGTTGACGTCAACATCATTCTTTGAATACAAATCTAAATTCGACTCGAACATGCAACAAAGATGTGGAAATAATCGTAGATTAGTGGACTCAGCATCAGCAATCTCTGAGACAAAAAGCAGTATCTATGAACAGCTTACGGTTCGGTCTTGGGATCCTCCAGCTGATTGCAGGGCAACTAATTACGAAAATGTTGAACTTCGTAATTATGCCTCTACGAGACCCTCACTCCGAGAAACCTTTTTCTTGTTCTTCACGACCTTGAGATTTGAATCATTTCCGTCTTCCTTTTCCGTTTCAATCCTCGCAAAGACCGGTTTTGGGTCTGGCATTATGTGGCCAGCTCTCAGCCTCCCCCAATCAGTGTCACTCTAGAAAAAATTAAAATGTAAATAAACAAACGAGACGATATCGAAGTAACAAATTTGAAGCAAAAATTGGGCCAATTTTAGCCAAATATATATACTCTGTAGGATAACATTCCACTGCTTTTAACTCTTTTCTTGCTTTATATTCTTTTAACATAGAGTTTGTCACATAGTCACTGAAGAGCAAGCATCAGAAGTAGAGATAACTTACCCACGTTAGTGCTCCGAATTGATCCTTAGAGAACCCGAGCTGCGAAAAGATTCGCCAACATAGACTTGGAGTAATGGGAGATAATGCTACTGCAATAATCCTCATTGCCTCCAGTATAATTACAAGGTCCTGCTCACAAATGCAAGAGTGAGCAATTCATTGCCAAACAATTGCTTCTTGATTAAGTGTATCAGATACTTGCATGGAATACTAGAAGATGATACGGAGGTCTAGTACCTAATCAATCAATCAAACCAAGTTTTCTCAAGTATGAGAAAACACCCAGCGAAAAACACACCACGATGGCAACAAAAATAGGGCTCACCAAAAATTACATAAAGAGGCAGTTAGTCTAAGTGAATGACGACAGTTACCTTCGCGGCCATTTCAGAACTCGTAACCCCTTGCTTGAATCCAGACCATGGTGCACGCTCATTGATGTATAAGTTACCAGCATTGCCGATTTCAAGCACAGATTCACAAGCTGCTGAGAGTGAAAGATTTTCATAATGGCGCCTCGCTTTTTCCGCCTACACAAGATGGTTATAATAAAATTAGTACATTATATATGTAAAAAAATAGATATCAATATAGGTTTAGCTTAATTAATGATTAATGATGAAAGAACACTAACAACACTAAAAAATGGCAGTATCTGAAAAAAAAAAAAAAAAAAAGGTTCGAAGTATATCAGAGGGGATATTTTAAGAGGATCTCCAGCTCTCAGAATGTTGCAGGTGATATGTCAGGAGGGTTTAAGAGAATCTCCAGTTCTCAAAATGATGTAGCTTGACTAATTCAGATCTCACATATCAGAGATTGGTATGTAAAAAATTTCTATTCCAGTGGCAACAGCAAAAGTGATTTTTAACTCAACAACTCCCATATATGTTCTTCCAGCTTTAAAAACCCAAATATAATTTTCTGACTTCCAAAACTAAGTATTGTTCTTGTATGACATCAAATTTCAAGATCAACTAATAGTTTGTCATACAAAAGTAATCTCAGAACTGCTTGAGAAGGAAATTAAGTTTTACATGCTAAAACCGCTGTCGACAACAGACAACCTTTCAAAACGATTGTAGTAGTCGTCAAACACCATGTTAGCAGATTTTGTTGTAAATGAAATGATCAATTATGTATTACTATACCATACCAATTTCTCCACAGTATCTTTGAACGGATTTCCTTCCGCTGCTGCCATGGAATCAAAAGGCAATGTGGATTGGCAATTCTTCCTTAGAAGTCCAAGGGTACGGTTGAGAAGGTTTCCTGCTCATATAAAATAACAATTAAGTTAGAAGACAATAACAATTCACAAACTCAGATGAAGGATAAGGGATACATCCCTGCAAAATCATCTATCTCTACATATATCTTTGTAAAACATGAATTTTAATATAAGCGCCTTGAAACTGTAGTAGTAACACACATACCGGTACATTATGTTAGGGTCAGGCAAATTCATGGGGGGAAGTTGGTTTTCTATTAGAAAATATTTCTTCTAGAGGAGCATTTTTCTGAGTTTGAGGTGTATATATAAGAAATCAACATTTTGAAGTGAATATACAGATTTCTCGGATACTCTTTAAAAAATCCTTCTTAGCCACCTTGATACGCCCCGCTTCCCAGAGGGTCACCCATCCTAAAACTACTCTGGTTCGAACACGCTTAACCCTCTTAACCTCTTGTAGCCACCATATAAAATGCTATAGCCGGGTTAAGAGGTTTAGCTCTATTATATTTTATATATAGGACTATTTCAAATCCTATGAGTGTTTAGTCCTATATATAAAATATAATAGGGCTAAACCACATTAGGTAATGTGAGTCGCGTCTTGCTAGCCTTAGCCAACCTTATAGGGAGCCACGCTCTACCTGCTATATCACCGTAGCACAGTCGAGACTCATCTCACACTTCCGGCTGGTGATTGACTCTGATAATAACTGTGACGCCCCACTTCCCAGGAGGCCACCTACTCTAGAACTACTCTAGTTCTAGGACGCTTAAGCTTCTTAATCTCTTGGGTCTAGCCACCACCCAAAATGCTATAGGCGGGTTAAGAGGTTTAGCCCTATTATATCTTATATGTATGACTATTTCAAATCCTAGGTGTGTCACATGCCTTCCCACCTTCACTGGTTTGTCAGCCCAAAAAAGAGAAAAATTACTTTTGCAGGCAACAGGCTTTAACACAAATACCCTTAATGTCAGTAAATATTTCTATACTGATATTTGAATGTCTTGAAAACCTTCCAACTAGTACAACAGGCCAATGAGGAACTCAAACAAATATACCAATTGTATTTGCAAGGTTTGCGTTAACTATTTTGATGAAGCGATCCTCTGAGTAGTCCCCATCATTCCCAAACTCCACTTCCCTCAAGAAGAAATACCTAACAGCATCAGCTCCAAATCTGTGCACCAGATCCTTTGGTTCAAGTGTGTTTCCCAAGGATTTCCCCATCTTCATACCATCCTAAAATTTTCAAAATAAAAAGCAGTGCTGCATGAAATGAAAATGAATGTATGAGATAGAAATCATGAAACTTCTAAATAAAATGAAATGTACATGACAAAAGAAAATGAGAAGAAGGTTTAAAGAAAAGATTCTTGATATTTATCATGATATCATTAAGAAAAACCATACAAGTTAATCAAAATTGTAGCCTTATTAGAATAAAATGATTTTGACAAATAACACTGCAAAAAGTAGAAAGTAATTCTCTTTTAAGGAACCCCGGAAAGTACGCTCCCACAGTGAAGCCATTTCAGTTTAGAAAATGAGCTAATATGTAATCCAAGAATTCCACCTATAAGCAATTTTAGAACAAAGAATCTCAACCATAATAAAAAGCATGCATGCATAGAAAACTTTCAGTCAAAATACGAAAAAGGGATTGATATTATCATTTTACTGCTTTATTAATCATTTTTGAATCCAAAGATTGCAACAAGACAAAATTGATAGAGCATAAAGTACCTTTGTCAAAAAACCATGGCCAAATACCATTTTTGGAAGAGTTATTCCAGCAGACATTAACATCGCTGGCCAATAAACTGCGTGAAACCGCAAGATATCCTGCATCGTGCAAACATCAGGAATGACCAATAATAATGAAAAAAAAGGTATAAGAGAGATCCAGAGCTACCAGCATATCATGTACTGGGAATCGCATGGAAATATACAGCACGCCACAAAGTAAATCATTGATATACCTTCTAGTATGAGATCAAACATATTGTATGATAAAATTCACTAATACAGTATTCCTAATATGACAAAAATTAGCAACCTTCAGTATCAGTAAACAAGAAAAAATTTCCTAAAAATATACAAAAACTTAAAAAGCTACCTTGCCTATTAAGTGCAATGAGGCAGGCCAGCCAGAACTAACAGCTTGTTGTAAACTTGGGCTGTCCTCATTCTCTAACAACGCAGAAATATAACTGCAGGGAAAGAAAGGAAATCGTGTCACTGCATAGAGACTAAGTAACTGCAGGGAAAGAAAGGAAATCGTGTCACTGCATAGAGACTAAGTACTCACGAATTATATCACTGGAGCAGAGTTAGTATTGCAAATAAATTAACAAAATCAAGTAGTTCTTGACAAACCAAAAAAAAAAAAAAAATTAACTCTAGCAGGCGAGGGTACTAATTTTGTATTTAATGTGAATGGGGTGTAAACAGTAATTGTATGGAACTAAGTGGCAAGAAAAGGATTGTAAAGCAGCAAAAGTGTCTAAAATAAAGATTTATATCACCATTTATTGATGCAAGAGATCCAAGGTATAGTGAAGTACTGTCAACCTTTTAGGTCTTACAAAATAATGCAAATAATGTGCAAACTGCAATGAAAGCTAAAGACGCAAGTTGACAATCTTACCCCAACAAAGCATCAAACCATACATAAATAGTTTGCTTATTGTCATTTGGCACTGGTATGCCCCAGTCCACAGAAGAACGGGATATAGAGAAGTCTCTTAATCCACTGTTAATCCAGCCCTGCACCTAAAATTGCATTTCAATTAAAAAGTGCGATTTGAAGTCTAAACATACACAATTTCATGTGAACATGAACTAACGGACTATAATGCGTCATACTATATTGCATTTCTGACAATAGTAGAATGATAAAAATGCACAACGTAAACAAAAACAAAGCAAAAACATAATAAATATCAAATTGGAATGACGGAAAAGGGAAAACTTTTACTCTTTTAAATTCTAGTAACAAAAATAGTAGATCAACATTTAACTACAAAAATGGCGGACGCACTTACTGTTCTTCAAGCTTAAACTTGGGGGAAAGAAGCATTGGCAGTTGAAACTACAAACATAGGAAATCACAGCAATAGGAAAGACGTGGAATTATTCACCTCATTTAAGCGAAATGAAGGGTTCACAAAATTCGGATTGCTCAGCAATAAATCTTCCAATTTTTTCTGATACTTTGATAAGGCAAAAAAGTAGTTATCCTCCTTCCGAAGTACACAAGGCTTTAGGTGCATAGGGCAACATTTATTCTCAAGCAATTCTTTCTCATCCTACACATTATCACCAGAAAAGGTAATTAGAAGCAAAATTTAAGCACACAAGCTCATGGAAAAAAGCAACATTCATGCATACTGTAAGTTTGACTGGGAAGCACATCTCTGCAATATTTCTAGTAGCACTCTTTTTTTAGCAAACTAGATTTTTTTAACAAACTAGGTGCTTGAAGCAGCAACACACAAAAGCACTTGTAGCTCAATTCATAAAATATCTGATTTGAACCAATCTATTATTTTCACAATCACCTCCTGCAAACAGCTGCATCTCCAAACAAATGATTTGTAAATTTACCTTGTACTCCTCACAGTTTATGCAGTAGAGCCCCTCATAGTCAGCCCTATATATGTCGCCATTGTTTAGTACTCTAGAGTAGAACTCCTTCACGACAGCTTCATGCCCTGAACTGGTAGTCCGGATAAATTTATCATATTTTATATCGAGCTGAAAAGTAACAAACAAAATGAATAATCAAGTTACACAGGAATTTTTTCAGTTCAACCTATAACCTAAACAACTTGAAAAGGAATAGTTTTATAGAGAAAATCAAAAACCAAAATGGACGGGCACATACATCTGCCCAGAGCAAACGGTAAGCATGTGAAATGGTGTCGCAGTGCTCGCTCGGGCTATTGCCACTAGCTTCTGCTGCGGCAGCAATTTTCTCCCCATGCTCATCTGTTCCTGTGATGAATATAACCTTCTTCCCTAGAAGCCTCTGTTGCCAGATTAGCACCATTAAGATAATTTTTGAAGTCCTAGGAAAATATATATGCATTATATTAGTAAGTATTTTAATAATCAGTTTTATTGGATTCCTGAAAACAACTTACTAAAAAGAGATTAAAACTTTAGATAGCATTGACGAGCTAAGACCCAATTCTACCCAATTAGAGCGTCAATGAATGAGATCACAAAGTAGAAAAGCACAAAATGGTGTCTTTTTACATCAAATTATAAAATTAATGCACAATTAAGGAGCCTAAACTCTCCAATTAAGTGGGCATTAGGGATTTGGCAACAGAAGACATCAAAATCCCAAAGATTGAGGCAGCAACTAAAACAATGACCATGATAGGGCTTCTTATCCATATTTAAACTGCTTAAAAACACTATCCACATATATCATTGACAAGCCAGCACCCAATTCTAGGGAATTAGAGCATCAGTGAATAAGATCACAAAGTACAAGCGCACAAAATGGTGTCTTTTTATACAAAATTAGAAGATGAATGCGCAATTAATGAGCCTACACTCTCAAATCAAGGGGCATTAGGGATTTGATAACAGTTGACATCAAAACCCAGAGACTGAGGCAGCAGCTAAAAATTGACCATGATAGAGCTCCATATCCACACTTAAAACTTCCTAAACACACCATCCACATCTCCAATGGAGGAAAAGAACCGTGTTGGGTAAACTAGGGCACACCTGGAACCGGGCGATGGCGTCGGCGGCGATGGTGGTGTAGGCGCTGCCCATGTGGGGCGGCGCGTTCACGTAGTAGAGCGGCGTCGTGAGCACGAAAGGAGGCCTCCTGGAGGGCTCTTTCGCCCTCTCGGTATCGGCCCCCAGAGGGAGGGCCGCCGCCGCAGAGATGGAGGAGGAGCATCGGCGGCGGCGGAGGAGGAGTGGGAGGGGGGAGGAGCGGGGTACGAGGAGGGGGTAGGGTCGAAGGGATGAGGAGAGGGGGCAGAAGAAGCTGAGCCCGCTGGGGGAGAAGAGTAGGGCTCGCCCCGCCATGGATGAAGCCCGGAGCTCGGCCTCGGGAAGAAGAAGAGGTGGGGGTTGGTGTTTATCGTTGCGACGCGTGTTCGCGCTGAGATAGCTTCGCTCATCGACCGTCAGATCCAAAAAAATAATAATAATAAATAATAAAAAAAATAAAATCACCTCTCGTTTCCACTGCTTTAAGATTCGTGCATGCCGTAGGTGGACGATAGATTACAGAGAATCGACTGAACGGACAGCAAATCCGGGCCATCCATCCATCACGGCCCGCTTCAATTGGGCCGGCCGGGGCGATAAAATCCAAAACCATATATATATATATATATATATATATATATATATATATATATATATATATATATATATATATATATATATATATATATATAAATAAGGAATAATTGCCTGTGTATCCCTGAAATCTGAAGAAATATCTGATTTATCTCTCTTATTTTTTTCTTTTCAATATATCTCTCGTACGTTCCACCGTTATTAAAAATATTCCTACCGTTTTCCTTTGTAGGGTTTAGAGTTTAGGGTTTTTTTAAGGTTTTGGGTTTTGGGTTTTGGATTTTGGCTTTTAGGGTTTAGGGTTCTAGAGTTTAGGGTTTAGGATTTAGAGTTTTTTTAGGGCTTAGGATTTAGGGTTTCAGATGTTTTCATTTAATTTTTGCATTATTATTGTGCTCTGAAGGATATATTTTAAGAATAAATACGAAAACTATTGAAAATTTTAAGAGTATATAAAAAAAAAAAAAAAAAAAAAAAAAAAAAAAAAAAATTGGTTATGATAGAAGGATATATTTAAAAGAGCACAATCGTAATTTTACACAGATAACGACAGCTGCGAGAGTTTAAGTTAGGATAGTTTTAATATTAATCTTCTAAGCGTGGTAAATCTGAAAACAAAACAATTTTTTAGAATATATAAGAAATTACCCCTATAAATAAGTTTGTTTATTAGATTTAGAGTCCGTCGCATCGAGCCATGAGCTCTTCGTCGTCGTCTCCTTCTTCTTCTTCTTCCCATCATAATCATAATAATCATAATCATAATCATGGGCGCAGGGGGGACGAGGAGAGGGAGAGGGGGCAGCGGCCGCGGTCCTTCGACGCGAAGGCGAGGGCGAAGTGCTGGCAGAAGGCGGCGGTGGTGGGCGGGCGGCATCCGGAGCGCTGGCGGAGGGACGCCGCCGGCAACGTCGTCTGCAAGCGCTTCTGGAACTGCCACGGCTGCCTCTGCTACGAGTACGACCACATCGTCCCCTTCTCCAAAGGCACCACCCTCCTCCTCTAAACTCTGAACCTTCAATTCCAATCTTAGATTCTGATTCTTTCGCCTTAGCTAAATAAATACGAAGATAATCGTTCTTGTAGGCGGAGAATCAACTGCAGATAACTGCCAGATTCTGCAAACAAGGGTGAACAGGTTCAAATCGGATAAGCAATGGGTGGACGAGGCCGAGCTCAAGGGCTTCTCCTGCGATATTCAGTTCACTGGTGATCAGAATCTCCCCCTTTCCTTGATGTATCCTTTTGATGAATTCCTAGCTCAAAGAAAGTATTTAAAAGAAGTTTGATAAGAAAAAGAATCAAAAAAAAAAAGGAGATTGACATATCTAATTGATAAATATTCTTTGGACAACTAAAGCAGGAGATTAAGAAATCTGTTCTTTTGGACATTTTGTAAAACTCTCAAAGTTCAAATTCATGTCAACAGCTGGTGTACCCTCAATTCCATTAATTTGGGAAGAGTAAAGGTGTAACACCCCCCAATAGTCTCACTTGGGATTGAGATTCTGATTGAATATATCGGACCATAGCGAATTATTGAGAATCCGAATTAAACGTATCGTTTCCAACTTTTTCCAAAAATTCGGAATAATTCGCGAATTTTTGAATCAAAAAGTATTATTCGCGAATTATGAATTTTTGGGTGAAAAATTCGTTCTTTTTCTAAGCATAGTTAGTTAATTCGCGAATTATTCGCAAATTATTCGCGAATTATTGAGAATCCGAATTAAAATTATTTGTCGAAAATAATTTAAAATTACTTTTTTTTTGTTCTAAATGAATATTTTATTTATTTCTAAAATAAATTGATTAAATTATTTTAAAAAATTATAATTGTTTATACTAATAGTATAATTTTTTTAATTTTTTTTTAATTTAGTAGCCGAATTTTTTATCCCGAATTTTTAATTAGTGAACGTATTATTTCCGTATAAATCACGTATCTGAATAATTGACGAGCCTGTTTTTTAGCCGAATTTTTCAACGAATTTTAAAATTATGATACGAATTTTATCCGTATTATATCCGTACCGAATTTTTGCCGAATCCGAATTAACTAACTATGGTTATTATTGCTAGTGGGCTGGGGTTGTTACAAAAGGTGTTTGCGGAGGGAAAACTAGGAAAATGTCGAGGCTTTTATCATTCGAAACCGTCTGCGGTGTGTTCGTGTTTTGCCTTGCGCAGCAATCTGGGGAATACTAGCTATAGTGCTCCAAACAAGTCGAATAGATCTTAAGTTGTTACTCGATTAACAAGTTGATGTGCCCATTTGACCCAAATTCGTTTTGATATTTTATGCGAATTCGTAATTGCTGCACCACACATTCATTTTTACTCTCGCAGAACACTTCTTCGCGGTTGTTATCTACTGTGCTGCATTTCTGATTTGCAGACAAGGAGCTCGACATAATCGAGATGGCGGTGTACGGGGATGTCATCCGCCCAGGGAAACAATGCCGTTGCAGAACTGTTGCTGAAATGCTTGGGCAGATGAAGTCGAAGAACCACTTGGCCGCCTGCGAGCTACCATACAAAGAAACACAATGAACCTGCATTTGCAGTAGCTTTTTTTTTTCATTCTAGTTTCCTTCTTAGGCTCTAGATAACTGTAAAATTGCAATGAATTTTAGCATTGTATTTTACTCTTATTTAATATAAGATATACTCTATTTGAATGGCATGGCTGATGCTTGTCTCCAATTCCCAATCAATGTTAAGATGGGATTTATCTGATCTCCTTTCCACAATCTGAAATTTGGGTGCTTTGCAGATCTTTAATGCTTTGTGATGATACCTACCTACAACATTTTGTTTTAAGGAAAAGTCTTATTTTGCCGATTCTGAATCGGCTTTTTAATCTGGTATCCATCTCATTTTTACTATGGATAACTTGAGCTACGCTGGAATGCTATAAGTAGTAAATCGGCTCGTTTGTCATCTATTTGTTTTTTATGATGGAGCTTCCAAATCGATGATCGACACCGTTGAACATGATCTAAATTATTTAAACTATTTAGAAATTAAATTTTATATTTTTTCGATATTATATTTTAGTCCATCAAGTGATAAAAAAATAAATGGCTAAAAATAAATATCTTTCAAAAAATAGTAATAAGAGTTTTATAATCAAGATCAAGAGTATAGATCTTGTTTTAAATAGTTTAAAAAAATTTATAACAAAAACTTAATTAATTTATTTCTCTTTATATTGTTAAACGAGTAAAAAATTTATATTTATCATTAAAATTATAATTTTTATAATTTTTTGGTTATTAGGTGAATGATGTTGAAAAGATTTAAAATTTAATTTCATGTTCAACAGTGCCGATCGTCAATTTGAAAGATCTATCGTCAAAAATAAATCGATGGTAATTAAACCGGTTTTGAACCGATTTGCTACTGATAGTATTCCAGCTCAACTCAGACAATTTTATTCACATCTTAAATATTTTTATTTTAAAGTTGCGGAAATTAAAGTAAATGTGTGACACAGGACAGTTGTGTAGGGATTGCTCATAATTGAGCTCCGGTTTAATTTATTCCAAATAATTTTTTTATTTCTCATTTGATTAAATTAAAATTTCTGAACTAAGTCTAAAGCAAACATTTTTAGTATACCAAGCACCTAATAAACAAAAAATGGGAATTGAACTATGACTCTGATGATAGAAAATAAATAATATTTATTATTAACTTCTTAGTCCTTAAATTTATATTAATACTATCACAAAATAGTAAACCCTGCGTACAGAAGAGATAAAAAAAAAAAAAAAAAAAAAAAAAAAAAAAAAAAAAAAAAAAAAAAAAAAAAAAAAAAAAATTATTATTTTACTATTAATAATTATATAATGAAAAAAAGAAAAGGCGAAAAGTAACATGAAGAAAGGTTCATGGGCCAGTTTAAAGTTTAAACAGGGAAAAGGAACGAGAAAAATGAAGGAGAAAGAAAAAAAAAGACAAAAGGACAAAGTGTTGGGAAAGAGCAAAAAAAAAAAAAACAGTAATTTACTTTTTCACTTTTAATCCATGCTGCAGCCTTTTAATTGCTATCATTGACAAAAAAAAAATAAATAAATAAATAAATAAATAAATAAAAATAAAAATTGATAGGGAGAGAGAGAATTAAAATATTATATAAAAAATACGAGCGGCTAAAAATACATAATTAATTTATTTAAAATATATAAATATAATATTTATAAATTTTAATTGTGATTGGATTTAATTAATCTCACGTCATTTCAAACATAACTCGACCTAATACGACTCTTCATTATTTCGAACGTGACTCAATTTCGCTTTTCGTCAAAGGATAAAATACTGGTTCTTTAAGTCAATAAATAATTATAGTTAAAGTAAAAGAATCATGACTTGTTTTTCATATTAAAATTAAATTTGAATTTGTTATAAAATATTGTGCTATTTGATAAAGTACTTTCTAAAAATTATTCATCGAAAATGTCTTATATGAATTTTTGTGGAGGAACTCTGTCTGCATCAAATTTAGAAACTCAACATTTAAGTTTCTATTTTAGCCTCCAAACTCTTTTTACTTTTTACTATAATAAAAATTTCAAAACTTTTTTTTTTATTATTATTATCAAATATTTATCAATAGATAACTACAGTTAAATCCAAAAGTAAAAATAAAAATAAAAATAACAGTAGAATCAAAAAGTCACTATGAGAAAGACATGTAAATCTATATTAAAGTTCACTTCTTTTGTGCGGTGAAGTTGCCGAAAAACTTATTAGCACCTTATTTTTGTGTCTTCCAAAAAGAAAAAAAATAAATTTGTAAATATTTAGCACTATTGCAAATAAAAAAGGAGCTTAATATATACGACCCCCCCAAAATAGGCCATTTTGGAATAGTTTTAATTTTTGTTTTAGAATCGAGTGATTTCAACTAAATAAATTAAAAAGTTCAGTAAATTGATTGATAATTTCAACAAATTTAATAATTTCAAATATTTTATGACAAATAAATCATGAAATATATATATATATATATATATAGTTGAACTAGAATACTATCGATAGCAGCTTCGTTGCCACCCATTTGTTTTCAATGATGAAGTTTCTAAATCGACGATCGGTACCGTTGAATATAATCTAGATCATTTAAATTATTTGAAAATTAAATTTTAAATCTTTCGACATCGTTAACCTAATAATCAAAGGATTACAAAATTTATAATTTTAATGGTAGATATGAGTCATTTACTAATTTAACGGTGTAAATAATTCAAAATTAATTGAATTTTGATTAGAAATTTTTTTAAACTATTTAAAACAAGATTTACACTCTTAATTATGATTACAAGGTTCCTATTATTATTTTTTGAATGATATTTATTTTCAGCCATTCATTTTTGTGTCCACTTGGTGGACAAGAAAAAAATATTCAAAAAATATAAAATTTAATTTCAGATAGTTTAAATGCTCTAAATCATATTTAATGATACCTATCATCATTTTGAAAGTTTCATTATCGAAAACAAAATAGGTGACAATGAAGTTCGTTTGCTATAGATAGCATTCCAGTCCAACTCTCTCTCTCCCTTTATATATATATATCTCGAAAGAGAGAGAGAGAAAGAGAGAGAGAGCAGGGCTAGAATATTTTTAGTAGCAAATGATTTCGTTGCTATCGATTTATTTTCAATGATAAACTTCTAAAACAACGATTGGTGTCGTTAAATATAATTTAGACTATTTAAACAATCTGAAAATCAATTTTTATATTTTTTTCGATAGTATTTTCTCGTCCATCATGTGGCCGCAAAAATAAACGGCTGAAAATAAATATTTTTCAAAAAGTGATAATAGGTGTTTTGTAATCAAGATCGAAAGTATAGATCTTATTTTAAATAGTTTAAAAAATTTTCTAACCATAATTTAATTAATTTAGATTTCTTCACACCATTAAACGAGCAAAAAATTTATATTTATCATTAAAATTATAAATTTTGCAATTCTTCAAATATTAGATCAATTAATGATGTCAAAAAATAAAATAAAATAAAATTTTTAAATACTTTCAGTGGTCTAGATCATGTTTAACGGTGTCGATCGTCAATTTGAAACAAATGAATGACAATGGAGCCTATTTGCTATTAATAATATTTCAGGTCAACTCTTATATATATATATATATATATATATATATATATATATATATATATATATATATATATATAGTCCGGCTGCTATACTATCGATAACGCCATGCAACCACTTGGTGCTACCAAGTTTTCCATCGTTAATTGGATCTACCCTTTGGATTATTTTCACCCCTTAAATTTTATTATTTTTCCAACTACCCACAAAATTCTAGAGGTCCACTATCATCCTAACCGCACATCTCTTCATCCAAAGATTAAAAATTTAATAGCATCAATGACTTGGTGCTATTAATAGCATAGTAGCCTAGCTACATATATATATATATATATATATATATATATATATATATATATATATATATATATATATATATATATATATATATATATGGAAAATGCTATGTGTACACCCCTTTCGGGGTGTACATCATACACCCCACCCATCTAAGGGTGGGGGTGTGATGATGGGTCACTTGATGTGACCCGTAAAAAGTATCGCCACCATTAAAATGGTAGAGGTGTATGATGTACACCCCTTCGGGGTGTACAGGTAGCATTGCTATATATATATATATATTGTGAATTTTTTACTATTAGATTTGCATTGGGATTTGTGTTATTTAATTTTTCTTTCTCTCTCTTTAGTTGACTTCACAAAAACACAAATTCCAATCCAAATTCAATGGTAAAAAATTCACAAGTACATTTATGCTTGTGCTTTTGAGAATATATAAGCTATACTCTCTCTCTCTCTCTCTCTCTCTCTATATATTTATATATATATATATATATATATATATATATAGTAAGAATCTAGCTACTATGTTATCAATAACACCAAGCAATTGGTGTTACTAATTTTTTTACCGTTAGATCTACCTCTTTGATTATTTAATTTCACCCCTTGGATTACACTATTCAACTTACCACACACTAAAACGTAGGGGACCACTATCATCCGAACCGCACATCCCTTAATCCAAAGACTAAAAACTTGATAGCATCAATAACTTAGTGCTATCGATAGCATAGTAGCCTAGTTCTCTCTCTCTCTCTCTCTCTCTCTCTCTCTCTCTCTATATATATATATATATATATATATATATATATATATATATATATATATATATATATATATATATATATATATATATATAGTAGAGCTTATATACTTTCAAATGCACGAGCCCAACTATGCTTGTAAATTTTTTACCATTGAATTTACATTGAGATTTGTGCTATTATATTTTCTCTTTCTCTCTCTTTAGTTAACTTTATAATAGTGTAAATCTCAATACAAATCTAATGGTAAAAAATTCACAAGTATAGTTGGGCTTATACTTTTAAAAATATATAAGCTCTACTATATATATATATATATATATATATATATATATATATATATATATATATATATATATATATATATATATATATAGTCCGGCTACTATGCTATCGATAGCACCAAGCATTTGGTGCTATCAAGTTTTCTACCCTTACATCAACCCCTTTGATTATTTCCACCCGTTAGATTTTACTATTTTTCTAATCACACATTAAACCCAAGGGACCGACTATCATCTCAACCACACATCTTTTAATCGAATGGTTAAAAACTTAATAGCACCAATGACTTTGTGTTATTAATAGCATTCCAGCCTAGCGCTCTCTCTATATATAATAGAGTTTATATACTTTTAAAAATATAAGTCTAACTATAGTTATTAATTTTTTATCATTAAATTTGTATAGGAATATCTGCTATTGTACTTTCTCTTTATTTTTTTTTTAGTTGACTTTATAATGACACAAATCTCAATACAAATTCACTAATAAAAAATTTACAACTATAGTTAGATTTTTTAAAAAGGGGCAATTTTCTATATACCCCTAAAATTTTCATATTTTTAGATTTACCACTCTTAGAAGGCTAATATTAAAACTATTCTTCTTACGTTCCAACTTCTTTCTAAAATACCCCTGAAGTTAAACTCTATTAGTGTACCGTTTGGAGCTGCCGTTATCTGTGTGAAATTACTATTTTGCCATTTCAAATATACCTTTCTACCATAACCAACTTTTCTTATGTACCTTTAAAATTTTTAATAGTTTTGGTAGATAGGGACAAAATAGGTATATCTGATAATTTTCAACTCCGATTATTATTTAATTCTAGTTTAATCCTAGTTAACTTAACAAAAGGAAACGGTAGGGGTATTTTTAATAACGGTGGAACGTATGAAGGGTATATTGGAAAGAAAAAAATAAGAGGGATAAATCAGATATTTCTTTAGATTTCAGGGGTACACAAGCAATTATCTTTTTTAAAAATATATAGCTCTACTCTCTTTCTCTCTCTCTCTCTCTCTCTCTCTCTATATATATATATATATATATATATATATATATATATATATATATATATAACAAATAATAAAGATTCAATCAGAAAATTTATGGTTGAGGGGTCTCCACACATTTATGCCATTTTATTTCGATTTGTTTATCATGCTTTGAATAGTGACGGGGAACACAGGGAAAACAACATATTGATTTGTTCACGGGGAGAGAGAGAGAAAGAGAGAGAGATAGAGGAATGATTGATTGATGATTGGAACTTGGTATTGATCAACATTGATTTCAGTTCACGCATTCGATTGGGTGATTAATTTGTCCATCGACCAATGTAACTAACATACATATATATTCATCTAGATTAATTATTAGATTAATTTTCAAAGCAGGTGAATCCATTATAGAGAATTGGAAAGTAATTTAAATCGATAAAATGAAAAATTATTATTTTCTGATATACCAAAGTTTTGAAAAATAATTACAAGAAATTCTGAGTGTGATCTCATCTGACTCCTAGTTTCGAACTCGGATGCGAGCTGAAGCATATAAAGTTTTGAAGAAAAAAATAATTATTTCATGTTTGTATACTGTTTCATTTTTGTTGTTTCACCAACTTCAAATATTCATGATTTTATTCGGAATTACGAGTAAAATACGTGCAAAAAGATTAAACAGTGAAATGAAAGAAAATATTTTATTTGCTCATCACGAATTGACTTATCATTAGTTCAATTAAAATATAATTTCTACTTTTCCGTTTAAAAATAGAAAAACATATCTTCCATTGTAATTCTTCCTAACCCATTTAAACAACAATCATCTTAGTTTTGATTTGTTTTTGAATTTGACGAGAAAATATTTTGAAAGAAAAGTTGCAAAGCTACCGCTTCATTCGTTTTTCAAAAATAAACTCAACTAAAATTATAATGTAACTACGATTTGAAATGAGAATTTTAGATACTGACTATTAAGATTTTAGCCAACTGTAAATATATACTCCATGAATTTGCAAAATGAGAATAATATATAAACAAAAAATTTTAATATATTTAACAAAATAGGATAAATTATATATTTGGTATAAAAAATTTCAATACATGTTATGTTGTCGGCCAAAGCTTAGAGATGCAAATGGGTCCATGTTGGTAAAGCTCCTACCCTAAATCCACTTCGAGAATAGGGGTGGTAAGTGAGAGCCAAAAATATAAAAAATAGGCTATAAGTCTGCTCCGAATTTGTTCTGATTTGTTAAAAAAATGGAGTGAGAGACAAGAGACTCTTTTCATTTTTTTGATTTGTCCCGATCTACTAAAAATTTATCAAAAATTCGCTTCCACTCTCATCGCTCAGTAAGTAGGAGCAAAAAAGCAAAATCAAAACACCGCACTTCGAATCCGCCCCCACCTGACAAAAAAAACGAAGCAAACGGAAGGGAATCCCTTCCTTCCGAGATGATCTGTCTCATTCGCATTCCTACCTACCGAAACGCCCCGCACATCTCATACCAACAAAGAACACTCTCGTTTTGTTATTTCATTCTTATTTTGAACGGCATGGACCACATTTGATTTCAGTGCATGATTTGATGCCACTATTGTCAACTCAATCTTTGACATACGATTACATGATCCCTTTTTTTTCCAAGGCATGATTAAGTTGCTTTTGTCCTAACTAGGATTCCAATATTAGTTCATGTGTATAATTGATTGAAGTAATTAAGTGGAGCATGAATGAACCTAATTAGCATAGCTAGGTAAGGTTTAATTATTAGGGACTATTTCGATGATGATCAGAATAAATTATCAGATAATAATAACTTCTCGTAGTACGAAAAATTTAAAAATGTGTTTGTAACTTGTTTATGCATGTGATATTAGATTGTATCAGATACATAGCTTGTTATATATACGCATGTGATATTAATTTGGGCACAGAAAAAGATTTAGCAATTAGTTCTACAAGTAACATGCATGGCTCGAAGAAAAAATAAAATAAAAATTAATTAGTAAATTCATTCGCTTCTCTATCTATATGAATATATAATTAATTTGCCTAATGGATTAACAAGAAAAGAGATTTAAAGGGTTTGAAGCAATGCCAAAACAATAAGTGTGTTTAGCATGAGCTTATTTATTGAAAAGTACTGTTTGAGAGAAAAAAAAAAAAAAAAAAAAAAAAAAAAAAAAAAAAAAGGGTTTGGAGAAGCCTTAATATAATTTCTTTGAGAAAGTCCTCTCAACATCTTTCATTTAATCTGCTACAACTACATTTATTTTATATATATATATATATATATATATATATATATATATATATATATATATATAGAGTTGTGCTGGAATGCTATTGATAGCACCAGCCAACTTTGTCATCCATTTTGTAGTCATTGAATGAGACATTGAGATTCGTGCAAGCTTTTTAATTAAAAATAAGAGCTTTTTACTTTTTACTCTTTTTTTTTTATTTATTTTTTTTTTTTTCATTAAAGAACCTCCACGAATCTCAATGCGATCCAAGGACTACAAAATGGGTAGCAAAGTTGGATTGGTGCTATCAATAAAATTCCAGCACAACTCTCTCTCTCTCTCTCTCTCTCTCTCTCTATATATATATATATATATATTAATATATATATCTATATATATATATATATATTTACATGAAAATTTAAAAGAATAGATTTCAGTAAAAATCTTTTGCTTTTGAGATTTAGAAACTTATTTTCTGCACATTCCAACGGAAAATTATTTTTACTACTTATGACTTGGGCCAAATTTTTTAAAAAAATTTGATAAAATAAAATACTGTTTTTTCATAAAATCTAAAATTGATTTTTTCAAAGAAAATATTTTTTTAAAGAAAATTTTCCAGGCAATAAAAGTTATATTTGGAATATTTTAGGGAAATCAAAGTACCAAACACCACCTTAGCATATGTTCTCACCTGAGAAGCAGAGACATGCACAGTAAATGCATGTTCACCCTCATCAAACCATTAATACTGGTACCCCAACATGCACATTTTTAAATGTTTTTTTTTTAAAAAACAATTGTTTTGTTTGGCACTGACTCCACTAATCATCTTTTTCAACCCTTTTTTTCCTCCTCTCTCTCTAGATCTCTCACTCTTTCTCTCCAATCTCACTCTCTCCAAACTTTGTTTTTGGTTTTTTTTTTTTTTTTTTTTTTTTGCTAAAATATAGAAAACTTCTAGTATATTTTTATTATTTTTATTTTTAAAAGTTTATACTTTATTTTTTAAAAATTTTAAAAATATTTTTAGAGAGTTATAATATTAGTGGAGTTCACGAAATAATCAAATTAATATTTCTTGTTCTATAAAATATATATATAATTTTTAACTGTATTTTTATCATCTTAAAAATATTTTGAGTATATATTATAAAGAATTGACGAAATAGTAACGAATTTTTAAAATTTTTTAAAAAATAAAATATAATTTTTAAAAGAAAAGAAAAATTTTAAAAAATAAATATTTACAGAATAATTTTTAAAATTAAATTTTTAAAAAATATAAATAAACTAAATCTTGAATTTAAAATTTTAAATATCAACCACTTGCATATATAATTTTAATAGTCATTATCTTTTCTTTGACTTAACATTTCCTCTTTCTCATTGCTCTCCCACCATTTTCTCTCTTTCCCACCACCTACTTTTCTATTTTTTATTTTTTAAAAATTCTTATCTCTTTTACCTACCCATTTATGTATTGGTATAAATTGCTGCACATTTTACAAAAACTTCTTCTCCAATATAAAATTCATACTTACCCAAAACTATTCAAAAATTATATAGTACCGTTTAGTTGAAAACTATATCTGCAATAAGATCTTGTTTTTATCTTATTTTTCAAATACGTTTCGTTATAAATAAAAATAATAATTTTAATTATTTTAGAATAAATTGGTATAAGACTGAAATTATTATTCTAATTTTTTTTTCTAAAACAAATTTTATTCCTACTTAAAAATAAGCATAATTAAATCAAATATAATTTTAATTATTATATTAATTATTTAATTAATTTAATATTTTGACTAATTTAATTATTTTATTAATTAATTATTTAAGATAATTAATTAATTAATTAATATGTAGTTAATTAAATTATTTATTAATAATACTCATTATTATTTATTATTTTATCCATTAATATTGAGGATTATTTTTAAAAAAATAATTAAATAAGTTAAATTATTATTTAATTAATATTTTTATATTAATTAATTAGATAAAATATTATTGTTTTAAAATTATAATTATTTTTAGAAAAATATTTTTTGTATACCCCAAAAGGAATGTACATCTTACACCCCACCCATCCAAGATTGAGATAAATTTCATCCATCATAAATAGATGGAAATGTAAAATGTACATCTATAAATAAATATACAGATAGCATTACTCTTATTTTTATTCTTACTATTCCAATCTAACTATTCAAATATTATTTTTTTATTTTGAAAACAACTTAATTTTTATCTAAATATATAATTAATTTTATTTTTACTTATTTATGAGTTTATACAAATTTTTAAAATATCCATTCTAATTTATATTTAAACTAAACATATCCTTAGTTTCACATCCCAATATATATATTTTTTATAACATTTTAGGAGGTTAAAATAATATTTTTGGGTAGTTTTTTTTTTTTTTTTTTTTTGGTCCCTAATCTCTGTTTGAAAAATTAAAAAAAGACAAGCTATACGGCTACTGCGTTGACTCGCCTCTCATTACGAATCCACTAAAATGAGCCAAAGAGATGCACCAAACGAGGCGAAAGTGTACCTAAACTCGAAATCTTTGTCATATTCATATACACCCCCTTCAATTATATAAAATTGCACAAACGCCTGCCTAAAGTTATTACCTTTGAATGCATCTTTTAAAAACCTTGCTAATTATTATGTGCATGTCTTTTTATCGAAAATATCTATTTAAAAATTTATTTATGTCGGTGCGTTTAATTTTTGTTAAATATATCTGATGAACAAAATATGTAAATAAGTGAAATTGTGGAATATATATGAGTAATGTGAATTTAACTAAACCCATCTATATTCTCCATGTTTTGAAACATAATTAACTTAGTTTAATATACTATTAGCCTTCTCTTAGGTTAATTTGTTATCAAAAATTTTGTATTTTTTACCTATTTTTATTGTGCCACAAGAAATGGAAGAAAAAGCTTATAATATATATTTTTATTTTTTAGTAAAATTATATAAATATAATGAAAAATTCCAGATTTTATACTCTTATTAATACTTAGATTCACAAAAATTTAAATAATTTTCAGTAAAAAAAAATAATATTACAGATACGAGATGATGAATCTTTGATGAGGAGAGTGTAAAATCACCCTAAAATAATATTTATGGTGTAAACGAGTATAATTTAATAAAATTAGTATAATATATACTGCAAAATATCTTCTAATTTATAGAAATAAGTGAAATATTTTTATAACACTTTTCCACAAAATCTTTTTTTTTTTTGTAATTTCAAATGGAGCTTAACAGTAAGGGGTTTGCAGAAGCATTCATGCAATTTCAGATTTTTTTTTTTTTAAATGATTTTTTAAAAATTTTTACTTTTGAAAATTATCATATAAAATTTTATTTACAAAATTAGCTCTATATGTGCCACCTGTGCACCACGGCTGCCTGCCACGTGAGCGGGGGAAGGATTTGGAATAAATTGAATACGGAAAACTATTTTCCGTATTAATACGAAAGGAAAAATTTATTTTTGTATTGAAACGCGAGACGAGAATGAGTTTCCGTTGGTCATATTTTAGTATAATAAAATTTTATTTTTAAAAATATATTCTCTGTTGTGGAATGAAATCCAAACTCTATAGTTTAAAGTAAAATTTGAATTCAAAAATCAAAGTAAGATTGGAATTCCAAATTTTTGATTACTTTAATTTAAATGTAAATTTTAAATTTCAAATTTAATTTATATCTTGGATTGAACTTTCAAAATTTAAATTTATATTTTTAATCGTATTGGAATTTTCAAATTTTAAATTCTAAATTTAAAATTTCAAAATTAAAATTTAAAATAAAAATGATTTAGATTTCAAATTGAAATGATTTTAGATTTCAAATTTGAATTAAAATTGATTTTGGGTTCCAAATTTCAAGTTCAAATTTCATTTGAATTCAAATTCAGATTTGCCACTCTAGTTTTAAATTCAAATGAAGATCTTGAATTTAATTGCATTTCATTGTTTTAAACTTTAATTCAAACTATTGAATTGAGTCTAAATTTTAATATCAATGTAAGCTCAAATCAATTTTCAAATTTATATTTAAAATTGAATTTAAAGGTTTAAAAATTCAATAGCTTTTATAATTTAAATTTGAATGTAAATTTAAATTAAAGCAATAAAAAATTTGAGTCAAATCTAATTTGATTTTTGAATTCAAATTTAATTAAAAAGTAGATTTTAATTGTTGAATTACAAAAAAAATATTAAAAAAAAAAAAATTTATTATACGACAAATATGAAAACGAGAATCATTTTCCGTATTAAAAAAAGTTGACAATTCCAGGTCTAACTTCTCGCTCACGTGGGGGTTTACGTGGCGCAAACGTTGTGAGATATGGAATCCTTTTTATAAATATCAAATTTATAATGTATTTTAAAATTAAAAAGGTTTATAGGCTTAATTTCAAAAAAAAACTCCTGCAATTTTGCTCTCGTGGGATATCTCTGCAATAAAAAGAGAAAACAATCTCATTAATTAGTTCCTGTCCCCTCACTTGTTGTTTGGCGCTCCCAAACGACTACTTTTTCTCAGCTCTGTCCGGGTCCTTTTCACACACACACTCTCTCTCATTCTTTCTCTCTCTCTTATTTTTAAGAGAGAGAGAAAGAATGAGAGAGAGAGAGAGAGGGGGACCCGCATCCTCTTCTTCCCGCGTTGATTCCGGGCGTCGTTGGTTGCCGCAGATCTCCTCTCTCCTCCTCCTCCTCCTCCTCCTCCAAACCCCCTTTTTTTTTTCATTTTTTTTTAAAAAATGATCCCCATCTCCCTCCTCTCCTACCTCTCCCTCTCTCCTCTCCCAACGCAAATCTCGCGCAAAACCCTAACGAAAAGATCGATCAGAGAAGAGAATAGCAAACGACGAGGTGGAAAAGGGTCCCCAAAGACCCCACCTTTTCACCCCCCCCACCCCATTTTTAGCTTCCCCCAATCCCTTTCCTCTATTGAGATCCTCCTCGGCATGATGCCCTAGCGATCCGGAGATGGGCTGCGTCGCGTCGAAGAAGAAGGCGGTTTCCGTCACCCCCGCCGCGGTCGACTCCTCCGGCGCCCTCCGCGGCGGCGGCGGCGGGGGGCGCGGAGTGGAGCCGATCTCGCTTCGTCGTCCTTCTCCTCGCGGCGGCGGAGGGGCGATCGCGATGCGGCCGGAAAGAAGGGGGGGGGGGAGGGGGAGGAGGAGGAGGAGGAAGGGGGCGGTCGCGGCGGCGATGCGGGCGGGTCGCTGAGGGCGAGCCTGAGCGCGGCGAGCTCGCGGAGGCTGAGGCTGAGGAACCTCCATAGGTACTTGGAAGGGGAGCAGGTCGCCGCGGGTGGCCCCCGTGGCTCACCGCCGTGGGCCGGGGAGGCCATTCATGGGTGGGTGCCCCTTAAAGCCGACTCCTTGCGAGAAAAATTGGAGAAGGTAGGTAAATTGGGGGTTTTCTAAGCTTATTAAACCTTACTTTATTTTTTTTTGTTTGCTGCAATTGAGGATGGTTTATAGCAATGGAATGGAATGGAATGAAATTGTTGCCTTTTTGAAGCTTTTCTCCCTCCTTTGCTGGTTTGTATGCTGAAATGGGCATCACACTGCCTCAATTACCTCAAATTCTCTGCATCTTAGCATGACAAGTAGTGTTGTTGAACTCTTTGGAGTGTCCCTTCACCCCAGTGTTCAATGTATTTTATTGATGGCCCGGAAAATCCTTTATCTGGATTCTCACATCTGCAACATACATGTTTTTAGCTGTTTACGCAGACTCAGCAATTTGTGGTTTTTTATGATGATTCATAGAACTAAATTCTCAATCCTTTTGGATGCTTATAAAATAGCCCATATGTTCACCTAAAGCATGAATAAAACAAAAAAAAAAACCTTCTATTTTCTTTGATTAGTTCGAGTAGTTGATAAATATATTCGATCTGGGCTCACTTATTCGGGAAGGAATTAATATACGATGTATATGCGTTGTTATGTCATCTTTCTATGGTCATCTACTAGCTACTACAATTTTGGCAGCTCTTATTCTTAATGCAGCTTGCTGCCACCCGGTAATTTGTAATTGCTGCCGCTTAATCACAATATTTACCGATTTGTCTTGCTAAGTTGAGCATACAAGCCACTATTTGGGCAATATATTGGCAATTCAAGGTTTAGACCCGTTGGTGGCTTAATGGCTCGTCCGGTTTCATTTGAAAACAAACTTTAGGCAAAGAATCATTTTTTATGTCGCAAGTTAGCAAACTGATATTGGTTGATTCTACAGTAGCCGCCTATTGTTCTAATGGCAATTATAATAGCCTTAACTGTCTCATAATTGCCTAAATCAGTGATGTGCCTGTGGCCTTTATTGGATGCTAGCATTCTTTACATTATGCCTTCAACTTTTAGTAAATGTCTTTGTCAGAATCTAATTCAATATCAGCTGAGTTAGTTAATATTATTGTGATTTTTTGTATATGCGCGTCTTCTTGACTTAATTTTGTTCAATCTCTCGACTGAATTTGTGAAGATCGACAAGGCACCTATAGCAGTGTATTTTAAGCACGTGATCTCGACACAGGAAAGCTTGTCGCCTTGAGAAAAGTGCGGTTCGACAACTTTGAGCCAGAGATGTTAGGTTATGGCGCAAGGGAAATACCAGATACTTAGAAGGCTCGACCATCGAATGTTATGAAGCTGGAGGGGTTGGATTTTCTCTAGGCTATCATGTAGCTTATATCTCGTTTTGAATATATGGAGCATGATCTTGCGGGACTGTCGTCTTCCCCTGACATCAAGTTCGCGAGCACAGGTTTGTTTATGTTCATTTAAACTGCAAAATTACCTATTTTCATACATATCTGTGCAAAATTTTGGATTTTCATATATATGCCCCGGAAAAAAACTTAATTCCTTACACATATCCGTTCTACTTACAAAAATGCCCCCCTTGGGAGAAAATTGGATGAACCCCTGAAATTCAGCTTTTGTCCTACATTACAGAAAGCTTTACTTTTTTGTCTACATACAGAAATTCAGTTTTGTATGAATATACATTGATTGTTTAGATAGTTTCTGAAAGTGTTCTTGCTACATGCATTTATCGCAGGTACAAGTGCTACATGCAACAGTTATTATCAGGGCTTGAACACTGTCATCTCGTGGGATTATTCATCGCGACATTAAGGGTGCGA
>CM055075.1:27670224-27700130 GCA_029204045.2 Tillandsia leiboldiana | reverse complement strand
TTTTAGTCCTATATATAAAATAGAATAGGGCTAAACCACATTAGGTATGTGAGTCGCGTCTTGCTAGCCTTAGCCAACCTTATAGGGAGCCACGCGCTCTTACCGCTATCTAACGTAGCACAGTCGAGACTCATCTCACACTTCCGGCTGGTGATTGACTCTGATAATAACTGTGACGCCCCCACTTCCAGGAGGCCACCTACTCTAGAACTACTCTAGTTCTAGGACGCTTAAGCTTCTTAATCTCTTGGGTCTAGCCACCACCCAAAATGCTATAGGCGGGTTAAGAGGTTTAGCCCTATTATATCTTATATGTATGACTATTTCAAATCCTAGGTGTGTCACATGCCTTCCCACCTTCACTGGTTTGTCAGCCCAAAAAAGAGAAAAATTACTTTTGCAGGCAACAGGCTTTAACACAAATACCCTTAATGTCAGTAAATATTTCTATACTGATATTTGAATGTCTTGAAAACCTTCAACTAGTACAACAGGCCAATGAGGAACTCAAACAAATATACCAATGTATTTGCAAGGTTTGCGTTAACTATTTTGATGAAGCGATCCTCTGAGTAGTCCCCATCATTCCCAAACTCCACTTCCCTCAAGAAGAAATACCTAACAGCATCAGCTCCAAATCTGTGCACCAGATCCTTTGGTTCAAGTGTGTTTCCCAAGGATTTCCCCATCTTCATACCATCCTAAAATTTTCAAAATAAAAAGCAGTGCTGCATGAAATGAAAATGAATGTATGAGATAGAAATCATGAAACTTCTAAATAAAATGAAATGTACATGACAAAAGAAAATGAGAAGAAGGTTTAAAGAAAAGATTCTTGATATTTATCATGATATCATTAAGAAAAACCATACAAGTTAATCAAAATTGTAGCCTTATTAGAATAAAATGATTTTGACAAATAACACTGCAAAAAGTAGAAAGTAATTCTCTTTTAAGGAACCCCGGAAAGTACGCTCCCACAGTGAAGCCATTTCAGTTTAGAAAATGAGCTAATATGTAATCCAAGAATTCCACCTATAAGCAATTTTAGAACAAAGAATCTCAACCATAATAAAAAGCATGCATGCATAGAAAACTTTCAGTCAAAATACGAAAAAGGGATTGATATTATCATTTTACTGCTTTATTAATCATTTTTGAATCCAAAGATTGCAACAAGACAAAATTGATAGAGCATAAAGTACCTTTGTCAAAAAACCATGGCCAAATACCATTTTTGGAAGAGTTATTCCAGCAGACATTAACATCGCTGGCCAATAAACTGCGTGAAACCGCAAGATATCCTGCATCGTGCAAACATCAGGAATGACCAATAATAATGAAAAAAAAGGTATAAGAGAGATCCAGAGCTACCAGCATATCATGTACTGGGAATCGCATGGAAATATACAGCACGCCACAAAGTAAATCATTGATATACCTTCTAGTATGAGATCAAACATATTGTATGATAAAATTCACTAATACAGTATTCCTAATATGACAAAAATTAGCAACCTTCAGTATCAGTAAACAAGAAAAATTTCCTAAAAATATACAAAAACTTAAAAAGCTACCTTGCCTATTAAGTGCAATGAGGCAGGCCAGCCAGAACTAACAGCTTGTTGTAAACTTGGGCTGTCCTCATTCTCTAACAACGCAGAAATATAACTGCAGGGAAAGAAAGGAAATCGTGTCACTGCATAGAGACTAAGTAACTGCAGGGAAAGAAAGGAAATCGTGTCACTGCATAGAGACTAAGTACTCACGAATTATATCACTGGAGCAGAGTTAGTATTGCAAATAAATTAACAAAATCAAGTAGTTCTTGACAAACCAAAAAAAAAAAAAAAATTAACTCTAGCAGGCGAGGGTACTAATTTTGTATTTAATGTGAATGGGGTGTAAACAGTAATTGTATGGAACTAAGTGGCAAGAAAAGGATTGTAAAGCAGCAAAAGTGTCTAAAATAAAGATTTATATCACCATTTATTGATGCAAGAGATCCAAGGTATAGTGAAGTACTGTCAACCTTTTAGGTCTTACAAAATAATGCAAATAATGTGCAAACTGCAATGAAAGCTAAAGACGCAAGTTGACAATCTTACCCCAACAAAGCATCAAACCATACATAAATAGTTTGCTTATTGTCATTTGGCACTGGTATGCCCCAGTCCACAGAAGAACGGGATATAGAGAAGTCTCTTAATCCACTGTTAATCCAGCCCTGCACCTAAAATTGCATTTCAATTAAAAAGTGCGATTTGAAGTCTAAACATACACAATTCATGTGAACATGAACTAACGGACTATAATGCGTCATACTATATTGCATTTCTGACAATAGTAGAATGATAAAATGCACAACGTAAACAAAAACAAAGCAAAAACATAATAAATATCAAATTGGAATGACGGAAAAGGGAAAACTTTTACTCTTTTAAATTCTAGTAACAAAAATAGTAGATCAACATTTAACTACAAAAATGGCGGACGCACTTACTGTTCTTCAAGCTTAAACTTGGGGGAAAGAAGCATTGGCAGTTGAAACTACAAACATAGGAAATCACAGCAATAGGAAAGACGTGGAATTATTCACCTCATTTAAGCGAAATGAAGGGTTCACAAAATTCGGATTGCTCAGCAATAAATCTTCCAATTTTTTCTGATACTTTGATAAGGCAAAAAAGTAGTTATCCTCCTTCCGAAGTACACAAGGCTTTAGGTGCATAGGGCAACATTTATTCTCAAGCAATTCTTTCTCATCCTACACATTATCACCAGAAAAGGTAATTAGAAGCAAAATTTAAGCACACAAGCTCATGGAAAAAAGCAACATTCATGCATACTGTAAGTTTGACTGGGAAGCACATCTCTGCAATATTTCTAGTAGCACTCTTTTTTTAGCAAACTAGATTTTTTTAACAAACTAGGTGCTTGAAGCAGCAACACACAAAAGCACTTGTAGCTCAATTCATAAAATATCTGATTTGAACCAATCTATTATTTTCACAATCACCTCCTGCAAACAGCTGCATCTCCAAACAAATGATTTGTAAATTTACCTTGTACTCCTCACAGTTTATGCAGTAGAGCCCCTCATAGTCAGCCCTATATATGTCGCCATTGTTTAGTACTCTAGAGTAGAACTCCTTCACGACAGCTTCATGCCCTGAACTGGTAGTCCGGATAAATTTATCATATTTTATATCGAGCTGAAAAGTAACAAACAAAATGAATAATCAAGTTACACAGGAATTTTTTCAGTTCAACCTATAACCTAAACAACTTGAAAAGGAATAGTTTTATAGAGAAAATCAAAAACCAAAATGGACGGGCACATACATCTGCCCAGAGCAAACGGTAAGCATGTGAAATGGTGTCGCAGTGCTCGCTCGGGCTATTGCCACTAGCTTCTGCTGCGGCAGCAATTTTCTCCCCATGCTCATCTGTTCCTGTGATGAATATAACCTTCTTCCCTAGAAGCCTCTGTTGCCAGATTAGCACCATTAAGATAATTTTTGTAAGTCCTAGGAAAATATATATGCATATATTAGTAAGTATTTAATAATCAGTTTTATTGGATTCCTGAAAACAACTTACTAAAAGAGATTAAAACTTTAGATAGCATATACGAGCTAAGACCCGATTCTACCCAATTAGAGCGTCAATGAATGAGATCACCAAAGTAGAAAAGCCACAAATGGTGTCTTTTTACATCAAATTATAAAAGTAATGCACAATTAAGGAGCCTAAACTCTCCAATTAAGTGGGCATTAGGGATTTGGCAACAGAAGACATCAAAACCCAAAGATTGAGGCAGCAACTAAAACAATGACCATGATAGGGCTTCTTATCCATATTTAACTGCTTAAGAACACTATCCACATATCATTGACAAGCCAGCACCCAATTCTAGGGAATTAGAGCATCAGTGAATAAGATCACAAAGTACAAGCGCACAAAATGTGTCTTTTTATACAAAATTAGAAGATGAATGCGCAATTAAGAGCCTACACTCTCAATCAAGGGGCATTAGGGATTTGATAACAGTTGACATCAAAACCCAGAGACTGAGGCAGCAGCTAAAAATTGACCATGATAGAGCTCCATATCCAACACTTAAACTTCCTAAACACACCATCCACATCTCCAATGGAGGAAAAAGAACCGTGTTGGGTAAACTAGGGCACACCTGGAACCGGGCGATGGCGTCGGCGGCGATGGTGGTGTAGGGCGCTGCCCATGTGGGGCGGCGCGTTCACGTAGTAAGAGCGGCGGTCGTGAGCACGAAAGGAGGCCTCCTGGAGGGCTCTTTCGCCCTCTCGGTATCGGCCCCCAGAGGGAGGGCCGCCGCCGCAGAGATGGAGGAGGGAGCATCGGCGGCGGCGGAGGAGGAGTGGGAGGGGGGAGGAGCGGGGTACGAGGAGGGGGTAGGGTCGAAGGGATGAGGAGAGGGTGCAGAAGAAGCTGAGCCCGCTGGGGGAGAAGAGTAGGGCTCGCCCCGCCATTGGATGAAGTCCGGAGCTCGGCCTCGGGAAGAAGAAGATGGTGGGGGTTGGTGTTTATCGTTGCGACGCGTGTTCGCGCTGAGATAGCTTCGCTCATCGACCGTCAGATCCAAAAAAAATAATAATAATAATAATAAAAAAAATAAAATCACCTCTCGTTTCCACTGCTTTAAGATTCGTGCATGCCGTAGGTGGACGATAGATTACAGAGAATCGACTGAACGGACAGCAAATCCGGGCCATCCATCCATCACGGCCCGCTTCAATTGGGCCGGCCGGGGCGATAAAATCCAAAACCATATATATATATATATAATATATATATATATATATATATATATATATATATATATATATATTATATAATATATATATATATATATATATATATATATATATATAAATAAGGAATAATTGCCTGTGTATCCCTGAAATCTGAAGAAATATCTGATTTATCTCTCTTATTTTTTTCTTTTCAATATATCTCTCGTACGTTCCACCGTTATTAAAAATATTCCTACCGTTTTCCTTTGTAGGGTTTAGAGTTTAGGATTTTTTTAAGGTTTTGGGTTTTGGGTTTTGGATTTGTTGGCTTTTAGGGTTTAGGGTTCTAGAGTTTAGGGTTTAGGATTTAGAGTTTTTTTAGGGCTTAGGATTTAGGGTTCAGATGTTTTCATTTAATTTTTTGCATTATTATTGTGCTCTGAAGGATATATTTTAAGAATAAATACGAAAACTATTGAAATTTTAAGAGTACATAAAAAAAAAAAAAAAAAAAAAAAAAATTGGTTATGATAGAAGGATATATTTAAAAGAGCAAAATCGTAATTTTACACAGATAAACGACCAGCTGCGAGAGTTTAAGTTAGGATAGTTTTAATATTAATCTTCTAAGCGTGGTAAATCTGAAAACAAAACAAGTTTTTAGAATATATAAGAAATTACCCCTATAAATAAGTTTGTTTATTAGATTTAGAGTCCGTCGCATCGAGCCATGAGCTCTTCGTCGTCGTCTCCTTCTTCTTCTTCTTCCCATCATAATCATAATAATCATAATCATAATCATGGGCGCAGGGGGGACGAGGAGAGGGAGAGGGGGCAGCGGCCGCGGTCCTTCGACGCGAAGGCGAGGGCGAAGTGCTGGCAGAAGGCGGCGGTGGTGGGCGGGCGGCATCCGGAGCGCTGGCGGAGGGGACGCCGCCGGCAACGTCGTCTGCAAGCGCTTCTGGAACTGCCACGGCTGCCTCTGCTACGAGTACGACCACATCGTCCCCTTCTCCAAAGGCACCACCCTCCTCCTCTAAACTCTGAACCTTCAATTCCAATCTTAGATTCTGATTCTTTCGCCCTTAGCTAAATAAATACGAAGATAATCGTTCTTGTAGGCGGAGAATCAACTGCAGATAACTGCCAGATTCTGCAAACAAGGGTGAACAGGTTCAAATCGGATAAGCAATGGGTGGACGAGGCCGAGCTCAAGGGCTTCTCCTGCGATATTCAGTTCACTGGTGATCAGAATCTCCCCCTTTCCTTGATGTATCCTTTTGATGAATTCCTAGCTCAAAGAAAGTATTTAAAAGAAGTTTGATAAGAAAAAGAATCAAACAAAAAAAGGAGATTGACATATCTAATTGATAAATATTCTTTGGACAACTAAAGCAGGAGATTAGAAATCTGTTCTTTTGGACATTTTGTAAAACTCTCAAAGTTCAAATTCATGTCAACAGCTGGTGTACCCTCAATTCCATTAATTTGGGAAGAGTAAAGGTGTAACACCCCCCAATAGTCTCACTTGGATTGAGATTCTGATTGAATATATCGGACCATAGCGAATTATTGAGAATCCGAATTAAAACGTATCGTTTCCAACTTTTTCCAAAAATTTCGGAATAATTCGCGAATTTTTGAATCAAAAAGTATATTCGCGAATTATTCACGAATTACGAATTTTTGGGTGAAAATTCGTTCTTTTTCTAAGCAATAGTAGTTAATTCGCGAATTATTCGCAAATTATTCGCGAATTATTGAGAATCCGAATTAAAATTATTTGTCGAAAATAATTTAAAATTACCTTTTTTTTTGTTCTAATGAATATTTTATTTATTTCTAAAATAAATTGATTAAATATTTTAAAAAATTATAATTGTTTATACTAATAGTATAATTTTTTTAATTTTTTTTTTAATTTAGTAGCCGAATTTTTTATCCCGAATTTTTAATTAGTGAACGTATTATTTCCGTATAAATCACGTATCTGAATAATTGACGAGCCTGTTTTTTAGCCGAATTTTTCAACGAATTTTAAAATTATGATACGAATTTTATCCGTATTATATCCGTACCGAATTTTTGCCGAATCCGAATTAACTAACTATGGTTATTATTGCTAGTGGGCTGGGGTTGTTACAAAAGGTGTTTGCGGAGGGAAAACTAGGAAAATGTCGAGGCTTTTATCATTCGAAACCGTCTGCGGTGTGTTCGTGTTTTGCCTTGCGCAGCAATCTGGGGAATACTAGCTATAGTGCTCCAAACAAGTCGAATAGATCTTAAGTTGTTACTCGATTAACAAGTGATGTGCCCATTTGACCCAAATTCGTTTTGATATTTTATTGTGAATTCATAATTGCTGCACCACACATTCATTTTTACTCTCGCAGAACACTTCTTCGCGGTTGTTATCTACTGTGCTGCATTTCTGATTTGCAGACAAGGAGCTCGACATAATCGAGATGGCGGTGTACGGGGATGTCATCCGCCCAGGGAAACAATGCCGTTGCAGAACTGTTGCTGAAATGCTTGGGCAGATGAAGTCGAAGAACCACTTGGCCGCCTGCGAGCTACCATACAAAGAAACACAATGAACCTGCATTTGCAGTAGCTTTTTTTTTTCATTCTAGTTTCCTTCTTAGGCTCTAGATAACTGTAAAATTGCAATGAATTTTAGCATTGTATTTTACTCTTATTTAATATAAGATATACTCTATTTGAATGGCATGGCTGATGCTTGACTCCAATTCCCAATCAATGTTAAGATGGGATTATCTAATCTTCTTTTCCACAATCTGAAATTTGGGTGCTTTGCAGGTCTTTAATGCTTTGTGATGATACCTACCTACAACATTTTGTTTAAGGAAAAGTCTTATTTTGCCGATTATGAATCGGCTTTTTAATCTGGTATTCATCTCATTTTTACTATGGACAACTTGAGCTACGCTGGAATGCTAGTAAATCGGCTCGTTTGTCATCTATTTGTTTTCGATGATGGAGCTTACAAATCGATGATCAACACCGTTGAACATGATCTAAACCATTTAAACTATTTATAGAAATTAAATTTTATATTTTTTCGATATTATTTTCTAATCCATCAAGTGATAAAAAAATAAACGGCTTAAAAATAAATATCTTTCAAAAAATGGTAATAGAAGTTTTATAATCAAGATCAAGAGTATAGATCTTGTTTTAAATAGTTTAAAAAATTTTCTAACAAAACTTAATTAATTTATTTCTCTTTATATCGTTAAACGAGCAAAGATTTATATTTATCATTAAAATTATAATTTTTATAATCTTTTGGTTATTAGGTGAATGATGTCGAAAAGATTTAAAATTTAATTTTATGTTCACGGTGCCGATCGTCAATTTGAAAGATCTATCGTCCAAAAATAAATCGATGGTAATTGAACCGGTTTTAAACCGATTTGCTATGATAGTATTCCAACTCTGACAATTTTATTGTGACGCCCCACTTCCCAGGAGGTCACCCATCCTAAAACTACTCTAGCTCTAGCACTTAACTCTCATGTTCCTTTTGGATCTTGCTACCATCCAAAATGCTATAGCCGGGTAGATATTTAGTCCTATTATATCATTTATATAGATGACTAATCCAAATTCCGAGGGTGTCACATTCTTCCCCCCTTTAAGCCCTAACGTCCACGTCAGGCTCAAGCACACTCACAAGCACCAGGCGATGTGAGACTCGTCTCGCTAGTCTTAGCCGACCTTGTGAGGAGCTGCACTCCACTCACAACGGTCATTAGCCGGGGAGCCTCGCTCTACCCGCTATATAACCCTGTCTCAGCTGAGACTCATCTCACATTTCCGGCTGGTGAATGGCTCTGATACCAACTGTGACGCCCCACTTCCCAGGGAATCACCTATCCTAGAACTACTCTAGCTCTAGCACGCTTAACTCTCATGTTCCTCTTGGACCTTGCTACCAGCCAAAATGCTATAGCCGGGTTAGAGATTTAGTCCTATTATATCATTTATATAGAGGACTAATCCAAATTCTGGGGGTGTCACATTTATTCACATCTTAAATATTTTTATTTTAAAGTTGCGGAAATTAAAGTAAATGTGTGACACAGGAAAGTTGTGTAGGGATTGCTCATAATTGAGCTCCAGTTTAATTTATTCCAAATAATTTTTTTATTTCTCATTTGATTAAATTAAAATTTCTGAACTAAGTCTAAAGCAAACATTTTTAGTATACCAAGCACCTAATAAACAGAAAATGGGAAGAATCTACTGGTAGAAAATAAATTATATTTACTATTAACTTCTTAGTCCTTAAATTTATATTAGTACTATCACAAAATAGTAAACCCTAAAAAATAAATATTATTTTTTACTATTAATAATTATATAATGAAAAAAAAAAAAAAGGCGAAAAGTAACATGGAAGGTTCGTGGGCCAGTTTAAAGTTTAAACAGGGAAAAGGAACGAGAAAAATGAAGGAGAAAGAAAAAAAAAGGCAAAAGGACAAAGTGTTGGGAAAGAGCAAAAAAAAAACAGTAATTTACTTTCACTTTTAATCCATGCTGCAGCCTTTTAATTGCTATCATTGACAAAAAAGAGAAGTGCTAGGTGTACACCCCCAAATGGGGTGTACATCCTACACCCACCCATTCTAGGGTGGGTGTTCATCCACTCGTCACTCGATGTGACGAGTGAAATTCACCCACCCCTAGAATGGGGTGGGTGTAAGATGTACACCCCCATTTGGGGTGTACATCTAGCATTTTCCTTCTAAATTTGATGAAGACAGAGTTCCTCCAAAAAAAAAAACTCATATAAGACATTTCGATAAATAATTCTTAAAAAGTATTTTATCAAATAGTACAATATTTTATAACAAATCCAAATTTAATTTTAATATGAAAAATAAGTCATAATTCTTTTGCTTTAACTATAATTATTTATTGGCTTAAAGGGATTAGCATTTTGTCCTTTGGCGAGAAGCGGAATTGAGTCAGGTTCGAAATAATGAGAAGCCGTATTAGGTCGAGTTATGTTTGAAATGACGTGAGATTAGTTAAGCCCAATCACAGTTAAAATTCGTAGGTATTATATTTATATATTTTAAATAAATTAATTATGTATATTTAACCGTTGTATTTTTTATATAATGGAAAATGCTACTTGTACATCCGTAAGGAGTGTACATCTCACACCCCCACCCATCTAAGGGTGGGGGTGTGATGAGGGGTCACTTGATGTGACCCGTAAAAACATCGCCACCGTTAAAGAGGTGGAGATGTAGGATATACACCCCTTCGGGGTGTACCTGTAGCAATCCTCTTCTATTTTAGCCTCCAAACTCTTTTTTACTTTTTACTATAATAAAAATTTCAAAACTTTTTTTTTTTGTTATTATCAAATATTTATCAATAGATAACTACAGTTAAATCCAAAAGTAAAATAAAAATAACAGTAGAATCAAAAAGTCACTATGAGAAAGACATGTAAATCTACATTAAAGTTCACTTCTTTTGTGCGGTGAAGTTGCTGAAAAACTTATTAGCACCTTATTTTTGTCTCTTCCAAAAAAAAAAAAAAAAACAAATTGGTAAATATTTAGCACTATTGCAAATAAAAAAGGAGCTTAATATATATGACCCCCCCAAAATAGGCCATTTTGGAATAGTTTTGATTTTTGTTTTAGAATCGAGTGATTTCAACCAAATAAATTAAAAAGTTCAGTAAATTGATTGATAATTTCAACAAATTTAATAATTTCAAATATTTTATGACAAATAAATCATGAAATATATATATATATATATATATATATATATATATATATATATATATATATGAACTGGAATACTATCGATAGCAGCTTCGTTGCCACCTATTTGTTTTCAATGATGAAGTTTCTAAATCGATGATCGGTACCGTTGAATATGATCTAGATTATTTAAATTATTTAAAAATTAAATTTTAAATCTTTCGACATCGTTAACCTAATGATCAAAGAATTACAAAATTTATAATTTTAATGATAGATATGAGTCATTTACTAGTTTAACGGTGTAAATAATTCAAAATTAATTGAATTTTGAATAGAAATTTTTTAAAACTATTTAAAATAAGATTTACACTCTTAATTATGATTACAAGGCTCCTATTATTATTTTTTGAATGATATTTATTTTCAGCCATTCATTTTTGTGTCTACTTGGTGGACAAGAAAAGAATATTCAAAAAATATAAAATTTAATTTCAAATAGTTTAAATGCTCTAAATCATATTTAACGATACCTATCATCATTTTGAAAGTTCCATTATCGAAAACAAAATAGGTGACAATGAAGTTCGTTTGCTATAGATAACATTCCAGCCCAACTTTCTCTCTCTCTCTCTTTATATATATATATATATATATATATATCGAGAGAGATCGAGAGAGAGAGAGAGAGAGAGAGAGAGAGATAGCAGGAGTAGAATATTTTTAGTAGCAAATGATTTCGTTGCTATCGATTTATTTTCAATGATGAAACTTCTAAAACAACGATTGGTGTCGTTAAATATAATTTAGACCATTTAAACAATCTGAAAATTATTTTTTATATGTTTTTCGATAGTATTTTCTCGTCCATCATGTGGCCGCAAAAATAAACGACTGAAAATGAATATTTTTCAAAAAGTGATAATAGGTGTCTTGTAATCAAGATCGAGAGTATAGATCTTATTTTAAATAGTTTAAAAAATTTTCTAACCAGAATTTAATTAATTTAGATTTCTTCACACCATTAAACGAGCAAAAAATTTATATTTATCATTAAAATTATAAATTTTGTAATTTTTCAAATATTAGGTCAATTAATGATGTCAAAAAAATAAAATAAAATTTAATTTTTAAATACTTTCAGTGGTCTAGATCATGTTTAACGGTGTCGATCGTCAATTTGAAACAAATGAATGACAATGGAACCTATTTGCTATTAATAATATTTCAGCTCAACTCTCTTTTATATATATATATATATATATATATATATATATATATATATAGTCCGGCTGCTATACTATCGATAACGCCATGCAACCACTTGGTGCTACCAAGTTTTCCACCGTTAATTGGATCTACCTTTGGATTATTTTCACCCCTTAAATTTTATTATTTTTCCAACTAACCACAAAATTCTAGAGGTCCACTATCATCCTAACCACACATCTCTTCATCCAAAGATTAAAAATTTAATAGCATCAATTACTTGGTGCTATTAATAGCATAGTAGCCTAGCTATATATATATATATATATATATATATATATATATATATATATATATAGAGCAATGCTACATGTACACCCCGAAGGGGTGTACATCATACATCTCCACCATTTTAATGGTGGCGATATTTTTTACGGGTCACATCAAGTGACCCATCATCACACCCCCACCCTTAGATGGGTGGGGGTGTGAGATGTGCACCCCTTACGGATGTACACATAGCATTTTCCATATATATATATATATATATATATATAGTAGAGTTTATATACTCTCAAAAGCACAAATACAAATGTGCTTGTGAATTTTTTACCATTGGATTTGCATTGGGATTTGTTGCGCTTTTGAGAATATATAAGCTCTACTCTCTCTCTCTCTCTCTCTCTCTATATATATATATATATATATATATATAAGAATCTAGCTACTATGCTATCAATAACACCAAACAATTGGTGCTACTAATTTTTTTACCGTTAGATCTATCTCTTTGATTATTTTCACACCTTGAATTACACTATTCAACTTACCACACACTAAAACGTAGGGAACCACTATCATCCGAACCGCACATCCCTTAATCCAAAGACTAAAAACTTGATAGCATCAATGACTTAGTGCTATCGATAGCATAGTAGCCTAGTTCTCTCTCTCTCTCTCTCTCTCTCTCTCTCTCTCTCTCTCTCTCTCTCTCTCTCTCTCTCTCTCTCTCTCTCTCTCTCTCTCTCTCTCTCTCTCTCTCTCTCTCTCTATATATATATATATATATATATATATATATATATATATATATATATATATATATATATATATATATATGAGAAGTGCTAGGTGTACACCCCAAATGGGGTGTACATCCTACACCCACCCCATCTTGGGGTGGGTATTCATCCACTCGTCACATTATGTGACGAGTGGAATTCACCCACCCCTAGGATGGGGTGGGTGTAAGATGTACACCCCATTTGGGGTGTACATCTAGCATTTTCCTATATATATATATAGTAGAGCTTATATACTTTCAAATGCACGAGCCTAACTATGCTTGTGAATTTTTTACATTGAATTTACATTGAGATTTGTGCTATTATATTTTCTCTTTCTCTCTCTTTAGTTAACTTTATAATAGTGTAAATCTCAATACAAATCTAATGGTAAAAAATTCACAAACATAATTAGGCTTATACTTTTAAAAATATATAAGCTCTACTATATATATATATATATATATATATATATATATATATATATAGTCCGGCTACTATGCTATCGATAGCACCAAGCATTTGGTGCTATCAAGTTTTCTACGCTTTGATCAACCCCTTTGATTATTTCCACCCGTTAGATTTTACTATTTTTCTAACCACACATTAAACCCAGGGGACCGACTATGATCTCAACCACACATCTTTAATCGAATGGTTAAAAATTTAATAGCACCAATGACTTTGTGTTATTAATAGCATTCCAGCCTAGCGCTCTCTCTATATATAATAGAGTTTATATACTTTTAAAAATATAAGTCTAACTATAGTTATTAATTTTTTATCATTAAATTTGTATAGGGATATCTGCTATTGTACTTTCTTTTTCTTTTTTTTTAGTTGACTTTATAATGACACAAATCTCAATACAAATTCACTAATAAAAAATTTACAACTATAGTTAGATTTTTTAAAAAGGGGCAATTTCCTATATACCCCTAAAATTTTCCTGTTTTTAGATTTATCACTCTTAGAAGGCTAATATTAAAACTATCCTTCTTACGTTCCAACTTCTTTCTAAAATACCCCTGAAGTTAAACTCTGTTAGTGTACCGTTTGGAGCTACCGTTATCTGTGTGAAATTACCATTTTGCCCTTTCAAATATACCTTTTTATCATAACCAACTTTTCTTATGTACCTTTAAAATTTTCAATAGTTTTGGTAAATAGAGACAAAATAGGTATATCTGATAATTTTCAACTCTGATTATTATTTAACTCTAGTTTAATCTAATTAACTTAACAAAGGGAAACGGTAGGGATATTTTTAATAACGGTGGAACGTATGAAGAGTATATTGGAAAGAAAAAAATAAAAGAAGTAAATCAGATATTTCTTCAGATTTCAGGGATACACAGGCAATTATCTCTTTTAAAAATATATAGCTCTACTCTCTCTCTCTCTCTCTCTCTCTCTCTCTCTCTCTCTATATATATATATATATATATATATATATATATATATATAACAAATAATAAAGATTCAATCAGAAAATTTATAGTTGAGGGGGTCTCCACACATTTATGCCATTTTATTTCGATTTGTTTATCATGCTTTGAATAGTGACGGGGAACACAGGGAAAACAACATATTGATTTGTTCACGGGGAGAGAGAGAGAGAAAGAGAGAGAGAGAGAGATATATATATATATATAGAGGAATGATTGATGATTGGAACTTGGTATTGGTCAACATTGATTTCACATTGATTTCAGTTCACGCATTCGATTGGGTGATTAATTTGTCCATCGACCAATGCAACTAACATACATATATATTCATCTAGATTAATTATTAGATTAATTTTCAAAGTAGGTGAATCCATTATAGAGAATTGGAAAGTAATTTAAATCGATAAAATGAAAAATTATTATTATTTTCTGATATACCAAAGTTTTGAAAAATAATTACAAGAAATTCTGAGTGTGATCTCATTTGACTCCTAGTTTCGAACTCGGATTGAAGCATATAAAGTTTCAAAGAAAAAAATAATTATTTCATATTTGTACACTGTTTCATTTTTGTTGTTTCACCAACTTCAAATATTCATGATTTTATTCAGAATTACGAGTAAAATGCGTGAAAAAAGATTAAACAGTGAAATAAAAGAAAATATTTTATTTGCTCATCACGAATTGACTTATCATTAGTTCAATTAAAATATGATTTCTACTTTTTCGTTTAAAAATAGAAAAACATATCTTCCATGGTAATTCTTCCTAACCCATTTAAACAATAATCATCTTAGTTTTGATTTGTTTTCGAATTTGACGAGAAAATATTTTGAAAGAAAAGTTGCAAAGTTACCTGTTTCATTCGTTTTTCAAAAATAAACTCAACTAAAATTATAAAGTAACTACGATTTGAAATGAGAATTTTAGATACTGACTATTAAGATTTTAGCCAACCGTAAATATATACTCAGTGATTATGAATTTTCAAAATGAGAATAATATATAAGCAAGAATTTTTTTTTAAAAAAATGACTAATAAATTTTTTGGTATAAATAAATAGAATCCAAACTCCTTGGCTAAAGAGTGAAAAAAAAAGTATGGACTAATTAAAAGATGCACATGAAATGGTTCTATTTAAAAGTGCATAAAAGCTTTTCCTAAAACAAGTTACTGGGGAAATAGTAGACATCTATGATGGCTGTAAATGAGAGTGGGGAAAAAAAATAGTGAAAAAAAGAGAAAAGATGGCCAAGAGTGTGGAATATTCCAGAAACAGTGTAATTAATCTTGAGCCACAAGAAGAAGAGTACCATGTATTATCTTAACATATTTAATATTCAAGAATAAATTAATTGCCTTATCACCGAGCTTTGAAAATAATAAAGTGGAGAAATATGCAAAATGAATCAAACATAATAATTTAAAAAAAAAAATTATAAAATTTTTAATATATTTGACAAAATAGGATAAATTAAATATCTGGTATAAGAATTTTCAATACATGCTATATTTTCGGCCAAAGCTTAGGGATGCAAATGGATCCATGTTGGTAAAGCTCCCACCCTAAATCCACTTTGAATGGGGTGGTAAGTGAGAGCCAAAAATATAAAAAATAGGCTATAAGTCTGGTCCGAATTTGTTTTGATTTGTCAAATAAATAAAGCGAGAGACAAAAGACTCTTTTCATTTTTTTTGATTTGTCCCGATCTACTAAAAATTTATCAAAAATTCGCTTCCACTCTCATCGCTCAGTAAGTAGGAGCAAAAAATCAAAATCAAAACACCGCACTTCGAATCCGCCCCCACCTGACAAAAAAAACGAAGCAAACGGACGGGAATCCCTTCCTTCCGAGATGATCTGTCTCATTCGCATTCCTACCTACCGAAACGCGTTGCACATCTCATACCAACAAAGAACACTCTCGTTTTGTTATTTCATTCTTATTTTGAATGGCATGGACCACATTTGATTTCAGTGTATGATTTGATGCCACTATTGTCAACTCAATCTTTGACATACGATTACATGATCCCTTTTTTTTCCAAGGCATGATTAAGTTGCTTTTGTCCTAACTAGGATTCCAATATTAGTTCATGTGTATAATTGATTGAAGTAATTAAGTGGAGCATGAATGAACCTAATTAGCATAGCTAGGTAAGGTTTAATTATTAGGGACTATTTCGATGATGATCATAATAAATGATCAGATAATAATAACTTCTCGTAGTACGAAAAATTTAAAAATGTGTTTGTAACTTGTTTATGCATGTGATATTAGATTGTATCATCAGATACATAGCTTGTTATATGCATGTGATATTAATTTGGGCACAGAAAAAGATTTAGCAATTAGTTCTACAAGTAACATGCATGGCTCCAAGAAAAAATAAAATAAGAATTAATTAGTAAATTCATTCACTTCTCTATATGAATATATAATTAATTTGCCTAATGGATTAACAAGAAAAGAGATTTTAAGGGTTTGAAGCAATGCCAAAACAATAATAAGTGTGTGTTTAGCATGAGCTTATTTATTGAAAAGTACTGTTTGAGAAAAAAAAAAAAAAAAAGGTTTGGAGAAGCCTTAATATAATTTCTTTGAGAAAGTCCTCTCAACATCTTTCATTTAATCTACTACAACTACATTTATTTTATATATATATATATATATATATATATATATAGGAAAATGCTATGTGTACACCCCTTTCGGGGTGTACATCATACACCCCACCCATCTAAGGGTGGGGGTGTGATGATGGGTCACTTGATGTGACCCGTAAAAAATATCGCCACCATTAAAATGGTGGAGGTGTATGATGTACACCCCTTCGGGGTGTACAGGTAGCATTGCTCATATATATATATATATATATATATATATATATATATATATATATATATATATATATATATATATATATAGAGAGAGAGAGAGAGAGAGAGAGAGAGAGTTGTGCTGGAATGCTATCGATAGCACCAGCCAACTTTGTCATCCATTTTGTAGTCATTGAATGAGATATTGAGATTCGTGCAAACTTTTTAATTAAAAATAAGAGCTTTTTACTTTTTACTCTTTTTTTTTATTTTATTTTTTTTTTTTTCATTAAAGAGCCTTCACGAATCTCAATGCGATCCAAGGACTACAAAATGGGTAGCAAAGTTGGATTGGTGCTATCAATAAAATTCCAGCACAACTCTCTCTCTCTCTCTCTCTCTCTCTCTCTCTCTCTCTCTCTATATATATATATATATATATATATATATATATATATATATATATATATATATTTAACATGAAAATTTAAAAGAATAGATTTTCAGTAAAAATCTTTTGCTTTTGAGATTTAGAAACTTATTTTCTGCACATTCCAACGGAAAATTATTTTTACTACTTATGACTTGGGCCAAATTTTTTTAAAAAATTTGATAAAATAAAATACTGTTTTTTCATAAAATCTAAAATTGATTTTTTCAAAGAAAATATTTTTTTAAAGAAAATTTTCCAGCCAATAAAAGTTATATTTGGAATATTTTAGGGAAATCAAAGTACCAAACACCACCTTAGCATATGTTCTCACCTGAGAAGCAGAGACATGCACAGTAAATGCATGTTCACCCTCATCAAACCATTAATACTGGTACCCCAACATGCACATTTTTAAATGTTTTTTTTTTTAAAAACAATTGTTTTGTTTGGCACTGACTCCACTAATCATCTTTTTCAACCCTTTTTTTCCTCCTCTCTCTCTAGATCTCTCACTCTTTCTCTCCAATCTCACTCTCTCCAAACTTTGTTTTTGGTTTTTTTTTTTTTTTTTGCTAAAATATAGAAAACTTCTAGTATATTTTTATTATTTTTATTTTTAAAAGTTTATACTTTATTTTTTAAAAATTTTAAAAATATTTTTAGAGAGTTATAATATTAGTGGAGTTCACGAAATAATCAAATTAATATTTCTTGTTCTATAAAATATATATATAATTTTTAACTGTATTTTTATTATCTTAAAGATATTTAATTTGATGAGTATATATTATAAAGAATAGACGAAATAGTAATGAAATTTTAAAAAATTTTAAAAAATAAAATATAATTTTTTTAAAAAAAGAAAAAATTAAAAAAATAAATATTTACAGAATAATTTTTTAAATTTAATTTTTTAAAAATATAAATAAACTAAAATTTGAATTTAAAATTTTAAATATCAACCACTTGCATATATAATTTTAATAGTCATTATCTTTTCTTTGACTTAACATTTTCTCTTTCTCATTGCTCTCCCACCATTTTCTCTCTTTCCCACCACCTACTTTTCTATTTTTTATTTTTTAAAAATTCTTATCTTTTTTACCTACCCATTTATGTATTGGTATAAATTGCTGCACATTTTACAAAAACTTCTTCTCCAATATAAAATTCATACTTACCCAAAACTATTCAAAAATTATATAGTACCGTTTAGTTGAAAACTATATCTGCAATAAGATCTTGTTTTTATCTTATTTTTCAAATACGTTTCGTTATAAATAAAAATAATAATTTTAATTTTTTTAGAATAAATTGGTATAAGACTGAAATTATTATTCTAATTTTTTTTTCTAAAACAAATTTTATTCCTACTTAAAAATAAGCATAATTAAATCAAATATAATTTTAATTATTATATTAATTATTTAATTAATTTAATATTTTGACTAATTTAATTATTTTATTAATTAATTATTTAAGATAATTAATTAATTAATTAATATGTAGTTAATTAAATTATTTATTAATAATACTCATTATTATTTATTATTTTATCCATTAATATTGAGGATTATTTTTAAAAAAATAATTAAATAAGTTAAATTATTATTTAATTAATATTTTTATATTAATTAATTAGATAAAATATTATTGTTTTAAAATTATAATTATTTTTAGAAAAATATTTTTTGTATACCCCAAAAGGAATGTACATCTTACACCCCACCCATCCAAGATTGAGATAAATTTCATCCATCATAAATAGATGGAAATGTAAAATGTACATCTATAAATAAATATACAGATAGCATTACTCTTATTTTTATTCTTACTATTCCAATCTAACTATTCAAATATTATTTTTTTTATTTTTGAAAACAACTTAATTTTTATCTAAATATATAATTAATTTTATTTTTACTTATTTATGAGTTTATACAAATTTTTAAAATAATCCATTCTAATTTATATTTAAACTAAACATATCCTTAGTTTCACATCCCAATATATATATTTTTTATAACATTTTAGGAGGTTAAAATAATATTTTTGGGTAGTTTTTTTTTTTTTTTTTTTGGTCCCTAATCTCTGTTTGAAAAATTAAAAAAAGACAAGCTATACGGCTACTGCGTTGACTCGCCTCTCATTACGAATCCACTAAAATGAGCCAAAGAGATGCACCAAACGAGGCGAAAGTGTACCTAAACTCGAAATCTTTGTCATATTCATATACACCCCCTTCAATTATATAAAATTGCACAAACGCCTGCCTAAAGTTATTACCTTTGAATGCATCTTTAAAAACCTTGCTAATTATTATGTGCATGTCTTTTTATCGAAAATATCTATTTAAAAATTTATTTATGTCGGTGCGTTTAATTTTTGTTAAATATATCTGATGAACAAAATATGTAAATAAGTGAAATTGTGGAATATATATGAGTAATGTGAATTTAACTAAACCCATCTATTATTCTCCATGTTTGAAACATAATTAACTTAGTTTAATATACTATTAGCCTTCTCTTAGGTTAATTTGTTATCAAAAATTTTGTATTTTTACCTATTTTTATTGTGCCACAAGAAATGGAAGAAAAAGCTTATAATATATATTTTTATTTTTTAGTAAAATTATATAAATATAATGAAAAATTCCAGATTTTATACTCTTATTAATACTTAGATTCACAAAAATTTAAATAATTTTCAGTAAAAAAAAATAATATTACAGATACGAGATGATGAATCTTTGATGAGGAGAGTGTAAAATCACCCTAAAATAAATATTTTATGGTGTAAACGAGTATAATTTAATAAAATTAGTATAATATATACTGCAAAATATCTTCTAATTTATAGAAATAAGTGAAATATTTTTTATAACACTTTTCCACAAAATCTTTTTTTTTTTTGTAATTTCAAATGGAGCTTTAACAGTAAGGGGTTTGCAGAAGCATTCATGCAATTTCAGATTTTTTTTTTTTTAAATGATTTTTTAAAAATTTTTACTTTTGAAAATTATCATATAAAATTTTTATTTACAAAATTAGCTCTATATGTGCCACCTGTGCACCACGGCTGCCTGCCACGTGAGCGGGGGAAGGATGTGGAATAAATTGAATACGGAAAACTATTTTCCGTATTTAAATACGAAAAATTATTTTTCGTATTTAAACGCGAGAATGATTTTCCGTGTTCATATTTTTAGTATAATAAAATTTTTATTTTTAAAAATAATTCTCTGTGGAATTGAAATCAAACTCTATATTTTAAAGTAAAATTTGAATTCAAAAATCAAATTAAGATTTGAATTCAAAATTCGATTACTTTAATTTAAATTTAAATTTTAAATTTCAAATTTAATTTATATCTTGGATTTGAATTTCAAATTTCAAATTTATATTTTTATATCGTATTTGAATTTTAAATTTAAATTCTAAATTTTAAATTTCAAAATTAAAATTTAAAATTAAAACTGATTTTAGATTTCAAATTTGAATGATTTTAGATTTCAAATTTGAATTTAAAATTGATTTTGGGTTCAAATTTCAAGTTCAAATTTAATTTTGAATTCAAATTCATATTTTGCACTAGTTTTAAATTCAAATTGAGATCTTGAATTTAATTTGAATTTCAACTTTAGTTTTAAACTTTAAATTCAAAATATTGAAATTGAGTCTAAATTTTAAATATTAATTTAAGCTCAAAATCAATTTTCAAATTTATATTTAAAATTTGAATTTAAATTTAAAAATTAAATCAGATTTTAAATTTAAATTTGAATTTAAATTTAAATTAAAGTAATAAAATTTTGAATTCAAATCCTAATTTGATTTTTGAATTCAAATTTTAATTAAAAAGATAGATTTTAATTTTTAATTACAAAAAAAATATTTAAAAAAAAAAAAAATTTATTATACGAAAAATATGAAAACGGAGAATCATTTTCCGTATTTAAACACGTTGACTAATTCCAGGTCTAACTTCTCGCTCACGTGGTGGGTATACGTGGCGCAACGTTGTGAGATATTGAATCATTTTTATAAATATAAAATTTTATAATGTTATTTTTAAAAATAAAAAGTTTTATAGGCTTAATTTCAAAAAAAAACTCCTGCAATTTCGCATCTTCGTGGGATATCTCTGCAATAAAAAGAGAAAACAATCTCATTAATTAGTTCCTGTCCCCTCACTTGTTGTTTGGCGCTCCCAAACGACTACTTTTTTCTCAGCTCTGTCCGGGTCCTTTTCACACACACACTCTCTCTCATTCTTTCTCTCTCTCTTATTTTTAAGAGAGAGAGAAAGAATGAGAGAGAGAGAGAGAGGGGGACCCGCCATCCTCTTCTTCCCGCGTTGATTCCGGGGCGTCGTTGGTTGCCGCAGATCTCCTCTCTCCTCCTCCTCCTCCTCCTCCTCCAAACCCCCTTTTTTTTCATTTTTTTTTTAAAAAATGATCCCCATCTCCCTCCTCCTCCTACCTCTCCCTCTCTCCTCTCCCAACGCAAATCTCGCGCAAAACCCTAACGAAAAGATCGATCAGAGAAGAGAATAGCAAACGACGAGGTGAAAAGGGTCCCCAAAGATCCCACCTTTTCACCCCCACCCCATTTTTAGCTTCCCCCAATCCCTTTCCTCTATTGAGATCCTCCTCGGCGATGATGCCCTAGCGATCCGGAGATGGGCTGCGTCGCGTCGAAGAAGAAGGCGGTTTCCGTCACCCCCGCCGCGGTCGACTCCTCCGGCGCCCTCCGCGGCGGCGGCGGCGGGGGGCGCGGAGTGGAGCCGATCTCGGCTTCGTCGTCCTTCTCCTCGCGGCGGCGGAGGGGCGATCGCGATGCGGCGGAGAAGAAGGGGGGGGAGGGGGAGGAGGAGGAGGAGGAAGGGGGCGGTCGCGGCGGCGATGCGGGCGGGTCGCTGAGGGCGAGCCTGAGCGCGGCGAGCTCGCGGAGGCTGAGGCTGAGGAACCTCCATAGGTACTTGGAAGGGGAGCAGGTCGCCGCGGGGTGGCCCCCGTGGCTCACCGCCGTGGCCGGGGAGGCCATTCATGGGTGGGTGCCCCTTAAAGCCGACTCCTTCGAGAAATTGGAGAAGGTAGGTAAATTGGGGGTTTTCTAAGCTTATTAAACCTTACTTTATTTTTTTTTGTTTGCTGCAATTGAGGAATGGTTTATAGCAATGGAATGGAATGGAATGAAATTGTTGCCTTTTTGAAGCTTTTCTCCCTCCTTTGCTGGTTTGTATGCTGAAATGGGCATCACACTGCCTCAATTACCTCAAATTCTCTGCATCTTAGCATGACAAGTAGTGTTGTTGAACTCTTTGGAGTGTCCCTTCACCCCAGTGTTCAATGTATTTTATTGATGGCCCGAAAATCCTTTATCTGGATTCTCACATCTGCAACATACATGTTTTTTAGCTGTTTACGCAGCTCAGCAATTTGTGTTTTTTATGATGATTCATAGAACTAAATTCTCAATCCTTTTTGGATGCTTATAAAATAGCCCATATGTTCACCTAAAGCATGAATAAAACAAAAAAAAAACCCTTCTATTTTCTTTGATTAGTTCGAGTAGTTGATAAATATATTCGATCTGGGCTCACTTATTCGGGAAGGAATTAATATACGATGTATATGCGTTGTTATGTCATCTTTCTACTGGTCATCTACTAGCTACTACAATTTTGGCAGCTCTTATTCTTAATGCAGCTTGCTGCCACCGTAATTTGTAATTGCTGCCGCTTAATCACAATATTTTACTCGATTTGTCTTGCTAAGTTGAGACTACAAGCCACTATTTGGGCAATATATTGGCAATTCAAAGGTTAGACGCCGTTGGGGCTTAATGGCTCGTCCCGGTTTCATTTGAACAAAACTTTAGGCAAAGATCATTTTTTATGTCGCAAGTTATGCAACTGATATTGGTTGATTCTACAGTAGCAGCCTATTGTTCTAATGGCAATATAATAGCCTTAACTGTCGATAATTGCCTAAATCAGTGATGTGCCTGTGGCCTTAATTGTATAGCTAGCATTCTTTACATTATGCTTCAACTATTAGTAATTTTTGTCAGAATTTATTCAATATCAGCTTGAGTAGTTAATATTATTGTGATTTTTTATATGCTCGTCTTCTTGACTTAATTTTGTTCAATCTCGACTGCATGTGTGAAGATCGGACAAGGCACCTATAGCAGTGTATTTAAAGCACGTGATCTCGACACAGGAAAGCTTGTCGCCTTGAAGAAAGTGCGGTTCGACAACTTTGAGCCAGAGAGTGTTAGGTTTATGGCAAGGGAAATACAGATACTTAGAAGGCTCGACCATCCGAATGTTATGAAGCTGGAGGGGTTGATTTCTTCTAGGCTATCATGTAGCTTATATCTCGTGTTTGAATATATGGAGCATGATCTTGCGGGACTGTCGTCTTCCCCTGACATCAAGTTCAGCGAGTCACAGGTTTGTTTATGTTCATTTAAACTGCAAAATTACCTATTTTCATACATATCTGTGCAAAATTTTGGATTTTCATATATATGCCGTAAAAAACTTAATTCCTTACACATATTCCGTTCTACTTACAAAAATGCCCCCCTTGGAGAAAATTGGATGAACCCTGAAATTCAGATTTTGTCTACATACAGAAAGCTTTACTTTTTTGTCTACATACAGAAATTCAGTTTTTGTATGATATACATTGGATTGTTAGATAGTTTCTGAAAAGTGTATTCTTGCTAAATTCATTTATCGCAGGTAAAGTGCTACATGCAACAGTTATTATCAGGGCTTGAACACTGTCATTCGCGTGGGATTATTCATCGCGACATTAAGGGTGCGAATCTCCTAGTAAATAATGAAGGGGTTCTTAAAATGGGTGATTTTGGTCTTGCGAATTTCTTCGATTCTGAAAAAAAGCAACCCCTAACAAGCCGTGTTGTAACTCTATGGTATCGGCCACCTGAGCTTCTGCTAGGTTCGACTGATTATGAACCGTCTGTCGATTTGTGGAGTGTTGGCTGTGTTTTCGCGGAAATGTTTATACGAAAGCCTATTTTGCAGGGAAGAACTGAGGTAATCTCCACGAAATTTCCTAATTTTGTTCTAAATTGTTTTCTATTGCTCCACTTTATTATCTTTCATTCAGCTTTTACTTTTAGAATCTCTCTTTTGGGCCTCACTTGGTAAAGCTTATGTTTCTTTTTGCCTTTTTAAACTCAAATCCTATGTAATCAAATGGAATTCTCTGTACTAGATATTGATGGTTAGCTTGCAATTTTATCTTTTTTTAAAAAAAAACTGTAACAATTACTTTTTTTTTTTTGTCCGATAAGACTCACAGATTTATGGATTGCAAACAATTCAGCATCTGTTGACACACTCAATTGCATGGAATTTGAGCTAAAAAAGGCATATGTGTAACCAAACAAAGCCTTAGTAATATGAAGCTCTAAAATAAGCTATTTTTCTCTCACAGGTTGAACAATTACATAAGATATTTAAGCTTTGCGGTTCCCCCCATGATGAGTACTGGAAGAAATCAAAGTTACCTCATGCCACAATTTTCAAACCCCATCTTCCTTATCAGAATTGCCTTCGCGAGACATTCAAAAGTATACCAGAAAGTGCTTTGAGTTTGTTAGAAGTTTTTCTGGCTGTTGAACCTTATAAGCGTGGAACTGCTTCAGCCGCTCTCACTTTAGAGGTTTGCCATGCATAAAACTGCTTTCATGATACTTCTACCTTGAATAATGTAATTTTGATGCTCTGCTTATCTCTACATTCGCCTGGCTCTGCGTCGTGTAAAAAGGTTCCTTTCAAATTGAAGGTTCCTAATGGTGTTCTTTTCCTAAATTGTCTGAATCAAAATAAAATTCCAATTTTTCTTCACTTTTATCAAGAAAATTTCCTGAGCAATTTATCCTAACATTCATGCATTTGAAGGATTCAATTTGATGAAATCTACTGTTACTTTTTGAAAAGATTGATTTCCCCTATTTTGTAGCACTCGATTTCAATGAATTCAAGTGATTTTGGGAAATTTTGTTGAAACTAGCAACAATATTGAGTAGATCGTGCAAATTTACCCGTTCTAAAGTATCATTTATTCATATGCTTAAGAAGGTTAATCAAATTGATCAAATCGGTTGTTTACTTGGGTAAACTTGGTCTTCTCGAAATTCTAATCCTTAATGAAGTTCTATGTTAAAGTGTTGCTATACTTACCATTTGTTTGTTTCATATTTGTTTGCACAGTATTTCAAGACAAAACCTTATGCATGTGAACCATCAAGCATACCAAAATACCCACCTAACAAGGAGATTGATGCAAAGATCCGCGAGGAATCATATAGGTGAGCAATACAGCATGTTGGGTTTTTTTTTTTCCTTTCTCCCAGTGCATTAAACCTAAAACTTTTTAAGTTTTTGTTGATAGAGGAGAGCTTTTCTTGAAGTCGAATTTCTCTGCTATTTCAGGAACAACAGGTCCAGCAGCAAAGGGCGAGGAGCGGAAGCAACAAGAAGACCATCAAGACTATATAGGGCTTCACGAGAGCGAGGTGGACGCGCAATAGCAGAGGGTCCAGAGGTAGTTCTTTCATGTGTTGTTACAAAAATAGGTTTGAGTAGTTATGGCTGTTTATTAGCAATACAATGCATCAATCGAATTAGCTAAATGTTAAGAACCCTTTTTTCCTTTTTTTCTTTTTCCCCCTCTTCTTCAGGTGTCACAAACCAACTCAAATGGGGTTGATAGAGGTGGCTTAAAGCAAGATCTTTCTAAAATAAATGGCGTTGCTAAACAATTCGCAGATCTGAAACCAATACCAGCTAGTAAAGATGAAGATACACATATTAAGAACAACTCTCAGGATGAGGATATCTCTTTCTCGGGGCCTTTAATGGTTTCTTCTTCCAGCGGCTTCGCATGGGCGAGGAAACAAAGAGAAGAGCGTGCTAATGGTAATCGCACAGTAGATCTAATTCAAGAGGAGGCCATCTTTCTAATGGAATAACAGAACAGGGAAACAAACAGCAAGATAAAAACATGGTTGACTCGAAGGAACAGGCGAATGGAGATGTACATGAAATCCATATTGATTCTAACTTACATGATTCTCATAAGTTAGCGAAGCGGGCGATTCTGAAGAAGTGGACACAGTTAGAGCGCCCCGATTCGTTTGATTCATGTGACATGTTCCACTCTCAGGACTTATCGAATGCGATTTATCTGGGGGATACGATATCTTCCAAAAATGGCATTTTGGTACTGTTTCAAACTATTCTAGCAGTTCCCTTTTATTTTCTCTTTTTTTTTTGGTGTGGCTAATTAACCAATACATAACTCGCAATGAAATTTTTAGGGTATCCAGGACCAAGGAGACAGAGTTGAGTTCTCGGGACCTTTGTTGTCTCAGTCACATAAGGTTGATGAGTTTCTACAGAAGCATGAGCGCCACGTTCGCCAAGCAGTTCGGAAATCGTGGTTCCGAAGAGGTAACTTAAGACACTTTCGAAAAGTCAATTGGGTTCTGCATTTCATTCCAATTACTCACAAATGTAGAACTGATTTAAAATGAGAAGAAAAGGCCTGATTTGCTTTAATACTTCTCATCATTTTCCATCATTAAGTGCTCGTTATCTCGAGTTTTCAATTGATATAACCATGTATACCAGTAGTTTCTTCTTCATTTGTGTTTTGCTAGAGTACTCTTCGTAATAGAGAACCTTTGAAGTACTCGAAAAGGACCTCACATTTTGTTTAAATTTTTTATAGATTAAACATGTTCATTTTATATCTTCTATGTTCATTAGATTACTTTTATCTTTTCACATTTCTTCTCAAGGAAATGCTCACCGGTTGTCGTACGCTGATTTTTACAGTGGCAGGGAGAAAACAAGCAAAGTAGAAAACAACGGCCGCGCCCTTTTTGGCCAAGCAGAAGTCTCGAGGATATAGTGACTAATAATAACTTCTTTGACAAAAGTGACAAAGAAGTAACATCCAGCTGCCATGAAAGATGAAACTATTAGAAGATTTGGCGAACTACCGCTGATGCCGCTAATCCAACCCAAAAATAAGCCAAATATCTATTGCTTCTTGTATCTAAATGTTGCCACCTTTGCTTAATAGATAGAGATCATAAGCAAAAAAACGTGGAGTTTTTGGTGATCTTTTGACACTGTATGTTGTGTATGCTCGTTCGATTTTACAGAAAGGGAAATGCAGGTGCACTGCTGCTTCTGGAGATCTACTAATATCAGCCTCTAACAAGGTTGATTTTTGTGTAAAGATTCTGTATATAACTTTGTGCTTTTGTACTTCTAATTTATTATTAACTGGGGCATGATTCAAATTGATAAGTTGAGATCAGGATGTTTAAAAGCTAACTAGTGTAGTTACCCGCGCGATGCAGCGGGTAGAGTTTATTAAAATATTTTTTTATAATTTTTTTTAGATCACATATATGATAGTTAGAAAAAATAAATATTAAATATGTAAACTCATCAAAACTATTTAATATAAAAAATTTTATTGGGAATAAAAAAATATAATTAAATCTAAATGATATGTAATGAACATGAAAATACAAAAAGAGAAAAAAAAAATACTATTACCGAATAAAGATTTCGTTGCAAATAAATTTTTCTATTAAATTTTTGAAGGATGGATTTAACTATGCGAGTAGAGTGAAGTAAATACCGTTACATACCGAGGTTCACACGTGCGAAGGATCCTCGCCACCGTCCGTGACACGTGCGTGGCTCATCCTTCCCACGTCCATGTCACGATTCTCCATCTCCCTCTCCCTCTCTTTCTCTCTCTCTCTCTCTCGAATATCACATATAAGACTCTCCCAACTCTCTCCACGCACACACACACTCTCTCTCTCATGGGGAAACGCAAAAGAGGATAGGTGAGGGGATATATAATGAGTAAGAGATGAGGGAAAGTGAGGGGGTGTACGTTTTAGAATGACATGAGGAAAGGTGATGGGGTGTAAGTTGTAGGAAGAAATTAATGAGAGGAGGTGAAAAGTGTATATAATGGGTATACGTTTTCAATGAAGAAAATGATGACACGTGACAAAAATAAGAGAATCATATATAGGTATAGATGGTTGTTGTTTTATGGTGTATGTATGCTCTGGGATACTGTTGGGAAATTATGAAAAAGGAGTGTCTTTTTTGTAGTAATTATTCTGTGATATAAAATAGCAAAGACTTTAATTAGGAGTAATATGGTAATTTATATTACTATAAATTTTTTTGAAATATTTATTATTGTACTTATGCTAATTAAAGATTCTTAATTAAATATTGTCATTCTCACATTAAATAACAGTGATAAAGAATAATTAAGAGGCATAGGCAAATGGTGAATTGACATGCTAACAAACAAAAAAAAAAAAAAGAAAAAAAGAAGCAATTCCTATCACTAAATCACCCAGCTAAATTCAGCAAAATCACAATGAAAGTCAATAACTCTTTAGTTTATTCCATGAAATACTTCAAATTAAGATAACAAAAGTTAAAAAAAATGTGTCAATCAAACCGGTAAAGTGTAAGAACCTATTTCAAAATCATCTATACTTGAGGGCTCTCCACACTTTAAAAAAAAAAAAACAATATTTAAATTATTTACCCCATGTACCAATTACCTTAACCTCCCCACAAGAACAAGATGATCTTCTATGTAGAATTTATCCAGGCCACGGGTCTTCTTCTTCGACACCTGCACGTAGTTTTCCGTGCATCACTCTACACGGCCATGACAATGCAGTTCCACCAGGTCCAATTCCCCACCACCCTTCTCTCTCTCTCTTCTCTCTCTCCAAAACAAAAAATAAAAAGATATATAGATGAGAGAGAGAGAGAGGGAATGCGAATTCGTCTTCCTTATAGCAGCACGATCGCGGACGGGGTTGATCGGAAAAGGCACGGCCAGAGAGGCTGAAAAAATGGCACTCCTGAGGAGGCTGTTTGCGCGGAGGGGCTCGACGGGTGCTGGAGATCTCCGACCGGCTATACCTAAAACCGCACCTTCATCTTCTTTCTCTATCTCTTCCTAGCTCTATATAGCAAATGTTTACTTATTTTTGTTTGGAAAACAATAGTTGAATGCGTCTGTTGTTTTAATTTATTTATTTGGTTTGATGCATTACTGTGATTTAGGACGTATAATATAACAGCTAGTAATATTAGGAACTGTTTTGATTTCTTGATTATTACTTACCGCAGGATCCAAAAGTTCTCATTGTGATCTTGTTTTTGATTTAGCTGGTATGCCACATTAAATAACAGACAGATAACAAATAGGAAGGAAAGAGTATTTAAAGATTAAATGAGAGCAGCAGCAAAAATAAATTTCAAAAAACGCAAAAGTTTTCCTTATTC
>CM055075.1:27432109-27670124 GCA_029204045.2 Tillandsia leiboldiana | reverse complement strand
TATTAATTAATTAGATAAAATATTTGTTTTAAAATTATAATTATTTTTAGAAAAAAATATTTTTGTGTTACCCCAAAAGAATGTACATCTTACACCCCACCCATCCAAGATTGAGATAAATTTCATCCATCATAAATAGATGGAAATGTAAAATGTACATCTATAAATAAATATACAGATAGCATTACTCTTATTTTTATTCTTACTATTCCAATCTAACTATTCAAAATATTATTTTTTTTATTTTTGAAAACAACTTAATTTTTATCTAAATATATAATTAATTTTTATTTTACTTATTTATGAGTTTATCACCAATTTTAAAATAATCCATTCTATTTATATTAAACTAAACATATCCTAGTTTCACATCCCAATATATATATTTTTTATAACATTTTAGGAGGTTAAAATAATATTTGGGTAGTTTTTTTTTTTTTTTTTTGGTCCCTAATCTCTGTTTGAAAAATTAAAAAAAGACAAGCTATACGGCTACTGCGTTGACTCGCCTCTCATTACGAATCACTAAAATGAGCAAAGAGATGCACCAACGAGGCGAAAGTGTACCTAAACTCGAAATCTTTGTCATATTCATATACACCCCCTTCAATATATAAAATTGCACAAACGCCTGCCTAAAGTTATTACCTTGAATGCATCTTTAAAAACCTTGCTAATTATTATGTGCATGTCTTTTTATCGAAAATATCTATTTAAAAATTATTTATGTCGGTGCGTTTAATTTTTGTTAAATATATCTGATGAACAAAATATGTAAATAAGTGAAATTGTGGAATATATATGAGTAATGTGAATTTAACTAAACCCATCTATTATTCTCCATGTTTGAAACATAATTAACTAGTTTAATATACTATTAGCCTTCTCTTAGGTTAATTTGTTATCAAAAATTTTGTATTTTTACCTATTTTTATTGTGCCACAAGAAATGGAAGAAAAAGCTTATAATATATATTTTATTTTTTAGTAAAATTATATAAATATAATGAAAACATTCCAGATTTTATACTCTTATTAATACTTAGATTCACAAAAATTTAAATAATTTTCAGTAAAAAAAAATAATATTACAGATACGAGATGATGAATCTTTGATGAGGAGAGTGTAAAATCACCCTAAAATAAATATTTTATGGTGTAAACGAGTATAATTTAATAAAATTAGTATAATATATACTGCAAAATATCTTCTAATTTATAGAAATAAGTGAAATATTTTTTTATAACACTTTTCCACAAAATCTTTTTTTTTTTTGTAATTTCAAATGGAGCTTTAACAGTAAGGGGTTTGCAGAAGCATTCATGCAATTTCAGATTTTTTTTTTTTTAAATGATTTTTTTAAAAATTTTTACTTTTGAAAATTATCATATAAAATTTTATTTACAAAATTAGCTCTATATGTGCCACCTGTGCACCACGGCTGCCTGCCACGTGAGCGGGGGAAGGATGTGGAATAAATTGAATACGGAAAACTATTTTCCGTATTTAAATACGAAAAATTATTTTTCGTATTTAAACGCGAGAATGATTTTCCGTGTTCATATTTTTAGTATAATAAAATTTTTATTTTTAAAAAATAATTCTCTGTGGAATTGAAATCAAACTCTATATTTTAAAGTAAAATTTGAATTCAAAAATCAAATTAAGATTTGAATTCAAAATTCGATTACTTTAATTTAAATTTAAATTTTAAATTTCAAATTTAATTTATATCTTGGATTTGAATTTCAAATTTCAAATTTATATTTTATATCGTATTTGAATTTTAAATTTAAATTCTAAATTTTAAATTTCAAAAATTAAAATTTAAAATTAAAACTGATTTAGATTTCAAATTTGAATGATTTTAGATTTCAAATTTGAATTTAAAATTGATTTTGGGTTCAAATTTCAAGTTCAAATTTAATTTTGAATTCAAATTCATATTTTGCACTAGTTTTAAATTCAAATTGAGATCTTGAATTTAATTTGAATTTCAACTTTAGTTTTAAACTTTAAATTCAAAATATTGAAATTGAGTCTAAATTTTAAATATTAATTTAAGCTCAAAATCAATTTTCAAATTTATATTTAAAATTTGAATTTAAATTTAAAAATTAAATCAGATTTTAAATTTAAATTTGAATTTAAATTTAAATTAAAGTAATAAAATTTTGAATTCAAATCCTAATTTGATTTTTGAATTCAAATTTTAATTAAAAAGATAGATTTTAATTTTTAATTACAAAAAAAATATTTAAAAAAAAAAAAATTTATTATACGAAAAATATGAAAACGGAGAATCATTTCCGTATTTAAACACGTTGACTAATTCCAGGTCTAACTTCTCGCTCACGTGGTGGGTATACGTGGCGCAACGTTGTGAGATATTGAATCATTTTTATAAATATAAAATTTTATAATGTTATTTTTAAAAATAAAAAGTTTTATAGGCTTAATTTCAAAAAAAAACTCCTGCAATTTCGCATCTTCGTGGGATATCTCTGCAATAAAAAGAGGAAAACAATCTCATTAATTAGTTCCTGTCCCCTCACTTGTTGTTTGGCGCTCCCAAACGACTACTTTTTTCTCAGCTCTGTCCGGGTCCTTTCACACACACACTCTCTCTCATTCTTTCTCTCTCTCTTATTTTTAAGAGAGAGAGAAAGAATGAGAGACGAGAGAGAGAGGGGGACCCGCCATCCTCTTCTTCCCGCGTTGATTCCGGGGCGTCGTTGGTTGCCGCAGATCTCCTCTCTCCTCCTCCTCCTCCTCCTCCTCCAAACCCCTTTTTTTTCATTTTTTTTTAAAAAATGATCCCCATCTCCCTCCTCCTCCTACCTCTCCCTCTCTCCTCTCCCAACGCAAATCTCGCGCAAAACCCTAACGAAAAGATCGATCAGAGAAGAGAATAGCAAACGACGAGGTGAAAAGGGTCCCCAAAGATCCCACCTTTTCACCCCCACCCCATTTTTAGCTTCCCCCAATCCCTTTCCTCTATTGAGATCCTCCTCGGCGATGATGCCCTAGCGATCCGGAGATGGGCTGCGTCGCGTCGAAGAAGAAGGCGGTTTCCGTCACCCCCGCCGCGGTCGACTCCTCCGGCGCCCTCCGCGGCGGCGGCGGCGGGGGGCGCGGAGTGGAGCCGATCTCGGCTTCGTCGTCCTTCTCCTCGCGGCGGCGGAGGGGCGATCGCGATGCGGCGGAGAAGAAGGGGGGGGAGGGGGAGGAGGAGGAGGAGGAAGGGGGCGGTCGCGGCGGCGATGCGGGCGGGTCGCTGAGGGCGAGCCTGAGCGCGGCGAGCTCGCGGAGGCTGAGGCTGAGGAACCTCCATAGGTACTTGGAAGGGGAGCAGGTCGCCGCGGGGTGGCCCCCGTGGCTCACCGCCGTGGCCGGGGAGGCCATTCATGGGTGGGTGCCCCTTAAAGCCGACTCCTTCGAGAAATTGGAGAAGGTAGGTAAATTGGGGGTTTTCTAAGCTTATTAAACCTTACTTTATTTTTTTTTGTTTGCTGCAATTGAGGAATGGTTTATAGCAATGGAATGGAATGGAATGAAATTGTTGCCTTTTTGAAGCTTTTCTCCCTCCTTTGCTGGTTTGTATGCTGAAATGGGCATCACACTGCCTCAATTACCTCAAATTCTCTGCATCTTAGCATGACAAGTAGTGTTGTTGAACTCTTTGGAGTGTCCCTTCACCCCAGTGTTCAATGTATTTTATTGATGGCCCGAAAATCCTTTATCTGGATTCTCACATCTGCAACATACATGTTTTTTAGCTGTTTACGCAGCTCAGCAATTTGTGTTTTTTATGATGATTCATAGAACTAAATTCTCAATCCTTTTTGGATGCTTATAAAATAGCCCATATGTTCACCTAAAGCATGAATAAAACAAAAAAAAACCCTTCTATTTTCTTTGATTAGTTCGAGTAGTTGATAAATATATTCGATCTGGGCTCACTTATTCGGGAAGGAATTAATATACGATGTATATGCGTTGTTATGTCATCTTTCTACTGGTCATCTACTAGCTACTACAATTTTGGCAGCTCTTATTCTTAATGCAGCTTGCTGCCACCGTAATTTGTAATTGCTGCCGCTTAATCACAATATTTTACTCGATTTGTCTTGCTAAGTTGAGACTACAAGCCACTATTTGGGCAATATATTGGCAATTCAAAGGTTAGACGCCGTGGGGCTTAATGGCTCGTCCCGGTTTCATTTGAACAAAACTTTAGGCAAAGATCATTTTTTATGTCGCAAGTTATGCAACTGATATTGGTTGATTCTACAGTAGCAGCCTATTGTTCTAATGGCAATATAATAGCCTTAACTGTCGATAATTGCCTAAATCAGTGATGTGCCTGTGGCCTTAATTGTATAGCTAGCATTCTTTACATTATGCTTCAACTATTAGTAATTTTTGTCAGAATTTATTCAATATCAGCTTGAGTAGTTAATATTATTGTGATTTTTTATATGCTCGTCTTCTTGACTTAATTTTGTTCAATCTCGACTGCATGTGTGAAGATCGGACAAGGCACCTATAGCAGTGTATTTAAAGCACGTGATCTCGACACAGGAAAGCTTGTCGCCTTGAAGAAAGTGCGGTTCGACAACTTTGAGCCAGAGAGTGTTAGGTTTATGGCAAGGGAAATACAGATACTTAGAAGGCTCGACCATCCGAATGTTATGAAGCTGGAGGGGTTGATTTCTTCTAGGCTATCATGTAGCTTATATCTCGTGTTTGAATATATGGAGCATGATCTTGCGGGACTGTCGTCTTCCCCTGACATCAAGTTCAGCGAGTCACAGGTTTGTTTATGTTCATTTAAACTGCAAAATTACCTATTTTCATACATATCTGTGCAAAATTTTGGATTTTCATATATATGCCGTAAAAAACTTAATTCCTTACACATATTCCGTTCTACTTACAAAAATGCCCCCCTTGGAGAAAATTGGATGAACCCTGAAATTCAGATTTTGTCTACATACAGAAAGCTTTACTTTTTTGTCTACATACAGAAATTCAGTTTTTGTATGATATACATTGGATTGTTAGATAGTTTCTGAAAAGTGTATTCTTGCTAAATTCATTTATCGCAGGTAAAGTGCTACATGCAACAGTTATTATCAGGGCTTGAACACTGTCATTCGCGTGGGATTATTCATCGCGACATTAAGGGTGCGAATCTCCTAGTAAATAATGAAGGGGTTCTTAAAATGGGTGATTTTGGTCTTGCGAATTTCTTCGATTCTGAAAAAAAGCAACCCCTAACAAGCCGTGTTGTAACTCTATGGTATCGGCCACCTGAGCTTCTGCTAGGTTCGACTGATTATGAACCGTCTGTCGATTTGTGGAGTGTTGGCTGTGTTTTCGCGGAAATGTTTATACGAAAGCCTATTTTGCAGGGAAGAACTGAGGTAATCTCCACGAAATTTCCTAATTTTGTTCTAAATTGTTTTCTATTGCTCCACTTTATTATCTTTCATTCAGCTTTTACTTTTAGAATCTCTCTTTTGGGCCTCACTTGGTAAAGCTTATGTTTCTTTTTGCCTTTTTAAACTCAAATCCTATGTAATCAAATGGAATTCTCTGTACTAGATATTGATGGTTAGCTTGCAATTTTATCTTTTTTTAAAAAAAAAACTGTAACAATTACTTTTTTTTTTTTGTCCGATAAGACTCACAGATTTATGGATTGCAAACAATTCAGCATCTGTTGACACACTCAATTGCATGGAATTTGAGCTAAAAAAGGCATATGTGTAACCAAACAAAGCCTTAGTAATATGAAGCTCTAAAATAAGCTATTTTTCTCTCACAGGTTGAACAATTACATAAGATATTTAAGCTTTGCGGTTCCCCCCATGATGAGTACTGGAAGAAATCAAAGTTACCTCATGCCACAATTTTCAAACCCCATCTTCCTTATCAGAATTGCCTTCGCGAGACATTCAAAAGTATACCAGAAAGTGCTTTGAGTTTGTTAGAAGTTTTTCTGGCTGTTGAACCTTATAAGCGTGGAACTGCTTCAGCCGCTCTCACTTTAGAGGTTTGCCATGCATAAAACTGCTTTCATGATACTTCTACCTTGAATAATGTAATTTTGATGCTCTGCTTATCTCTACATTCGCCTGGCTCTGCGTCGTGTAAAAAGGTTCCTTTCAAATTGAAGGTTCCTAATGGTGTTCTTTTCCTAAATTGTCTGAATCAAAATAAAATTCCAATTTTTCTTCACTTTTATCAAGAAAATTTCCTGAGCAATTTATCCTAACATTCATGCATTTGAAGGATTCAATTTGATGAAATCTACTGTTACTTTTTGAAAAGATTGATTTCCCCTATTTTGTAGCACTCGATTTCAATGAATTCAAGTGATTTTGGGAAATTTTGTTGAAACTAGCAACAAATATTGAGTAGATCGTGCAAATTTACCCGTTCTAAAGTATCATTTATTCATATGCTTAAGAAGGTTAATCAAATTGATCAAATCGGTTGTTTACTTGGGTAAACTTGGTCTTCTCGAAATTCTAATCCTTAATGAAGTTCTATGTTAAAGTGTTGCTATACTTACCATTTGTTTGTTTCATATTTGTTTGCACAGTATTTCAAGACAAAACCTTATGCATGTGAACCATCAAGCATACCAAAATACCCACCTAACAAGGAGATTGATGCAAAGATCCGCGAGGAATCATATAGGTGAGCAATACAGCATGTTGGGTTTTTTTTTTCCTTTCTCCCAGTGCATTAAACCTAAAACTTTTTAAGTTTTTGTTGATAGAGGAGAGCTTTTCTTGAAGTCGAATTTCTCTGCTATTTCAGGAACAACAGGTCCAGCAGCAAAGGGCGAGGAGCGGAAGCAACAAGAAGACCATCAAGACTATATAGGGCTTCACGAGAGCGAGGTGGACGCGCAATAGCAGAGGGTCCAGAGGTAGTTCTTTCATGTGTTGTTACAAAAATAGGTTTGAGTAGTTATGGCTGTTTATTAGCAATACAATGCATCAATCGAATTAGCTAAATGTTAAGAACCCTTTTTTCCTTTTTTTCTTTTTCCCCCTCTTCTTCAGGTGTCACAAACCAACTCAAATGGGGTTGATAGAGGTGGCTTAAAGCAAGATCTTTCTAAAATAAATGGCGTTGCTAAACAATTCGCAGATCTGAAACCAATACCAGCTAGTAAAGATGAAGATACACATATTAAGAACAACTCTCAGGATGAGGATATCTCTTTCTCGGGGCCTTTAATGGTTTCTTCTTCCAGCGGCTTCGCATGGGCGAGGAAACAAAGAGAAGAGCGTGCTAATGGTAAATCGCACAGTAGATCTAATTCAAGAGGAGGCCATCTTTCTAATGGAATAACAGAACAGGGAAACAAACAGCAAGATAAAAACATGGTTGACTCGAAGGAACAGGCGAATGGAGATGTACATGAAATCCATATTGATTCTAACTTACATGATTCTCATAAGTTAGCGAAGCGGGCGATTCTGAAGAAGTGGACACAGTTAGAGCGCCCCGATTCGTTTGATTCATGTGACATGTTCCACTCTCAGGACTTATCGAATGCGATTTATCTGGGGGATACGATATCTTCCAAAAATGGCATTTTGGTACTGTTTCAAACTATTCTAGCAGTTCCCTTTTATTTTCTCTTTTTTTTTTGGTGTGGCTAATTAACCAATACATAACTCGCAATGAAATTTTTTAGGGTATCCAGGACCAAGGAGACAGAGTTGAGTTCTCGGGACCTTTGTTGTCTCAGTCACATAAGGTTGATGAGTTTCTACAGAAGCATGAGCGCCACGTTCGCCAAGCAGTTCGGAAATCGTGGTTCCGAAGAGGTAACTTAAAGACACTTTCGAAAAGTCAATTGGGTTCTGCATTTCATTCCAATTACTCACAAATGTAGAACTGATTTAAAATGAGAAGAAAAGGCCTGATTTGCTTTAATACTTCTCATCATTTTCCATCATTAAGTGCTCGTTATCTCGAGTTTTCAATTGATATAACCATGTATACCAGTAGTTTCTTCTTCATTTGTGTTTTTGCTAGAGTACTCTTCCGTAATAGAGAACCTTTGAAGTACTCGAAAAGGACCTCACATTTTGTTTAAATTTTTTATAGATTAAACATGTTCATGTTTATATCTTCTATGTTCATTAGATTACTTTTATCTTTTCACATTTCTTCTCAAGGAAATGCTCACCGGTTGTCGTACGCTGATTTTTACAGTGGCAGGGAGAAAACAAGCAAAGTAGAAAACAACGGCCGCGCCCCTTTTTGGCCAAGCAGAAGTCTCGAGGATATAGTGACTAATAATAACTTCTTTGACAAAAGTGACAAAGAAGTAACATCCAGCTGCCATGAAAGATGAAACTATTAGAAGATTTGGCGAACTACCGCTGATGCCGCTAATCCAACCCAAAAATAAGCCAAATATCTATTGCTTCTTGTATCTAAATGTTGCCACCTTTGCTTAATAGATAGAGATCATAAGCAAAAAAACGTGGAGTTTTTGGTGATCTTTTGACACTGTATGTTGTGTATGCTCGTCGATTTTACAGAAAGGGAAATGCAGGTGCACTGCTGCTTCTGGAGATCTACTAATATCAGCCTCTAACAAGGTTGATTTTGTGTAAAGATTCTGTATATAAACTTTGTGCTTTTGTACTTCTAATTTATTATTAACTGGGGCATGATTCAAATTGATAAGTTGAGATCAGGATGTTTAAAAGCTAACTAGTGTAGTTACCCGCGCGATGCAGCGGGTAGAGTTTATTAAAATATTTTTTTATAATTTTTTTTAGATCACATATATGATAGTTAGAAAAAATAAATATTAAATATGTAAACTCATCAAAACTATTTAATATAAAAAATTTTATTGGGAATAAAAAAATATAATTAAATCTAAATGATATGTAATGAACATGAAAATACAAAAAGAGAAAAAAAAAATACTATTACCGAATAAAGATTTCGTGCAAATAAATTTTTCTATTAAATTTTTGAAGGATGGATTTAACTATGCGAGTAGAGTGAAGTAAATACCGTTACATACCGAGGTTCACACGTGCCGAAGGATCCTCGCCACCGTCCGTGACACGTGCGTGGCTCATCCTTCCCACGTCCATGTCACGATTCTCCATCTCCCTCTCCCTCTCTTTCTCTCTCTCTCTCTCTCGCATATCACATATAAGACTCTCCCAACTCTCTCCACGCACACACACACTCTCTCTCTCATGGGGAAACGCAAAAGAGGATAGGTGAGGGGATATATAATGAGTAAGAGATGAGGGAAAGTGAGGGGGTGTACGTTTTAGAATGACATGAGGAAAGGTGATGGGGTGTAAGTTGTAGGAAGAAATTAATGAGAGGAGGTGAAAAGTGTATATAATGGGTATACGTTTTCAATGAAGAAAATGATGACACGTGACAAAAATAAGAGAAATCATATATAGGTATAGATGGTTGTTGTTTATGGTGTATGTATGCTCTGGGATACTGTTGGGAAATTATGAAAAAGGAGTGTCTTTTTTGTAGTAATTATTCTGTGATATAAAATAGCAAAGACTTTAATTAGGAGTAATATGGTAAATTTATATTACTATAAATTTTTTGAAAATATTTATTATTGTACTTATGCTAATTAAAGATTCTTAATTAAATATTGTCATTCTCACATTAAATAACAGTGATAAAGAATAATTAAGAGGCATAGGCAAAATGGTGAATTGACATGCTAACAAACAAAAAAAAAAAAAAAGAAAAAAAGAAGCAATTCCTATCACTAAAATCCACCCAGCTAAATTCAGCAAAATCACAATGAAAGTCAATAACTCTTTAGTTTATTCCATGAAAAATACTTCAAATTAAGATAAACAAAAGTTAAAAAAAATGTGTCAATCAAAACCGGTAAAGTGTAAGAACCTATTTCAAAATCATCTATACTTGAGGGCTCTCCACACTTTAAAAAAAAAAAACAATATTTAAATTATTTACCCCATGTACCAATTACCTTAACCTCCCCACAAGAACAAGATGATCTTCTATGTAGAATTTATCCAGGCCAACGGGTCTTCTTCTTCGACACCTGCACGTAGTTTTCCGTGCATCACTCTACACGGCCATGACAATGCAGTTCCACCAGGTCCAATTCCCCCACCACCCTTCTCTCTCTCTCTCTCTCTCTCCAAAACAAAAAATAAAAAGATATATAGAGAGAGAGAGAGAGAGGGAATGCGAATTCGTCTTTCCTTATAGCAGCACGATCGCGGACGGGGTTGATCGGAAAAGCACGGCCAGAGAGGCTGAAAAAATGGCACTCCTGAGGAGGCTGTTTGCGCGGAAGGGGCTCGACGGGTTGCTGGAGATCTCCGACCGGCTATACCTAAAACCGCACCTTCATCTTCTTTCTCTATCTCTTCCTAGCTCTATATAGCAAATGTTTACTTATTTTTGTTTGGAAAAATAGTTGAATGCGTCTGTTGTTTTAATTTATTTATTTGGTTTGATGATTACTGTGATTTAGGACTAAATATAACAGCTAGTTAATCATTAGGAACTGTTTTTGATTTCTTGATAATTACTTACAGCAGGATCCAAAAGTTCTCATTGTGATCTTGTTTTTGATTTTAGCATGGTATGCACATTAAATAACAGACAGATAACAAATAGGAAGAAAGGTATTTAAAGATTAAATGAGAAGCAGCAGCAAAAATAAATTTCAAAAAACGCAAAAGAGTTTTCCTTTATTCAGATATGTTACATTATCTATGATGTTCTTGTTCTCAGTCTTCAACTATTGCTTGAACACCAAAACAATGGGAGAAGATGAGTACAGGTATTACATGACCAGCAACATTATCCAACTCAAGAATTGCTATCCAAATACCTCATTCATGGTGCTCAACTTAATGGAAGGAGATAGGAGGATCCAAATATTGGATATCCTATCCCAATACAATGAAAAAATCGTCGACTATCCCCGCCAATACGAAAGGTACCCTATTCTTCCACTCGAGACAATCCACGACTTCTTAAGAACAAGTGACGACTGGTTATCATCGGAGGGTGAGAGCAATATGCTTCTACTGCACTGCGAACGACACGGGTGGCCAGTGCTCGCATTCATGCTTGCCAGTTTACTACTTCACAGACAAGGATACACATCGGAGGAGAGGACGTTGGAAATGGCTTATAGACAAGCACCGAATGAGCTTCTCCATGTAGATTCTCCCTTGAATCCGCACCCTTCATATCTAAGATATCTACAATATGTCACAAAGCTACGCAGTGTATATGATTGGCCTTTGAAAGATTCACACTTCATCTTGGAATGCCTCATTCTTAGATCAATCCCTAATTTTGATGGTAAAGGGGGGTGTAGACCGATGGCTCGTATACACAGTAGAGACCCTTCGACGCCAAAGGATAGAACTTCTAAGATTGTCTTCTCGACCCCAAAGGTTAAGAAACAACTTAAGTATTACACACAGGTAATTCTTGCTTCTATTGATCATAGATAATCGTATATTGTGCTCTCAAATTGTGGGTCTTTCATTGTTGGGATTTCGTTAAATGCAGGCGGAAAGTACAGTAATAAAGATGAACACCAATTGTCACGGTCGAGGGGACGTGGTTATCGAGTGCGTCCATGTAGATAAGGATTTGGAAAGTGAGGAAGTGGTGTTCAGATTCATGTTCAACACTGCTTTTGTCCAATCTAATATAATGATCCTGCGCGTCGACGAGATTGATATTGCATTGGAAGGGAAGGACCAGTTTCCAGAGGATTTCAAGATTGCGGTAAGATTAGCTAATTCCACGGTAACTTACATCATGGGTCCAAACAGTTTTACGAGGTTTCAGTTTGTTACCAAACCCTTTTCAATCGTTAAAATTGGATTTCTAACTTTGCATCACGTTATAATCTGATCCCTTTTTATTGAATTCTTAGGTTAAATTTGATAGTAAGTACCCCAACAAATGGCTTTGAGGACCAAACTAAAACTACACTAAAAGACTCAGGGCTCCCTGCGCAACTCACCATTAATCCTACCAAACTTCAATGCACATTTCTCTTTTATAAAATGGACTGAGTGTTCATATATTCATTCCCAAATTAGGCATTCATTTCGGAGCTCGACACCTCCGAATCCGACTCGGATACAAGTGAATCAGCCTGCGACAGCAGCGCAATCTGCGGCTCCTCTGCGGAGACACAGGAAGAGTTCTTCGACGCAGAAGAGGCCGCCACCGCTAGCTCCGAAGCAGTAGAAGCTAAACCAAACACTAGCACTAATAGGCCTCAAACAGAAACCAATCCGCAGGATCCTAACACGAACTCCGAAGCCGACATCTACGATGCAGAGAAGGAAACCAACTCCTCAGACACCAAAACCCTCACTGAGGAGAAACTGAGTGATAATGTAAATGATGATCATCCCAAATCTGATGCCTATGTTGTTGAAAAGGCAACTACAATACTAAATGACACGCAGAAACAAGCAATTACGAAGAAGACGATGTCGAATTCTAAGAAGCAGAGCAGCATCATACCGCCGATTCCAGTAATAGCTAAGAGAAAGATTAGGAAGCAAGAAACCCTAATTGAGCAAACCAATCTAAGTACGAAGGGTTCGAAGATCGTACCTAAGAGGTGCAGCAATGGGTTGAGCTCACCGGTGAAGACGCCGACTCCTTCTTCTTCTTCGGTGGGATCTGCGAGGTCTGATACTCGTCCGGTACCTTCTTCACCTCCTCTTAGGGCTCTGCGAGCGAGCAAAGAGGTGGTTTCGCCCAACGGCGACCGTAGATCGAGCTCGACGAGTATATCTCCGCCGTCAGATGCTTCGTCTTCTAGGGCTTCTTCCGCATCGCCGAGTAGGAGGAGCGGGTTCGCCCCCTTGGCGCCTCCGCCGCCCCGATCGAAGCTGAGCAGCGGCCGCGCTCTCCCGTCCTCGCCGACGCGCGGCGGCGCTCCTCCGGCGAGTTCCCCGCGAGGGGGCGGCCGAGGAGGCGGAGCGCCGCCGCGAGAGGCGTCGTCTCCGGCGGGGGCTAGGGTTATGAGAAGGTTCGAGAAGCTTCTCCACTAAACTTGGGGTGACTAATAATTTGAATTCATCAAATTTCATTGGTATGTACAAATTTTTATATTTTTGATTTTATAAACTTCTTTCATTAAAAAAAAAAAAAAAATTCCAAATTTTGATGCTTGAAATTGCAGATTTGTGTATGGCATAAGCTTTTCTTTTTTTCTTTTTTTCTTTTTTTAGAAATGGTGTATAACTATGATTTTGCATTTGGAGCCTCCTAATTTGTTTAAATTGGATCGAGAAATGTTATTATAGGCATAGCATGGTCTTGTTCTTTGTCCAATTCTAGTCATGCAAAAATGTGCAATTTTTTCATAGTTTAGAAATAAGCGTTTGCAAAGTGTGAACTACGTCTTAGAATTAGTGACCGTCGCACCTCCAAAGAGAGAAATAGGAGAATAAAAAATATTTTTGTCAATTTATATTTCAAACATTTCAAATTATTTTATTTTAATTATTTTTTGTATTAGAGGATAAATTATTGCAGGCAAATTAAACATCCATAACTCGTATATCTATTGATTGATTATCTGTACTTAAAAATTAAATATTTAGACACATAAAAATCAAATATTTAGACACATAAAACACGATAAAATAATACAATATGAGATGCACGGTTGGAATGAATTGAAGTCTCCGATAAATAACTTGTTAATGCGTTCTTTATCGATCAAACTCTACGATCTTAAAATATATGTCCAAAATTCTTAAGCACGAAAAGACAATAAAAATGCAGGCCTTTATTCTTATTCCAGCAAAATTTGATTGTTATGCTTGGAAAAGCACAAAAACTTTTGTATTAAGTTGTGATATTCGCGATTACTTTCGTTATATTAGAAGTATCTAGAAATTAAATTTTATATTTTTTTAATTTTATTTACCTAATAAAAGAATTAGCATTTGAAATTAAAATTTTATAAAAAATAGTGATCGAGAATTTAAAATTCAAATTAGAAAAAATGATCTCATTCTGCATGGCTAATAATAATCTTTTCTATTAAATTTTTATCTAATTTAAATTATTTTTATACCGTTTAAGGTACAGAAGTGTCACATTGGCTACTAAAATAGTTATTTTTAAGACGTTTTAATCACTTAGCAAATAATATAAAAAAACTATGAAATTTAATTTTTAAATAATTTTACCATCATAAATTATGTTTAACCTTATTATAAAAAACAACTTAAAAGCGTATACCCGTGTTTTCAAATGTATATAATAGTGGTACAATTCAAGCAATCTAAAATGGTATTTGAATACCACTAATTACCCTTAACAGGCTCTAGATCCAATGTTAGCTTTTTACCCATGCTACTCTAAAATGGTAAAAGGGCATAATTGTGCCTTATTCTCGACATTTTGATTGTGTTTTGGGACCCCTCATCATGTCAAAAATAACCTTTCTTTTTTACATGAAAACTTTTGACATGTGCAATTGAGGGGCTCTCCACTCCCTATTTGTGGTAGCCAAACAAAGAGAAATGATACTCATACACTTTATTTTGAGATATACAAAAAATATTATTTTCAAAAAAAAAAATATTATTCATATATTCAATTTTTGGGGTATATAACACACTTTATTTTTTTAATGATAAAATTTTTTTTTACTGATTATTTTAATATGATTAGTAAAATTTACTCTATTCTTGAATGAGTGGAATGTAAAATATATATTACTTTTTTAGAGATGTACAAAAAGCATTTTCCCCACATTATTGATGGGGTGGGTGCCTTTTAGCTCTTGTTGATTGGAGCATGCCCATCACTTTTGAGATATATAGATTGGTCCTTTTCAATGTCTTGGCTACTAGGTCTTCACATGATATATATATATATATATATATATATATATAGTTGATAATGGCCATTTGTCCCTTTGCCTAAAATTTAGGTATGAATGGGGCTAGGGTTATTATAAATTGTATTGTTGTCTTAGCCATTTATATTTTTACTTACTCTCACTTTTGCCTTTTAAAAATTTTTAGCAGATTTTTACCAAAAATCATCCTCATAACATTATAGGAAATGATTGATTTTTTTATAAACTTAAGTTATTTTGTAATTTGTTTCTTTAATTGAGACTCAAATAATACATATTCAGCCTATTCAAGCCTTATCATTGAAAATTTTGATGGGAGGAATCCTATATGTACACCCCCAAAGGGATGTACATCTCACACCCCCACTCATCTACCTACTTTTAGATGGGTAGGGACATGAGATGTACACCCTTCTGGGGTGTACACTTAGGATTTTTCTTTTGATGGTGATGTAGTATCAGAGAATAATATCATAATATTTCAAATTTTAAGAGTGCTAAATTAATGCACGACGGCTTGTTTCTAATGTAGATGAAGTTCATGTTGAATTAGAGTTTCAAATTATTGTCATGTGGTGTGTTTATATTGGTCGATTCTAATTTGACTCAATCCATATAAGATGTGGATTAGAATTTATCGTTTCGTGTTAAGGATAAGGTCCGAATTTATTATTATGGATTAAAAATATGGATATGTTTCTTATTAGTTAAGAAATATATTTTAATCGATATTCTCTTATCTTTACGTGAGAAACAGAATATCCTAAAGGTTCATGATAATCTATAAATAAAACCCTTTCCACTATACGAGATATACAATATACGATAAACAAGAAGAAAATGAAATTTTCTTCTTCCTTATTTTCTCTTTACGTTCTTAGGTTTTGAAAGTTGTCAAGCACTCTTCGCATCCGCATTCGCATTCGCATTCGATCCGAATCTTCGCATTCGCGTCCGATCCGATTTGTGCATCCGATCTGCAGCCTGAATATTCGTGAGATTTGTGCATCCGATCTGCAGCCTGAATATTCGTGAAATATTCGTGAGATTTGTGCATCCGATCTGCAACCTGAATATTCGTGAAAAATAAAGAATCATCAAGACAAGGAGATTCGTGGAATCATCAAGACAAGGAGATTCGTGGAATCATCAAGATAAGAAGATTCGTGGAAGATCAAGGATTATCAAAACAAGTACGATCCATCAGCGTCTGATCCGAATCTTCGCATTCGCGTTCGATCCGATTTGTCCATCCGATCTGCAGCTAGAAGATTCGTGAAAGATAAAGAATCATCAAGACAAGAAGATTCGTGGAATCATCAAGACAAGGAGATTCGTAAAAGATAAAGAATCATCAAGACAAGGAGATTCGTGGAATCATCAAGACAAGGAGATTCGTAGAAAATCAAAAATTATCAAGACAAGTACAAGACAAGAAAGCCAAGAATCATCAAGACAAGAACGATAAAAAAAGGCCACTAAAACAAGCTAGCTGATTCAATTTCGTTTTCTATATACGTTAGTTATTCAGTTTGTAAGTTTGCGCTGCCCTCTAATTTCGGTAAAAATTATTTTTTCGTCAGTTGCTTGTTTGTACAACTGTAAAATTGAAGTTTTTCTAATTTTGCTATTTACTTTACAAAAAGTAAATGTCATAGAGCTACTACATGTGTGAGAGATGTGTTAATATTTTATTATTTTTCTCACTACTTTTTCATAATATAGGATAAGTCAATTATACTATTTTAAAAAATTTTAGTTTCCACATAAATAAAATCACGTATAGTGAACCAAATATAGAGAATATGATAAAGAGAATATACATTTACAGTCGAAAATCAGTGCACCTCTTTCTACTTTTGGTCAAACGGGTCAACCCATAATAATAATTATAGTATTATAGTCTTTTTTTTTTTTCCATGAATAATCCACAACATTAATTCTCACTTAAACATTTTTATCTCTAAATGGATTTAGCTTATTAGGAACAACTCATATATACATGCATGCTTACCTAAATGGATTTAGCTTGTAAGTAACACTAATCCTTATTGAGTAGTTGGATCCTCCCCATCAAAACTTTGTTACTTTAGAGGTTATGACAAAGACCACTTAATTGAGAGAATTAACACTTGATAATTAGAATCACAAAAAAAGAGAGAGAAAAGGACATGCTAATTAAGATGTGAATCATAGAGCATCAGCATGTGGAATGAAACCAATTAATTATGGAAAACTAATTGTGAAAAAGATTTAAAAAAGTACAAAGTGATTATTAATGAATAAAACCATGTAGAAAGAAAGAACAAATCATAATAAAAATTATATTCGTTATTAATTAAAATAAAATACTGATATTCAAAGATGAGTATAGATTTTATGTTTTATTTATCTAAAAATCAATTTAATCACACTAATCATATCAAGATCTTAATTTTGTTTCAATTTTATAATGAAAAATAAATTCATATAAAATATACACTTATTTTTTTTTGAATGTACAATGATATTTTTTTTAAAAAAAAATAAAAATAAAAGGAAAAATAACACAGGTGGGCAATGCATTATTCTCTCCATTTTGTAATAAAAGATTCCAATAGCCCTCCTTTCCCCCACTAAAGTAATAAAGGCATGAAAAACACAAGGACAGATGTGATGTGCCAAATGCAGAGCAAATAATAATTAATAAGGGGGCAAATGTAGGGGCAGTCCCTGAAGTTTCAATGAATTGCAATTTTGAGATAATAGAATTTCAATTGAATAATTTTTTTCTTTATCTATTTTAATTCTAAGATTTGCTTGTCCTTTAAAAAGGTCCTATTTAGCTATGCCAATATCAAATCCACTCCTACAATATATTTTTTGCTACGCCAGAAAATTATTATAGCGATCATCATACATATTATTTATGAATAGAAAAAATTAATAATTTAAGAGCAATACTATTCGTATATTCGAAATCGGGTGTACGATATATATTTTATTCATTTTGGTATGAAATTTGACAAGTAAAATTTATTCTATTTCAAAATAAATGAAATATAAAATATACATCTAAATTTGGAGGTATAAAAAATATTTTTCATAATTACCCATCGAGCCCCTAATCTTTAATTGTTGCGATCTTATTTGTAATCTTTCATCGAAGTTTCTTTTTTTCTTAAGAGAAAAATATAACATACTATCCGTTTTGTTTATTTTAAAATAAATTTAGCTGAAAAAACAATTAGATTTCGAACTCGAAACTTTGGATATAAATCACTTTTATCTGAGTTTCAATGGAGCGATTTGTTTTTGAAAACACAAATATATATATATTCGAAAAATTCCAGACATTTTTATTAAATATATTGTTAGAATTAAATTATATTTTATAAAATTATTATTTTATTATTTTAAATATTTTTTTTATCATCGTTAAATTTTCTTGTTTATTCTTGAGTTAGCAGCAAAATACGTATTTTAATTTTATTTGAATCCTGATAAAAATTTAATTTAAAATAACTTAACAAATTTTAATTTGAGATAAAAAATAAAAATAAATAAAATATTGGATTCTAAAACTATACTACAATTCTTTGATAGGGAGGTGACCACACCCGTTCGGTACGTGGAGGGTTACACCGACCAACCCTGCTCAGGTCCCCTAAATACTCGTGAGCGGGTCCTTCGCGGTGAACTCGTGCGGTCTCATTCCCTTTGCCCGCCACGTGTCCTCCCGACCCGCCTCAAACTCATCCACCAAACCCCCGCATAGAGGGCCCCCATGCGCCACACCCCATCCACCCTTCATCTTGCGCCATAATCAATCTTGTCCGTCGATCTCGGCGCCGTAGTGTCGTAGTAACAAAGCGACGCTTCCCACGTCGCCTTAGCCCAGCTTCGTAAAAAATTATTACCTCCGCGCGGTTCCACCACGTCATCCGTAGACCGTGAACGGCAAATTGTTTAATCGAATCCGCACCGTGCATTTTGTACAAAGTTTTATGGCAACGGTGAAGATTAAAAGTAACTCACATGGTCCATTGATGACGTGGTGAACCAAGTCTAGGTAAAGTTTCCTCAGTCCAACCCTGTCTCCACTACGTCTCGTCTCCCACTTCCCCCAAACTCAAAAAAAGTACACAACAAAAAAAAAAAAAAAAAAAAGAGAAAAAAGAAAAAATAGAAGAGAAGAGAAGAGAGGAGAGGAGAGGAGGACGAAAAGTACTTGGGTCGCAATCGACGGCCCCTGCTCCTCTCTTCGCCCTCCTCTCGCGAGCTCAAAACCCTAGAGATCTCGATCGAGATCCATTCCCCCTCTTCGATCTCGTTCGGGGTTGTTCAGCTCGATCTCGGCAGGGGAGGAGATCCGATCCCTTGCTTCTTCGAGCGATCGGGGGCCGTTCTAGGGTTTGGAGCTAGCTCTGCTCGTCGGCGGCGCGGCGGCGCCGGTGGCGGCGCCGGCGGATGGCGCTCTTCAGGAGGCTGTTCTACCGGAAGCCGCCAGATCGTCTGCTGGAGATCTCGGAGCGGGTCTATGGTAAAATGCCTCCGATTTGAGCTTATTTTTGTGTTCTTAGATCTTCGGAAGTAGTTGGATTGCGCTCAATTTTGGTTCTCACATGTGAATTATAGAAATTTGGTTGACGTCCCCTCATTTGAAGGATTTTTCCGCATTTTTAGATTTTTTTTTTTTTCATATGATTTTGGTGTTATCAGTATGATCTTATGATAATTTAGTGTCAATCTAGTATTTTTGATGTATAAAAATGTAAAATTTGCGATAATTATTGTATTACTCACTGCATTGTGGGTATTGCTTGATCGCAGTCAATTGATCTCTGCTTAAAATAGATGTCCTTCTTTTCTGTGCAAAATTGCTTAGCTTCTTATGCAAGTTAAAGCAACTGATCCTGGTCCCCTTAGCTGTTGAAAGGGGCTTCTGTATGTTCACTCTTTTGGTTAACTTGTGATGAATTTGTGCGTGCAGTGTTCGATTGTTGCTTTTCGACCGAAATTCTCGGAGAAGATGAATACAGGAACTACTTAGGTGGCATTGTGGCCCAATTGCAGGACTTCTTCCCAGATGCTTCCTTTATGGTGTTCAATTTCAGGGAAGGGGATAAGAGGAGCCGGATTTCCGACATCTTATCAGAGTATGACATGACTGTCATGGACTACCCACAACAATATGAAGGTTGTCCTCTCCTCCCTTTAGAGATGATTCACCATTTCCTAAGATCAAGTGAGAGTTGGCTATCATTAGAGGGGCAACATAATGTGTTGTTAATGCACTGCGAGAGAGGGGGATGGCCGGTGCTTGCGTTCATGCTAGCTGGTCTTCTTCTTTTTCGGAAGCAGTACTCATGGGAGCAGAAGACTCTTGAGATGGTGTATAGGCAAGCACCAAAGGAGCTTCTCCATCATTTATCTTTGTTAAATCCGCAGCCTTCTCATTTGAGATACCTACATTACATATCCCAACGAGGCAGTGGGTCGGAATGGCCTCCTCGTGATACACCCTTTGCATTGGAATGTCTGGTTCTAACAATCGTCCCAAATTTTGACGGCGAAGGCGGTTGTAGGCCGATGGTTCGTGTACATGGTCAAGATCCCTTGACCCCTGCGAATAGAAGTTCAAAGATTCTTTTTGAGACACCGAGGACCAGAAGACAGATTCGGCACTATAGACAGGTAATACTGACTCTGTGATTGTTTTAGTCGTGGTTCACATCGTTTTATATCTTTTGTTCTCATTTTTCTCCGATTCAATGTGATTTAAGGCACCTAGGAGTGGGCTTCTCTATTGTTCTTTTGGTTTATACGTTTGCAAACTCATCCTTTTAAAAGATAAAAGGAAAAAAAAAAAGAAAATTTGCTACCGCTACATTCTTGCAAGCAGTCTATAGTGGCAAAATATGAGTAAGGCCATCCTAGGTGCCTTGAATTGAATAGAACTTCAGCAAAAACCGAAAAGAAAAAATAAAAGCAAAATATTGCCTTACTTTATGCAATTTTGGATCTCGATTGTTCGTTTTAATTGCAGTTAGAAAGTGGACGTATAAAAATTAGTGCCCGGTGTCGTGTTCAAGGGGATGTGGTTGTCGAGTGTTCTCACATGGCTGAAGATCTAGAAACGGAGGAAGTAATGTTCAGGGTCATGTTCAACACTGCCTTTGTTCAATCTAACATTCTCATGCTGAATCGTGATGAAATTGATGTTGCATGGAATGCAAAGGACCAGTTTCCGAAGGATTTCAAAGCCGAGGTAGGTAGCTGTTTCTCTTCCATTCAATTTGGTACAATATGTGATGCAAGTTGAAAGGGAGCTTCATGCCTGAACCAGGTACTCTTTTCAGAGTTTGATTCTTTTGAATCTGATGCTGCCACTGAAGAATTAGCTGATGACGGGGATGACACAGAGGTTGCCTCCATAGATACGGCTGATGAATTTTACGAGGCAGAAGAGATTTTTGGTAGTTTAGATGAAGGGAATTCCAAACCAGACATCAATGTGGCTGGTGAAGCTAGGAACAGGTTAGAAACTGCCAGTTCTGAAGAGGATTTGAAGATCATGACTCGAAACTTAAGTCCTACAAGTGAGATGAGATTGGAAGAAATCTATGTAAATGACGACAAGTCAATTGTTACTGAAAAGTTGATTATATTGGATCAGACAAATGAAGTTCAGGACAAAATTATGTTAGAAAGGGGCGTCACAAAAATGGATATGAATGGTCAAAAAGGCACTGTGGTGCATGATATTGAAGTTATTGCTACTACGGTGGGTGGAGAGAAAAGTGTATTGCAGTTCGATAGGCATAAAGAGGATACAAAAGGGATCATCACACAAACATTAATCGCTGCAGCCGATCCAAATCACAAGCTAGAACCTCCAGGCGAAGCTGATGATCACAGTGGCAGATCTGGATATGGCGATTCTAATTACAATGCATTACAAAACATTCCTAGAAAGAGTTCTAGTCGAGATGACAAATCTGTCAACTTCCAGAAAAATTTAGATGAAGAGACTCCAAAATCTAAACATGTGGAGAATGGCTCTTATAAAGGTAAACACGAACTTCATCTTGAGAGTAGTAAATCAAGTCTTGGTGAGGCCAATGTTGATAACAAGATATTTACTGGAAAAGAAGTTATTATGCATCACGTAGAAACTTATGAGGAGAAGAATATAGTAGAGGATAGTGACTTTAAGCAGGAAGTAAAGGGTGTTGTCAGTGAGCAGAAGAGTACTCCTGAGACCTGCAAAATTCAGCTCGATACAGATAATATCAGTGCTGAGGATAAGGTCCTGTTGGATGACAAGATTCACAAATCAGAAATTACAACTAGAAATGAAGCTAAGAGCAGATCAGAACGACTTAACTGGAAAGTTAGCTCTGATAATATTGTTAACAAGAGCAGATCTGATTTGGATGATAGAAATCACAGATTAGGATTCTCTGAGTTGGTCAATGGAATGAAATACAATCAACAAGCACATGTTGGCCAAAGGGATATTGAAAAGGCTGCTCAAAATAAGGCAGAGGCTGTGATTCCCAATCAGAAGATTGCAAAAGATATGCAAAAACAGACGCCTGAAAAATCTGTCACACCCACATCGAAGAAATCATCAACATACAACCCACCTGATTCAATAATATCAAAACAAAAGATTAGACAGCAGGAATATCTGGAAGATCACACAAAACCAGCAATACCAAGGACGATTCCGCGCTGGATCTCACCTAAAAAGGTTTCTGATGCTACTTCTGTGCACATACCATCTCATCCTCCATTGAGATATAATAGCTCTCCAGCTGCCCTGGCTATTTCGTCCAATTCTGTAGATAATCAAGCTGGTGAAAATGCAATGGAGCCTTCAATGTCACCTAGAGAACCAACTGCCAGTTCCCTGATACCAGCAGTGCCATCTAATCCACCACCTAGTATGCCTTCAGCTCAAAAATTATCTTCTCGATTTCTAGCTCCCCCTTCTCCACCACCCCCACCACCTTCATTTGGAAAGTCTTTCAATTCCTTTTCCACTAGTGCCATATCGGTGCCTCCACCTCCACCTCCACCTCCACCTCCACCTCCTCCATTCTCACGGACAAAAGTAGCACCCCGAGCTCCACCCCCTCCTCCTCCTCCGCCTTCACACAGTTTAAATGTCTCAAATATTACACCGCCTCCGCCTCCGCCTCCCCCTCCGCCTTCACATTGTTCGTCAATCTCTAATATTCCACTACCTCCACCTCCTCCGCCTCTCCCTCCATCTTCACGCAATTCATTTTCCTCTAATATTCCACCTGCACCACCTCCACCTCCACCTCCACCACCACCTAAACTTCTGGCTGCAGTGTCGACTAAGGGCCAACCACTCCCGTCCCCGCCTCCTCCATCTCCACCTATGCTCTCAAACTTATCAACAAAAGGCCCACCCGCAGCCCCGCCACCCCCTCCTCCACCAATGTACACTGAAGCATCGAATAAAAGTGCTCCTCCTCCTCCTCCTCCTCCTCCTCCTTACTCTGTATCTACAATAGTGGGAGCATCCATCAAAGGCCCTGTCCTACCACCTCCACCTCCACCTCCACTGCCCCCGCGTACCGGAAGTTCATTTTCTACCCCTCCTCTCCCTCCTCCTCTACCAAGTCGAGGAGGTAATCATGGTCCCCCTCCTCCCCCACCTCCTCCTTTACCAAGTCAAGGAGGTAAACAAGGCCCCCTTCCTCCCTCTCCTCCTCTACCAAGTCGAGGAGGTAATCATGGTCCCCATCCTCCCCCTCCTCCCCCACTACCTCCTCCTTTACCAAGTCAAGGAGGTAAACAAGCCCCCCCCTCCTCCCCCCCCACCTCCTTCAAGGTCAAATGCTGGTGTATTAGTTCCTCCTCCTCCCCCTCCACCTCTCCCAACTCATTCAAAATCAGGTCCTCCGGTAGCACCACCTCTTCCGCCACCGCCGCCGCCGCCGCCGCTGATGTCTTCATCGAATGCATCAAAGCTTGTCGGGTCTGCTACCCCGTCCCCTCCGCCCCCACCTCCTCCTCCACGTGGAGCTCCACCTCCACCACCTCCCCCTGGAGCACGTGGTGGTGCACCCCCTCCACCGCCTCCCCCTGGAGCACGTGGTGGTGCACCCCCTCCACCACCTCCACCTGGAGTACGTAGTGGTGCACCGCCTCCACCTCCCCCTAGTGCGCGTGTTGGTACATCGCCTCCACCACCTCCTCCAGGAGCACATGCACCCGGTCCCCCCGCCCCTCCTAGGGCACCAGGTGCTCCTCCACCACCTCCGGCCACTGCTCATGGTTCACAAGGCGACTCTAGAGGCTTGCCACCAATTGGGGGAAGAGGGCGTGGGTTTGTTCGTCCTGTAGGATCAGGTCTGTCGTATTCAACACCTCGTAGACCAACACTAAAGCCACTGCATTGGGTGAAAGTTACAAGGGCTGTCCAAGGAAGCTTATGGGCAGAATTGCAAAAATCTGATGACGCTCAGAGGTATTATGATTTTGATTTATGAGTTTTGATGATTCCTAGTGTCATCAAGATATGTTTAATTACTGGATTGGATTTTTAGCTATATGATTTGAAAGATTATTTTCTGTACCATAGCAATTGTCTTTGTTTAAATGCTAATATGATAAATGTTGTGTTTAATTCTCTTGTTCTTTACTGAACAAAAAAATTTAATAACATTGGTTAGCAACTCATGTTAGATGATTTGTGAATTTTATTTAGTGTCGTTTTAATTTCCGTCCCATGCGCGTAATATTGGAAAAAAAAATTGTGGCAGTGCTTCAGAATTCGACGTGTCAGAACTTGAGAGTCTCTTCTCAGCGATTGTTCCAAAATCAGATAGCAGCTCAAAATCTGAGGGGCGCCGAAAATCTCTTGGGTCAAAACCGGAGAAAGTGCACCTGGTAAGAACATACTACATGTCAATCTATCTTTATGCATTTTGTTACGGTAAGTGCTATTTATAGATAATCATTTATCAGAATATTTTATTTTATAATATTTCAACCTTTGGAAGAAGTCATTTTGAAACTATTTATATGTTGGATCAGTAAATTTGCATTATATTTGATTTATTACTTGTTTTGTACGTCTAATGAGCTCTTGTGAGATAGGATGTTGAGTCAATTCCACCAATCATTTTGTACGATCAGAAAAGCGTGCAGAAAGTATGCTAGATTGGCAGGGTGCTTAAGGTGAGAGTGAGGAAGTGACTCTTGGGTTATATGATTGGTACTTGACTGCAAGAAATGAGATTATTAAGCCTTGGGTTATAAGTTCTCTATTCGATGTATGACAATATGGTGTTTTTATAACTTGAATGTTGTTACAGCCCAAATAGTCCCACATCGGATGGACCCTAATAGTAATAATTGGGTTTAAGTATTGTGGGCCGGAGGTTTGGGCCTAATGAGTTATTAGTGCTAGCGGCCTAATGAGTTATTAGTGCTAGCGGTCTGGGTTGTCATATTTGGTCTTAGAGCCGAATACCAGGCGGAAGTGTGAGAGCTAAGTGCTATGTGGGACAAAGTACTACACGAATTTGGCGGGAGTCATCTCTTAAACCCGTAGGAGCCACATCTAAAATCTCACATCACCTAGTAATTCTAGTCTATATGTGTGATTAGTCTTGCGCCAGATGAGGATTTCGGGGTCTAAACGGGGTGAGTCTACAATGCCTGAAATAGTCCCACATTGAATGGACCCTATTAATAATACATGGGCTTAAGCATTTTGGGCCAGTAGTTTGGGCCCAACGAGTTATTAGTACTAGTGGGTCGGGTCGTTACGAATGTAATCCGGGTAGTGGGATTAGATAGAAATTGCTAAAGCAATTCCTTCTGTCAACTTGACTAATCGGCAGTAACCACTAGCCTAATGACCTTGGACCTTTTGATGATCTATCATCATATATTGGCAGTCACACTATCAGGGCTGTGCTCTCGTGTTTTGGGTTCTACTTTGAGTTTTAATTGAAGTTAGCAAAGTGAAATTGACTGGTTGACGCTTTTAATTCACTTGACTTGTTTTCGTTCGAAGACTGATGCTCTTATGATAAGCACAAGTTTATAGATGTCTAATTGAACAAAAGTTCAGCCAAGTTTGCAGTTTCAGTTTGTTATTTCAATGATGAATTCTAATGTTTTTTTAATTTTTTTTTTATTTTTATTGAATAGATTGAGTTACGGCGCGCTAATAACACAGAAATCATGCTGACAAAAGTAAAGATGCCCCTTTCTGATTTGATGGTAAAGCTAGGGCTTCTTCATCATTTTATTTGTCTTTAAGCAATTTATCACTGCACATACTTTGACTTCTCAAAGTCCTAATGGTCATATTATAAAACAGAGTGCTGCTCTAGCATTGGATGATACTGTTTTGGATGTTGATCAAGTGGAGAATCTCATTAAGTTCTGTCCTACCAAAGAAGAAATGGAGCTTCTCAAGGTCTTCATTATCAGATGCACTACTTTCTCCTATTTCTTGTTGTTTATAATTTCCAAATATGCTAATTATATTCTTTTGCATTGTTTATTTTGATTTTTCAGAACTACACTGGAGACAAGGAAAACCTGGGAAAATGTGAGCAGGTAATGCCACTCTTGGTGACTTACAAGCTCTGGAGATGATAACTTGTCAGAATTTCTAATTATACGATCAGCCTGGCTTAAAGCTTATCCATTTATCTTGATAATAAGAGGTATCTTAGATTTGAATGCAAGTTAGATTTTGACACATATTATTGCTGCTGCTGTCTGTGCAGTTCTTCTTGGAGTTGATGAAAGTTCCACGGGTGGAATCTAAGCTACGAGTATTTTCTTTCAAGATTCAATTTCGCTCCCAGGTTGAGTTCTTTTCATATAACTTAATCATAAGTCAAGATGATGAATTTATGGCTCAGATTCATCCATTTTCCAGGTTGCAGATCTTAGAAAGAGTTTGAACGTTGTCGACTCTGCATGTGAAGAGGTAATTCTGATGTATGTTTGCATCTATTTGCATTTTAATCTTAGATCTGCTTGCTTACTAATCAAGTGTGATTCATCAGATCCGCAATTCTGTCAAACTGAAGGAAATCATGAAGAAAATTCTGCTTCTTGGAAATACATTAAACCAGGGAACTGCAAGAGGTAACCAATGCTTTCAGCCTTTTTGGCTGTCGTGCGTATCTGATATTTTGAGACATCATTTAATTTTCCCTGAAATTAGCAATTAGATGACCGTAAGATTATGTACAAAATGACCCTCACAAAGATTCAATGGTCAAATGGAACTTTTGTGGTGATAGTGAGTTATTTAGTCCGAAAAATATGAGCATAATTCGATCAGCTTTTCTTGGTTGGTAATGAAATTTCTACTTGAATGGCCTAGTTTGACCAGAACATTTGACTCTCTTAGCTTTTCTTTTCTTGTTTGGCAGTGTAAACTGATTACTAGAATTATCCCCTATTTTCCCCTGACAAGAAGTGCCTAAGAGAATTGAAAAATATGTGTGAGTATTTGCAATTTACAATTATGTGTAGCCTGTCTTCTGCGGCAGATCATTTATTCGTGAAAAGGGTGTAATTTTATGGCAAAAAAATGTTAATACATATTAAATTGCCACATCATTTAGTAGCTGACACTGTATTGAAATCTGAAGGAAATTAAACATGGTGGTTTCAAGCATATTTTAGTGTGATGGCGAGCATCATTGGTGGTTGACTACATTCATTTCAACTCCTCTGTATTTAATTTCTAAAAAATCATCCTTTGACTAATAAAAAGCTCTCTTGCATATGGCTTTCAGTTGATAATTTGTCACTCCTTTGTTGAAGTCTTTACTTGCAGACAGTATACTCAGTTGTGCTCTTTGAAGTTATCACTGCTGTTGATGAACATATTTAGCTATGTTGCAAGTGCATTGCTTACTTCAATATACGTCTCCTTGCGTGCTCAGATGTCAGAATTGTCTGCTTATTTTTTAATCACAAAAATTAAAATTGTACTGTAATTAACAGGCGCGGCCGTTGGATTTCGCCTGGACAGCCTGCCAAAACTTTCAGATACTCGTGCTACTAATAACAAAATGACACTAATGCACTATCTGTGCAAGGTATGATACTGATCTCTCTAATTTCTCTTTATGTTCATTTTTATGCTTTTGTGTGCTTTAGTTAAGCCTGTGGTGCCACGCTTGGAGTAGCTAAATCATTGAGCTATTCATGTTATATAACTTATCTACTTTTGCACAATTTGATCTACTGATGCTGGTATAATATTGAACAGCAGTTGAAACCTCATTATTCTCGCAAAGCATCTGACAAAACCTTTTGGGTTTTTTCACATATAACCCTGCAAATATGTGAAGATGTTCAAATACCCTGCAAAGTTCGTATATGTGTGTCACCCCTAAACTATTTATTTGCATTCGTGCCCCTGTCAGGGGCTCTATATGCAAAAACCATTTTTACGCTATGTCAGAGGCACGTGCACATTAATGTTATGAGGGGTATGCATCCAAATACGAACCTGCGGGGTATTTACACAGTTTGAGCTGATTTTCTGGCCATGTTGGCCCCTTAAGTTTGCAATTGGCAACCTCTTTGTTACAAAGAAAAAGACCTTGTTTCCATACTTGTTTCCTATACTTATTTTGGTTATTTTGATCATATGTTCCTATTAAATCAGGTCCTTGCCGCAAAGTCACCATACCTTATGGACTTTCATGAGGATCTTACTAGCTTAGAGGCCGCAGCAAAGGTTTGTTTACATATAACTGTCGAATTTGCCGCTTGCAAAGTTGCAATCTGGCAGAGAGTTCATCTCCTTTTTCTTTTTTCTTTCGTTACTCTACAGATACAACTGAAGTCATTGGCCGAAGAAATGCAAGCAATTGTCAAAGGCCTAGAAAAGGTCGAGCAGGAACTTAAAGCTTCAGAAAGTGATGGTCCAGTCTCAGAAGTATTTTGCAAGGTATTGTCTGCTAGTCATGTTACCACATTGCTTTTCTAAAATCTTCAATAATTTGTTTCATTATACACATGATAGTTACTATCTATTGAATTTTAATCTCTTTGTATGCTAGTGATGGCTGTTTAGTCAGATGATTGTTTTAGTTTATCCTTTTCCACTTTCTTTTGCATTTTTATGTTATATATAATTTCTCGCCTTCATTTTCTTTCCATTCCTTTTTCCTGCTTTAAAATCTGAACAACATCGATAATGTTTAGACACTGAAGGAGTTTACTGCTGTAGCTGATTCTGAAGTCCGATCTTTATCATCACTTTACACTGCGGTGGTATGCTTCTCGTTTTCTTCTGTTCTGTACTAGAACCATGTGTATAATTCAACCTGCATTTCCTCCATTGTCTTTTCTCTTACTTGTATTCAGTGTTAACAGGGTAGGAACGCAGATGCGCTTGCTCTTTACTTTGGCGAGGATCCTGCACGGTGTCCTTTTGAACAAGGTAAATTGAGGTTTAGTTTTCCTTAGTCAGGTTGGGAATGTTGCTTATATCTTATTGGGATGTTCCTATTTATGCCCTGGAAAATCCTTTTTTTTTTTTTGTGTACATATACTCAAGTTGGGTGTGAATCGGATGACTCTCCAACTTGAATTTTGTAACAAGTATTTTGATGGGATGCATGAAATTCAAATATGGTTGGTGTGTATGTAGATAACTTGATAGGGATATGCATGTGAAATCCTCTATTTTATTTTCATGGTCTCAAGTATGCGATCAATTAATCACATGTTTAACTGCTGATTCATTTATTTAGATAGCCTCCAAGGGAATCTTTTAACTATCGAAACTAGCTGGGATAGACAGCCTGCGCTCAAGCATGAATATAAATTTGTCTGCTAAGAACAAACATTCTAGCACATGCACTTTGATGGCTAATTATCTAAAGATCATATGCATTTTTATCATTGTGAATTCTCATTTTCAATTTATCTTTAGTGCAAATTTCCTGTGCATCTATTATTCAGCTATATAATGTAATCTAATCTTTTCTTTTCTTTTTCAAATTCTGCAGTCATTTCCACCCTTCTAAACTTTGTGTCAATGTTTCGGAAAGCGCACCAGGAAAATTGCAAGCAGGCCGAACTGGAGAGGAAAAAAGCTGAAAAAGAGGCTGGAATGGAGAAGTCAAAAGCTACAAACACATCAACCAAAAGTGTCAGATTGATACGCTTCTCTTCCTTAAGATTTCTGCCTATAATAAAACCATGATTTCCTTACCCTTGATATATTGTTTTTTTTTTTCCCTTTCTCTTTCTGTTTTTTTTTTTTTTTTTTAAGCAGGACACGAAGCCAGCAAGTCTGAGCCAACAACTGCAGCAAACACTAGAGAAGACCAAATCTACAAATCGAAGCGACAGAGATGTTAGATGATATTTAACTTGCTAATGGTGGGTATTTGTTTATGATCTCTTTCCAGCCGGGGGAGTTTGGGCTCCCCGTAATTTTGCTGTGGGGCAGCCCAAGATTTCGCCGAGGACTTTTACTCACACACACACACACACACACACACACAAAAGATTCACGGAGGACTCGAAACGAAAAAAAAAAGAAAAAAAAAAGGAGATCAGTCTCAAAATGCTGCTGTCAATGTGTCATCCAGAAATCATCACTCAAGGAGCCTTCTGATGGTATCAATATTTAACCTCTCTTTTATGTACAACACTTTTAAGTGCCTCCTATTTGTGCTTTTCATTTGAGTTCTATCGTCTTCATCGACAGGAATCGTGGGAGACAGGGTTTTGTGCCTCCGGAACATGCGATGCAGTTTCTGTATTCTAATAATTGTACAAAAGCTAACAACCTTAAGGTTTATTTGATTCTTTTTTGTATAATTGTAAATTTTCTGAGTTTCTTATTCATATTCAATTTTGCTAGCCAGGTTTGGCAAGGTATAGATCAGAAATTGTAATATAGAGGTGATGGTGTATTAAAATAATTATTATATGTATGGAGACAGTCTTGTAATAAAAAAGAGCTCGGGCTTTTGATGCCCCCTCTTTTTTCTTTTTTTTTTTTTTAAAAAAAAAGGAAAAAAAAAAGAAGTATCTGGTTGTTGATGTGTTGGGAAAGCTGCATTTGGTGGTGTTTGATTCCATGTGAAAAAAAAAAAAAAAAAAAAAAAAAAAAAAAAAAAAAAAAAAAAAAAAAAAAAAAAATTGCTGAAAAAGGAGTTTTTGAAGTGTTTGATTCTACATATTTGCCTTTGAAAACTTGATTCTGCAGTTGCACTTCTAACCAAACGGAGTCTTAAATGTAGTAGGAGAGTTGATGGGTTTGTTTAATTGAGTATTTTGCTTCGTTGAAATTGTGGTTCTGCATTTCATATTGCAGAAGAACTACTGCTGTGAAAGAGGACAGTCTGAAATTCTAACCATCTCTTATTAGATTGGCGATAAATAAAGCATTAATTTTCCTTTCCTTTTAAAGCATTAGTGGAGACTAATCAAATCGCTTCTCAGAAAATCTAGAGGTAAAAAGTAGTTGCTTTGACATGTGAACAGATTCTTGCAAAATCTGAGATATGCTTTGCATTAATATATATAACATTCAGAGTCAGTTTTTGGTGAAAAAGCTTTGAGAATGAATGTAAGACCACATTCATCCCATCTTGTAACATAATGCCGTCAATGTTGAATCATGATTCGCAATACAACAAAGAAAACTAGTTGCATGACTTAATTAATACACAACAATTAACACACTCTAAATGTGGCATAAATCACCCACCAAAAATAGGACACAAAGCTAGACCTTTTGCAGCAAAATACTAAGATTCCCTTCAGTTTTCTCATGCATTGTTAAGTTCAACCCACAAAGAACATAGTTGCAGAGGAGAGTTCAATAGTAACCAAACAAAGCTTATGAAAGATTACAAAAAGTAGGCATAAATGTCGAGCCATCATATATATTATTATTATTATGAGAAAAGCAAGAGAAAGGGAAAAAAAAATGCATCCACAATACATTCGCTGCACAAGTAGCAATCAAATTTTTGCGAAGACAAAGTACAAACCAGATCATTATGATCGATATCCGAACGCAAATTTATTGGAAGCGAATTATTCGGTCGACACTGAATTAGAGCACTCATAATCACTGAGAACTGCTTTAGCTAAAAGTGTTTGAAAATGGAAAGGAGAAATTTCGAATCAGCATTAGGCCAAGAAACTGTGGCTCGAAAGAAAATGCCTCCTCCGTTCATAATCTCTCAGGTAATTGCATATTTGCAATGAACTACTGTGTACCATAACCTCCCAGTACATTATTCCTTGCTAAAACTAAAACTAGGAGGAAATTAAATCAGAGATCTTGTACATGCTATTAAGACGCAGCATTTATCTTGCTCTCAAATGGGGCATCTAGATCGACAAGGACGAATGAAATTCCTTTCTGAAATTTCTCACCGAATCGAATCGAACCGAATAGTTGTCGCAATTCAACACTCCCATCCACCTCAAATTAAGTATAAGTGATCGGAAATGATGTGGAAAGCCATAACATATGTTCAGCAATTGTGTCCTGTCCTGTATGGCACTAGTGCTTATTCTCCGCCAATTCGATCAAAATGGCCTCTTCTTCGGCCTCGGCCTCGGCATCGGCATCATTGTGGCCTAACAGCTCAATGCTCGAGGATCTACAAGTGAAGTAGAACACGGCGCTCATCATCGAATCCACGAGCACCACGAACGAGTACATGAGAACGAGGAGTGGCCCCTCCCACAGCCTCGAAGACCCGTCCCCGTAGCTCAGCGTCTTCACCCTGTGCTCGAACAAGCCCTCCACGAACGCCAATCCGATCGTCGAGCCGAGGAACATGAGCAGCCCCGCCTGCGTCTGGCCCTTAATCAAGCGGACGGATCGGAGCACGGCCTGTGGCCCGGAAACCTCTTCGAGCACCGAGATGACGGTGGCGAGATTGCATATGATGATTGTGTGGGCGTAGGTCATGGAGAAGGCGAAAACGGTAAGCAGAGCAGGGTAGACGATGATCTCGGGCGGGTAGAGCATTACGGCGAACAGGTTGCAGACGAGGAGGAGGAGGGCGAGGAAGAGGGCGAGGCAGCCGGAGACGGCGGCGCAGGAGCAGAGGTAGGTGAAGAGGAGGCGGCGCCAGATGCGGGGGACGACGGCGGAGAGGAAGCGGGCGGGGACGACGTGCTTGGAGGCGTAGGAGGAGGCGACGGAGTAGGCGACGGCGGCGCGGGCGAGGAGGAGGAGGGTGAGGAGAAAGGGGAAGCAGAGGGCGGCGGAGACGAGGGAGCCGGCGAGGTGGAGGGAGAGCTGCTTGAGGAGGTGGGCGGGGGGGAGGCCGCTGGAGACGGCGAGGAGGGCGAGGCGGCGGGCGAGGGCGCGGGCGGCGGAGGCGGCGGGGCCTGGGAGGGCGTTGGAGAGGAGGAGCGCGGCGGAGACGGGGCAGAGGAGGAGGCCGAGGATCGACATGAACGGGGCCGGGTCGGCGCGGAGGATGCGCACGGTCTCCCGCAGGATCTCGAGCGCGTTCATGGGGGGGAGAAGCTTCGGGGGCGGCGGCGGCGGAGGAGCAGGAGGAGGAGGAGGAGAGGGGCCGTGGCCCATGGTGGTAAAAGATACGTGGATCCTAGGGTTTAGCGATGTGGGTTAGGATCAAAATCGCTTCTTTGCATTGGTTTTTTTTCTAGGCTCCAATTTGACCACGGATCTCTCGCTTCTTCTTCTTCCTCTTCTTCTTCTTCTTCTTCTTCCTCCTCGCAGTGAGGAGTTGGGTAGTCCTAGTAACTGAAGGGGAAGAGAGAGAGAGAGAGAGACAAAGAAAGAAAGAGAAGGGGAGGAGAATGTGCGGAGGAGCTCACGAGGAATGTTGGAGAGAGAGAGAGAGAGAGAGAGAGAGAGAGAGAGAAGCGCGAACGGAGGAGGAGGAGACGAGGGAAATGGCCAACTGGGGGAGATGGGATCTCGGGGGTATGAGTGAATTACTTCTAATTAATTAATTAATTAATTAATTGATTAATTAAAACAAAAGGATGTTGGAATTATTGTTTGCGTGAGATCGAGGACAAGGAGAAAATGAGAATCGGGCGGCATTCGGGGCTCCGGGAGATACGGAGAAACTTCATCCTTCTATTTTTTTATTTTTTTTTAAAAGAAAAAAAAAAAAGAAAAAAAAGAGAGAGAGAGAGAGTAGCAGTTACGGTAGCTAGTACATGCTCCAAACCAGGAACTACTTAAGAAAAGTGTGATGATTTCACGTTGAAATTGATAAATTTGTTTGTGCTTTTATGCAATAAAGAGGTTTTTGAGAAGCTTTTGTATCAATATTATTGTTTGAATAGAGCTGCACTAAAAACGCACAACTATTATTTTTTTCTTCCTCTGGAGCGAGATTTTGATGAAGCATTTGCTTTTCGGCTTTCGATTGTTCCTGCTTCTCGAAATAGAAAAATTATTTTGAAAGTGAAACCAAACAGACACTTAAAAAAATTCAGATACCAATCAATGCTTCTAGAATATACCCATCCCTCCCTTGGAAGAATAATAGCAAGTACTAGAAATAAGGAGAAAATTACAACAGGATTTGAGTGTTCTTCTAAAAGAAGAGACTAAACAGAGTAAAATAAGAAGCAAAGAAAAAGATAGCTGCCATTCGTGAGATCCTGCCTCATCTTAGTCTTAGCTCACCATCGAGCATATAGCCCTCACAGGAAAAGATGAAAAGGTAAAAAAAAAAAACTTAATAACTGGGGATCGAAGAAAAAGTATATCCTGGCGCTCCCCTCCACGAATAATATGCGACGCGCGTCTCATAAAATCCTGCAAAATGAACCCCATGGTGAACCTGTTGTTCATAGACGTGATCTAGATTGTAAAATGTCTCAACGTACATAAACAAAGACAGGAGTGGATTGAGTACAAGTTCAAGAATCTACAAGTTGTGCAATGCTGTCAGATAATTAAGTTTACAGTTACCGCGTATTATACCACTTTATGGCAGAGTATATATGCTTAATGCTGCGCACTTAAGTCAAGAATTGCATTCAGCAAAGAAGGATGTGCTTTGAAGATATGAAGTGCAAAAGAATCAATAGTTGAGATTAAAAAGAGGAGTGACGAGAAATGAACAAAATTTGACAATCACGATGACATGATCTCAAAGTCTACTCTCGTATTGTTGGTAATTAGACATTAACCTTTGATAGCAGAAAATGGTAACTGTATGGGGAAGTAAAATTTACTACTTCAAGCTTCATGAGGGCCGTATATGCATATTTGGTGCCAAGTTGTTCGCATCCTAACCTTTTTTACAAGCTTGACGTAATACAATTTGGGTACAGTTTAGTTGGGGGCCAACAAGGGCGTGAGTCAAATTATCCGCATTCTACTGCCAAAATGCAGTGAGCATGCATAGGGATGGTAATTTTGGTCAAAATAAGTTGTTATATAGGATAAACCAAGAACTACTATTCCAAATGACCCCTAGAACTGTGCTATCCCTAGTTATAGTTTGTTTAGCTATTCCAAAAAATGAAATCAAACACAATTGTCTTTGTGCTTGGTTATCCCATGTAACAGGATTAACCTAGAGAAAAAGGGGGACTCCACATTATTTGCCCCAAACCAAGCAACACACTAGAATGAATATACCAGTGTGCCAATGCATAAAACTCCTGCAAATGTGAGTTCCCGGAATGGCACGATGTTGGTGGCACAACTTGATCAGAAAACCTGTAATTGAAATTTGTGGAAGATTCTGACCCACCCAGTACACATCGGTTCTCTTGTAAACCACCTTGGATATGTTGAAATGCAAAAAGGACGACTCATAACAAAATATGTTATTTTGTTACTTGTGCTGCATGAAGAAAACTTTTCTACAGTCATTTGAGGGCAATCAAGTAAAGCTAGAAAAAGTTTCCAGCATAACTCTTACAAAGAAGGTTTCGAGTATTCAACATAACTCTAACAGACTAAAACTACAGTATTTTCCAGTATTCAATATTACTTATAAAATGTTACTATGATGCTACATGAAGTCAAATAGAATAAAGTGGAATGAAGAGCCATACCAGGAAGAAAGGAAAGAAGACCGAGGAATAGGAGGCCGTATGCCTGTGATCGATCGCCCTCCATGTGACCTGTGAATATAAAGTAGGAAAGCAAGAGCAATAGCGATCCTAGCAAAAGGAGAAAAAGCGCAAGACAAATTGATTTCCACGGAATCCTGTTTAAGGACTTTAGATTGTAAGCAAATCGAAGGTCTTCTTCCCTTTCGTCACTACCGATACCGTCATCCCTATCCTCCGTAGAAAGAGGAGTGTAGCGAGCATTCCGTCGAGTTGCCATATTGGTTAATCTCAAGGCGCTCTCTATGGAATATAGAGAAAAGGAGCAGTAACCTTATTGGAAACAAACAATACTACCAACCTGAGAGAAAGAGTACAGCGCGACACCGATACATTAGAACAAATTAGAACCAAGAAAACTACAAGGCCTAAATAGCTTAAGTGACCATTTATACGAAACACGCTGTAATATTATAATTCATAGGTTTATTGCATGATCAAAGAGGAATAATGCATGTAGGAACATATAAACAAAGGTAAACTTCAATTTGTCCCCATGTGGTTTAGCTCATTTTCAATTTGCCACCATGTGGTTCAAAAAGTTGGACTCAACTATCCTACAGTTTAGCTGATTTTTATTTTGTCATCCTGTGATTCAAAAGTTAACTTGACTATTCTGTAATTATCAAAAAAAATTACTTTGCTATCCAATTAGATAGTAGATATTTGAGTGAAAATAGAGATAAAATCACGTGATAGTTAAGTGCAATTTTTTGAACCACAAATTGAAGTTTACCTTATAAACAAAGATGATGATTTTCATTAGATAGTGAAACAAATTTCAGCATCACAAAAGCTCACTTAGATTGTTCCCAAATCAATGATTGATGCACTCGAATCCGAAACCCTTGGTTTCAAGCAAGTACATCTTTATAATGAAAATTAAGAACATCGTACATCTCAATTACAACAGATTATAGGAACATATTCGAACAGGCAATTTCACAAACACCTAATACGCATGAAATGGAACGATTCAATCCACATGAACCCTCGAATTCGAAGGTGTGAACGCAAAATAATTTGCAAAATTTGGGATTAAAACGAGTAATTATGCGGAAAATTGGCGATAAATTAAAGAAAAAGTAGAAAAATAGATGGATCTTAGAACACCTTTTGGAGATCGGAACCTCGGAGCTCGCCGATCGCCGCAGAGGTACGAAGGGAATTCGATCGATCAGGTTTTAAAAAGGAGGAGGATAAGAAGGGTTTAAAAATGTCTATCTAGTCCCTACACTTTTGACTACTAGCGATCCGACCCATTTCAATTAAAATTATTACTACAGGGCCTGGAAATAGAAAATAAAACTAAATAAATAAAAAGGGGGCGAGGTGAAAATCATATGGTTCGCAAATGCCAGGATTTTAATTTTTTTTTTTTAAAAAAATCATTTCATCGAAATTCTAGTATCATGGACCGTCACATAATTAAAATATTACTGATGTAAAATTATATAAAATAATTATTTTACTTTAAAATTTTAAATCATCAGATAAGATCATTTTTATAATTATATTAAACACCCCTCCTCACATATGAATTTAAATTTTTTTAATAAATAAAAAATATTAGCTTAATTAAATAAAAAAAATTAAATAATTTTAAGATTCTGTTGACACTCAAATAATTCAAAACCTCATGCTCTAACATAATTAATTATTTTTTATTTAATTCACATCGACATTACGAAACTATCAAAAATTCTTAAGTATTGGCTATTTATTTATAGGCTAAAAATAAGTTAAACTTTTTAACAATAGGTACAAAAGATTAATAAGTTGAGTTGGATGAGTCTAAGTTGAATGGAGTTGCGCTCCACAATAAATCTAACGTCCAGATGGGTTGAATCCGATCGAAATTCGTAGATATGTTTATACTTTTTAAGTAAATTAATTGCGTATTTTTAACGAGATTTTTGGATTAATGGTTAGTGTTAAGTTCACATTCATTGCAGATAACATGAAAACATATGGTGGGCACTCGGCCCACATGGCATTGTAAACATTACAAGCCCAGTTAAATTAGGTTAGCCCATATCCGGGTGGGTCCAGACATTTGTTTCGGCCCAAAGAATTTGACACCTGATTTTTTTTTTTTTTTTTATTTACAACTTTTTTTAACCTCTTTTTCTTTTATTTGAGTTAAAATTTTGTTGAATATAATGATTAAATTAGGTATTATCATTTAATTAGTCCAGTTTGTTTGCCATAGGATAATAATTATTATAAACTATCAAATTTGATAAAAATCAAAAAAAAAATTTGTTTAAACTTCAAAAAAACAGTAGTATAGAAAGTGTCAATTATGGGGGCCATTTCAGAACTGCCTATAGTTGAGGGGGGTTTAATATCTTTTTACCTAATCAAACAGTTAATATGTGTTGCAAACAAATTAGATGAAATTTTATGGCCATGGAATGAGAGACACAAGTTTGGATCAAAATCTGTGTATAGGATGCTCATTATCGGTTAAAATTTAGGATTGAAAATATTGCTGAAAATAAAGATTTTTAGTACTTAAAAGTGAGAACTCCTATAATAAATAATTTATTTAAAAAAGGGTGCATGGAGAATCAGATTTGCGTGCTTTGTGCTTACATTTGTGAGACATTCGAAATTTAAAGAAAAAAATATATATATAGTTTCATAATTTAAAAAAAAATATTTTTTATATATTCGGATGTACATCTTATATCTTAACCATTCTGAAGTGGGGTGAATTGTATTAGTTATTAATTTTGAAGTGATCGGTAAAATAGTTTTCATCCCAAAATAAATGAGATGCACATCGTATATCTGATTTCGAATGTACTTAGGATGCGTTTGGTAAGGGGAATAGGAAAATTTTGTTATACCGGGGATAGGTATAGATTCTGGTATTAGCAGGAATTTGTGTAAATTTGCGTTTCGTTGGTTTTATGAGTTATACCGGGATTAAAGAAAATTGTGTTTGGTAAATTATATAGGAATAAGGAGAATAAGGGGAATAGGAAAAAATTGTGTTTGGTTGAGTATAGAGGAATAAGAAGAATTGATAAGTGATAAATTTGTGTATTGACTATTTTGCCCTTTATGATATAATTTATAAATAAAATAATTTATTATATTAATCAACCTAATAATAAATTTAAAATATTATTTAAATTTGTAAAAAATATTTAAACATATATAATAAATAAATAAAAGTACTTAAAAATTATAGAAAATTATATATTAAAATATTTAAAATGTTTGATAGTTTATCATTTTAAAACCATTAATCAAAAGATAAGCAAATTTTAATTTTTTCCTTTTAAAATTTTGTATCATTCTTAAATATTTTTAAATATTTTTATACTTTTTTAATATTGCCCCATTTATAGGGCCAACATAATAATTAGCAGATTCAATCACATACAATTCAGTCCATTATGGTCATAAAGATCAGAAAATAATAACTCATTTACATACAATCCCATTGTAATCATATTTCAGTTCAATACACATCAGATAAGTCAATTACATACAATCCCATTGTAATGATAATTCAGTTCATTACACATAAGAAAAAGTCCTTTACATACAATTCCATTGTAATCATAATTCAGTTCAATACACATATAAGAAGAGTCATTTACATAATGCAGTTCATACATAACTTTACAATCACATTGTAATCATACAATCACATATATTACACATTTCTTACATTGCAATCAAATATATAACTAACTGCGATTATTCCATAACTCGTCTGTTATAAATTTGCGCAACGCGTCGCCTCTGTGTGACTCAGTAGTACCTACACTATGAACCGTTTCCTCGACATCTAATTCTACATTTGGTTCTTCCTCTATCACATCGTTAAAAATGACATCCGCACCGGAGTGTCGTCGAATAAAATTATGTATAACACAACATGCCATCGCAATCTGGCATTGGACTTTATATGGAAAGGGTGTTGCAACAGTCAAGATCTTGAACCGTTTTTTTAAAATACCGAATGTTTTCTCCACCACATTTCTCAACTGTGCATGTCGATGATTATATAGGTCGCGCGGACTTAGATGTGTGCGACCTCGTGTGTTTCCCTCAAATTGGCTAATATGGTAACGCTCCCCCCGATATGGTGCAAGAAATCTGTGTGTATTTGCATAGCCAGAATCTACCAAATAATATTTGCCTATAAATTTTACACAACATTTACAATGTTAAAATCTATATTCCCCATCAATAAAGAAATACAAAATATAAATTTCTGTGTACAATATACCTTCAGCCACAGTGAATCCTCCAGTTTCGCATGCCCATCGGAGTACTCTCATGTCAGCTGCAGATCCCTCCCAACCAGTGCAGACAAATAGAAAGTTGTGGTCAAAGAATACTGCAGCCATCATGTTTTGCGAAGTAAATCCTTCGCGATTCCGGAATCTCGGTTGCTTGCTCTTGCTGACAACCACCGGAAGATGTGTCCCATCTATTGCACCAATTGCATTCTGGCAATAAACATGAAACAACATGCAGGCAATTATTATAATGAACACTGGTGACATATAAATAAGTGAACTAAAAAATATAAAAGCATACATACCTTGAATGGGTGAAAATTGACATTATCTCTAATCCGGGCATGCACCGACACATTATTCGCCGGAAATGTTATGTAATCGTCTTTCAACGTCACAATCGCCCGAAGCACATTGTTGAAATGTCGACTGATAGTTTCACCCGAATGTTGAAATGTTTCAGCGATTACCCTATTAGCCACCCCATGTCCAACACAAAATATAAAAATTCCCAACTGTTCCTCAATTGTCATATGGCGTGTGTTTTGTAACAATCCCTTTTGGACTAGCTCATCGCGAAGTGCGATGAAAGTCGTTGTTCGCATTCGAAACTGGTCGTACCCACGGTCAGGATGGCCATTCAATATATCACATATCACCTGGTGCCCTGTGAATGGACGGGTTCGACACGGTTGCTTGTCGACAGTATGGGTAGATGTAAAGTAACCTTGCTCAACCAACATCGCTAATACCTCATCCCAATAGTCGTCATCATCATCTAAAAGATCCCTTATTATGGTATTGATTTTGGAGGAAAACACATGACCATGATTCGGATCACCCATTAATGCTGTAAGTACAATATATATTCAACATTGACAAGCGCAACATATGACGTTGTAATATAATAGTAATTCAAGCATGCTTGTTAATATAGTCGATGATTAAAGAGTACATCTAACAGCATTCAAACATAATTGAAATATCTTATGAGCATATTACATGATGATTCAAAAGTAAATCTAACAGCATTCAAACAAAGTCATACACATTAAAAACAAAAACTAGTGTCCAGGAAAAAATGGCCTATATACAGACGATTGCATTGACACTTGACGCTCAACCCACACTATTGCCATCTCGTCGTTCATTGTCATAAACAGTTCACGATTATTAAGATTTTTGAGTGCTTTCCCTACATACAGTGCTTTCTCTGTAGTCATGCCTGGCATCGCATAGACTCGGCTCATGCAAATGGAAATTGTTGGAATACTACTTTTGCAGTCCTTTTCATATTGATACATTTCACGTGCCAGTTCAAGTTTTTGCTTGCCTAGATCAACAAGTTCAGATAATACACTAATACTGGCTTCAGGTTTGCGGCGGCGTCCCCCAGAGGACGCGGTAGGTTTGGGTTGAGGGTTTGTAGGTGGTGGAGAGCGTGGTCGTTTGCTTCCTGAGCTATGCCCGCTCCCGCTTGCAGTACCTCCGACATTGGGGATGTCAGGAGTTGAAGATGGGTAGTCGAAGGTTTGTGTCGCCCCTATATTTGCATATTGAGGCGTTGCAGAAGCACCTGCTTCAAATGGATTTTGTGAGATATTAAAACCCGACATTCTTATTCCAAGATTTGTATCATCCTCACCAGGGGACGATGAGGATGAACTCTCAACAGTTTGGGCTGCAGGCATACTGGATGCAAATCCATATCGGCCAGTGGCCGTGGTTTTTCCTGTCAAGAATTCCAGATCCTTATATGGCGGAAATGGCCTATCCCGACATCTTGCATATGATGGATTTTCCTGTTGAATAGGAATAATATATGTATAATGTCAATTATTCATATATTACGCGAAACAATTGTGATATATAAATTTTATGATTTACAAGATAGGGTCAATACCGCTATCACAGCATCCCAGTCGGTTGGATCACCAGGTGTCGGGATATTGTGGATACAATCCCAACCCCATCCACTCTTGTTGGCTAAATAGTTATAAAGACTGAATGACCGTTTTAAAACTTTTAGCCGATTTTTAAGTTGATCCTTGCTGAGTTGTAAATTGGTCCTAGCATTGAATGCCGCTATGATTCGAACCCACGCTACAGTAGTGAACGACCAATTCACGTAGTTTCCTAGTGTATGCTCTTCAGTGAGCAAAGACATGAATATCGCGTCCATATTCTCAGTCCAATTATGGGTTCGGGTCAGCGGTTGGACACGCTGCCCAGAAGGACCCTCCTCAGAGCCTACGAAATTAGATAGTGGGTCGAAAGCCACACTTTTTCTTGCTTGATGCTTGGTGTGTTTCTTGAAGGGACGCATCTGTAATATGAGTTATATGATGTATTTGAAGGCACAATGATACCAATAAGTAAAGTAGAAATATAAGGAAATTGTAATTACGTATTGGACTCAATTGATTGCCACATAGTATGGGGTTGCATTGGATTTTTAATGCCAGTAGCCGTCCATCAGATACTTATGGCAATCGTCATCATCGTCCTTAATGTTCGCATATTTCCAACAAAGACAATTTTCCGGTAATATATGTATGCCCACTTTTTGTGCTGGTGGAGACCCTGTTGCGAGGTTGTTGCCATAATGTGTGCTGGTTGTCACCCTGTTGCAATTATGTGTTGTTCGTGTGTATAATGCCTATGACCCGATTGTTTATAATTTTTTTAAAAAAAAAATTGACTCAATTGATTGCCAATTGGTATGGGGGTGCAGTGATTTCTAAATACATGCCAATCCATCAAATACCTATGGCAATCGTCATCATCGTCCATATGTTTACCATATCTGAAGCTACAGGGGATAGGCTGCATACACACACATCTCATAAAATGGCAACAGGGAATAGGCCTCATACACAGAAACATCACATATGCTGGCAACAAGGTGACAACCAACACCCAAACATCACTTAAATATGGCAATAGGGTGATACGCATCAGCACACAATTATGCTCAACAGGGTTACAACCTGCACACCAACAAGATGGCAAGAGTAAAATAACCAGCACAATCAATGGGCAACATGATGCGAACAAGGTGGTGATCCAGCACATATTTTACCAACAACATGTATAACACAATGCCAACAAGTCTAACTACAAATTGGCAACAATATGGTATGAGAACCAGCACACATTATGGCCATGACATGCACACATTATGCCATCAACATGAAAATCGAAGCACAGATATAGGATGCCATCAACATGAAAATCGAAGCACAGATATAGGCACTCGAGGCATACCTTTTTAGGGAAATTCAGAACCTGTTAAGAAGCAAGATGGGCCGCGGAGGGGGGTAGCCGCAGAGGGGGTAGCCGCAGAGGGGCCGCGGAGGGGGTAGCCGCAGAGGGGGTAGCCGCAGAGGGGCCGCGGAGGGGGTAGCCGCAGAGGGGGTAGCCGCAGAGGGGGTGGCGACGCGGAGAGGGGTGCCGCAGAGGGGCCGCGGAGGGGGTAGCTGCAGAGGGGCCGCGGAGGGGGTAGCCGCAGAGGGGGTAGCCGCAGAGGGGCCGCGGAGGGGGTAGCCGCAGAAGGGGTGGCGACGCGGAGAGGGGTGCCGCAGAGGGGCCGCGGAGGGGGTAGCCGCAGAGGGGGTAGCCGCAGAGGGGCCGCGGAGGGGGTAGCCGCAGAGGGAGTGGCGACGCGGAGAGGGGTGCCGCAGAGGGGCCGCGGAGGGGGTAGCCGCAGAGGGGCCGCGGAGGGGGTAGCTGCAGAGGGGGTGGTGAAGCGGAGGGGGTGCCGCAGAGGGGCCGCGGAGGGGGTAGCCGCAGAGGACGCGCAGGGGGGCCGCGGCGCGACGGAGATGGTAGATCGGGCGCAGGGGGCCGCAGAGGGGCCGCAGGGGGGCCGCGGCGCGACGGAGATGGTAGATCGGGCGCAGGGGGGCCGCAGAGGGGCCGCAGGGGGGCCGCGGCGCGACGGAGATGGTAGATCGGGCGCAGGGGGGCCGCAGAGGGGCCGCAAGGGGGCCGCGGCGCGATGGAGATGGTAGCTCGGGCGCAGGGGGAACGCGACGGACAAGGTAGATCGGGCGTAGGGGTACCGCGAGGGAGAACGAAGATCGGAGAAGAAGAAGCAAGAATGGAGATAATGGAGAAGAGGAGAGAGACAGTGGAGCAGGGTGCCTCGGAGAAGAAAAAGCAAGAATGGAGAGGGGCGAGAAGAGGAGAGAGACAGTGGAGCAGTTTATCGGAGAAGAAAAAGCAAGAATGGAGAGGGGTGAGAAGAGGAGAGAGACAGTAGAGCAGGGTGCGTCGGAGAAGAGGACACAGTGGAGCAGGCTCCATCGATCCGCGTGCAAGAATGGGAAAAAATCCAATTCCACCTAATTCCATGTGAGGGTGGGAATTCGGATTCCCACCCCCATCCCCCTTAAACCGGGTTTGTAGGAATCCCAATTCCTACAAACCCGGTTCCCGTTTGGCAGTGGTAATGGGGATAAGGGGGGTATTCCCCCCTTATCCCTGTTACCAAACGGGCCTTTATAGCATTGCTCAAAAGCAGCCGGCAAAGTTATGATTTTATGAGTTATTTTTCATATAAAGCCAACAAATATAAAAAAAAAATATACAATATTTATTTAAAATTGGTTTTGATATGTTAGAAATAATTCCTTTATATTGAATAAAAGATAAATTCTCAACATCCCGGCTAAAACGATGAAATATTTTAAGCAGAACCGAAATTTATAACATGATATCAGAATTTGGTTCACACTGGACTAATTTTTGACTGCTCATTGATAGTAACTATTAATCATACTAGTCACAACTAGCTTGTGAATTGAGATTACACCAGTTTTTTACTTTTTTAAAAAATAAAATAGCAAGTTATCTCTTTCGTTTATTTTATTTTTTTAAATTACGTCATTTATTAGTGAGGACTGCTATCTGTACACCCCAAATGGGGTGTATATTTTACACCCACCCCATCCTGAGATGGGTATTTCTCCACTCGTCCCATCGATGGGACGAGTGGAATTCATCCCATCCCAGAATAGGATGGGATGGGTATAAGATGTACACCCCAATTGGGGTGTACATCTAGCAATTTCCTTTATTAGTAGTGGCTTTACAGATGAATGTGCATGAATTTATGTCATCTCCACCCTATAACAACATTGCATGTTCTTAATAAAAGTTTAGGATAATCATAGTAAGGAAATGTGCATAAATAAATAATATTTTCATATGTAAATGCTCAAATACCAACTGTACAGAGATGCACACTTGTTACAACTGAATTTTATAATTTTTTAATATTATTGTTTAACATTGAATGTATTTTCAAATTAATAATTTTTAACTACTCCATAATTAAGTCAATAATATCACAAAATCTTACAATTTGATTTTTGAAAAGTACAAGCAATTCAAATTATGTTTAATTTGAATATTTTACTGTGGAAAATGAAGTAGAAATTATAAATAAGGGTATATATAAGTATACACTCTTTTAGGAGTGTATATCTTACACCCCAATGGAGTGGAGTGAATTTTACTCGTCACTTGATATGACGAGTGGAATAATATCCACCCAGAATGAGGTGGGGTGTAGGATGTACACTCCTAAAGTGGTGTACACCTATCATCTCTCTATAAATAATCTTATTTATTTTTTTGAAGTATTTTTTGCGCCACTCTGTAACTGTACAGTTCATAGGGGTAGAGAGAGAAAAGGTGGAGTGAGCTGTGGAGACAGAATGGATTGAACACATAAAGTTGGAAGAGAGAGAGAGAGAGAGGTGGGGGGCCCCGTGGCCTTGAGTTGTCACTGTTGGGTCCATCTCCTTCCTCTGAAAGAATGACTGAAAGAGGCAAAAGAGCTGTCTGCTCACTGCTGTGCTGCTGGGCTGGCAGACAGAAATTACTGCTTGAACCGCCTTCTACAAATCCAAATGTGAACAAATTAGTAAATTACAACTGATAAAGCACACTTTACATACAATAAATAGTTGCAAACAAAAAAAGAAAAAGCTAAATGTACATCTCATCTGAGATGTATATTTTACATCTCATTTATTTTAGGATGAAATGAATTTTACTTGTCATTTCAAAATGACGAGTGAATGAATGCCCATCTTAAAATAGACCTGGTGTAGAATGTACACCCCAAATAGAATGTACATGTAGCATAGCTCAACAAAAAATAAACATTACTTTTAGGCAGCGTTTGGTTGGGGGATAAAGGGGGAATAACCCCCTTTATCCACCTATTCTTGCCAAACAACCTACAAAAAAGACAGGGGATAAAATTTTATTTTATCCCCTTCTTAACGGGTTATCCTAGGATAACCCGTTAAGATTTATCCCCCCACCCCCCCGGAATAGGGGTTTATCCCGGGGGCAGTGGATGGAAATTTTAATGTGAAATTTTACATTTTAAATTTTAAATTTCAAAATTGATTTTAAATTTTAAAATTTTAAAATTTTAATGTGAAATTTTAAATTTTAAATTTTAAATTTCAAAATTGATTTTGAATTTTAAAATTTTAAAATTTGAATGTGAAATTTTAAATTTTAAATTTTAAATTTCAAATTTGAATTTGAATTTTAAAATTTTAAAATTTGAATGTGAAATTTTAAATTTAAAATTTCAAATTAAAAAATTTCAAATATAAATTTTAAATTTTAAAATTTAAATTTAAAATTTACAATTAAATTTTTAAAATTCAAAATTTAAAATAAAATTTGAAAATTAAAATTTAAAATTAAAGTTTAAAATTAAAATTTAAAATTTAAAATTAAAATTTAAAATTAAAGTTTTAAATTAAAATTAAAATTTATAATTTATAATTTATAATTAAAATTAAAATTTAAAATTTTTAAAATTTACACTTTCATTTCCAATCTAAAGCTATCTACAACTTGAATTTTGCATTTACTAAAATATACTATAAAATAAAAATTATTATTTTTTTAGATAAGATATAATTTATTACTTATAATTAAATTGCTTCAAATTAAATATAATTTTAAAATTAATTTTCCTACAAAAAAAAGATAAGGGCAAAGTTGGTATTTTGAAAAAAATTCTATCTTCTTTTTCCATTATCCTCTACTATTCCATAATTTCAACCAAACACTATTTTAGCTATTCCAGAGAATACCAACTTTTCAACCAAACGCAATTTAACTTTTATACTTCTTTATCCCGGAATAGCAAGCTATCCCAGGTATAAAAAAATTTATACCTCAGAAATTAATCCCCGAACCAAACGGGGCCTTAGCTCTCAAACTATAAAGCATTTGTGCCACTTTGGTTCTTAAATTTTAATTTGTAATAGTTTCTGACTCGAACTTGTTAAATTACTATAATTAAATTTGACAGCTCAATTTAATTGACTAAATTTTAATATTGCTAATGCATGTAGAAGTTAGGTGACAATATTATAATTGATAGCGCAGCAATGGTTAAAGATATAACACTACTTTCACATTAGTAATATATTAATATTAAATCAACTAAGTTAAGTTGTAAAATTTGACTGTAATATTAAGATTAAGTTATCAAATCAACTCTTATACCAGTTGTTAGATAATTTCGACCTGACAATCTAATGCCATATCTGCATAAAGATTAGACATATCCGATGAAATTCATCCAGCTTAAAATATTAAGCCTACTGAGCTTGTTAGAATTTGATTAGATTTATAGTTAAATTATAGTTAGATTAAAATTAATATTTAATTTTGTTGGAAATAAAATTTAAATATTAATATAAATCTATTTAGACTTGATTTTGAATAGCTTAATTTCGATGTAAGCTATAAATATAGCATAGGTGCTATATTTGATGGTGGTATCCGCACCCACGGTGGTGGTAACACCTATAGAATTGATGGAGACTAAAATTTAGTCACATCCATATAGTGGTGGTTACACTCATGATGGTAGTGGGGGTTATGATTTAGCCACACTCATAATAATCTTCTAAATTTATAGAAGATGAGAGAATGATGAGAGAGATTCAGAATGAGAACTCGGATTGAAACTACTCTATTACAGAAGAAGAGTCGGTGTAATTTTTATCTTGGTTAATAAATCTTATTTCATCCGTATATTTTCTGTTTTGATTTTTTTTTTTTTCGTGATTGTGCCGATTCCAGTTATGTTGAGAAAACGAATTTTTGGTAAAAAATTTAATTTGACGTTTTCGTTGCGAAATCCTAACATTAGGCGGTACCGATGTAAATTGCGGTACCGAAATAAATTACAGATTCACATAATCTGGTACGGGAGCGAGAGCTAGAGCTCATCAGCATATATATATTAGTTTTTTACTCTGATAATTTCCGTAGCGAATTTCATAAAAGAATTAAAATTTGGTCTACTGAAGACAGTCTATGCAACAATTTTGTGCAGTATGTAGCAGACAGCAGTGCGGGCTGGGAACTGCTGCTGCTGGTGCTGTTTTACTTGTGCAGTGCAGGGAAGTGCTGCTTTTAATTGCCCACATAAATACTTGCCAGTTTAAGCAATCGATTTCCCTCCAAAATTAAAGTAATGATGGAGGAGGGACAGAGAGTATCTTCCTGCATCCTGACAAGTTTAGATTTTGATTTTTGGGTTATCCTAATAAGCTATCAGCAGCTGCATTGAATAGACAGATCTGTGGTGTTGGTGGTGTCAGAAACTTAGTGAGAGTGCACTAAATTAAGGCTTTGTTTGGGGTTCTTAATTTAGATCTTAATTTGATAATGAAATAAAAGATGAAGAAGAATAGAGATTGAATTGTTAAATAGTATGAAGCACCGATTGATTAATCGAACCGATGTTCTCCAAAAATTTAGGCTACTAAAAAAAATGATGTGTTTTAATATTTATATTAAATATGTTTGTTTTATTTGTATTACTTATCTTTCACATTAGTCTAATCCAAATAGATCTAGTGCTCTCTAGTATGTGATTTATATAATTTTTTTCATAATATATATATTTTTTATTATTATTAATTCAAATCATGATTATTAGCATTACTCTGATGATTAGTGTGATTCATGCAATTTTAACACTCCACACCCTTCAAACCAGCTATAATCAGCTGGTCACAAAATGGACAAAAATTATTGTTAAATATCACTATAATAAAATTATACTATAGCGATATTTTTAAGTATTGTTAAAAATTTTTAAAAAATATTGCTGAAAAAAATATCTACATCATTAGTGTCGCTATATGTGCCGTCGCTAGGGTGTATAGCGACACATTACTATAATGTGTCCCAAAAATATATCCGTATAATCTAATTTTGGATATAAATGAACTATAAATTGAATACTTGAAAAAAGTGTCACAAACATGTATCCCTATAATCTAATTTTGTTGTAGTATATTTTTATAATATAGTAAATAATGACGCGTTTAAAAAGCGACGCTATATAAATTCTATATTGTGTTAAACTAATTTATTAAATAATAAATTGTACTATTATTTTTAAAATTTTAACTCTTTAAAGCATCAGAATAAAAAATAAAAAAATCCTCATATGACGTTTTAAAGCGTTAGAATATATTTTACGAATGTTTGGCATAAACGTGAATATATATATGACAATTTTTTATTTGCCGATGCTTTTAAATATAATGCTATACTATATGGAGACTTTTTGAAGCATAATTGAATATATAAAAAAAGTATTTTTGAATTTATTCTTTTTGTTGTGAACTCAATTACACTTTCAAATGTTTGTAAGATACCAACAGTGAGAATTTGGAGTCACTAATAGTGCCTAGCATAATCGGCTAAGTTTGATTATTAGTACATGAGATATCAAATTTAAATCGTATTTGCTTTATATTTACTGCTGAGTTTATTTATTTAATGAAAATGGAAGCAGGGATAGATAGTGTCTTTTTTCTTTTTACCAAAAAAAAAATAAAAGAAAGAGAGAGAAGTTCGAGTTGGTATGAGATTGTAACAATCGACAATAATAATTCATTAAACTTAAAATATTTAAATTTAATTATTATTATTACAATGCATGATATTATTAAAAAATTATATATCATCTTTTTTTTTTAAAAAAAAAATCATGAGAGAAGTTGGAGTTCTCACTAGTAATAATAATTTTAAAAAATAGAGAGAATTAAGTTGGAGTTCTTAAGATATTATAACCGGCTAATAATAAAAATACTTAATTTTATTATTATTATTATTGTTAGAGTGCGTGGTGATGACTCCAATCTGATATCAATTATAATGATTTAATTATAATAAATTGTTGAATTCAAATCATCAATCCAAAATATTTAAGTTTAGTTATTATTAATAAAATGCATGACATAATCAAAAATTATTTGATTAGTCATAAAATATATCGTCACATATTTATTTAGCCGTAAAAAAAAATTTATTTTTACGATACGAGAAAAGCAGAGTGTTGTCGTTTTCTACCGATTTTAAACCGAAAACGAAAATTTCAAATTATGTAAATTTTTTTTCATTCATAATTTTTTTCACCGGACCAAATGAATATAATTTTTTTCTCAAACAATAAATATTAATAAAAAATTAATTTTATTTTTTTACAAATTAAAAACTACAAAATATAAACTAATTTTTTTAATAAAAAAAATAATATTTTTTTATTACAGTTTTACGTAGAACGAAACACCCTCTTTAACTGGGCAGCAGGGTGTAAAGTGTGCAGGGCGTTTATTTATTCCATTTATGAATGAATCTGCGTTGGGGGACAAAACGGCAACTCCGAATCCAAACGAGTAGTCGTTATCACAAGGCCTTATATTTGAAAAAGAAAAAAATTAAATAAAAATAATAAATAAATAAATATTCGTTCATGCATACGTGTTAAAGTTATTGCATGATGTTGCTTTTTCCCTTCTCCGTATCACCGTATACCACCTCTACCATACTAAATAATATAAAATAATTATATTTTATAAAAATATTTAAATTATTCAAAAATAATATCTCGTCAAAATAATATTTTACACAGAACCACAAATACTTGAAAATCTTCTTTTCAGCCCGAAAACTGCTTATATAACTACTTTAGTTATAAATAAGATAATAAAATTTCATGATGGTTAGATATGATTTTAAAATTAGAAGTCGCTTTGATTTTGTCGTGCATTTGAAATTTATTTTTTATGTGATGATCGTGTTTAATTTCGTTAATTTTGTGCGTTTATTTTTAACGGTAACAAATTGATAATTAGATGCTTCTCCGATATTTTGCGAGTACGTATTAGCCGCTAAAAGTTTAAAAACTTTAATCATTCCTAGCGTTAGATATGATTTGAAATTAAAAATCGTTTTGAATTTATATTTTTGATTCGCTGACGGTCTCGCGGTATGGCGATAAAATTTGGAAACGAAAATCAGATGTCTGTAGTGAAAGTGCAGAACTCGGCCTGTACGGATCGGATTTGCTAAAAAAAAATTGTTAAGAATATTTTATTATCTTTTCTGTTGTCCTGGAGATCGAGCGATAAAACATAGAGAACATTTTGTATTTTTTTTTTCATATAGTAAATTAAATATTGCTTTTTTGTCGGTAATTTTTTTCCTACCATTTTTTTTTATGTAAATCTATGTATTTATTATTTTGTCGTGCATTTGAGATCTGTTTTTATGTGATAATCGTTTTTAATTTTATTAAATTTGTGTACTAGTTCTAACCGTTTCAAAACAATTTGAATTTTCTCAAGCTTATGTACTTATGTTCCTCCTTTTTTTTTTTTAGAAAAAAAAAAATATACTGCTGCTTCATTCAGTGAACTAACCAAAAGAGTGAACCTAACCCCCTCCAAAAACAAAAAAAAAAAGAAAAAAACTACCTGGCACATAGCAATCCCCTAAGGATTCGTGTGCATAATAAATCTCTTCCTCTAGTATCATTGCACTTAAAAGGATTACTTAACTGCATATATATTTGCATCAGAGCTTAAGAGACTCTTATGATCATCACTATATATATATATATATATATATAGATTCAAGTCATGCAACAATAAGAAGACGCGAAAAAAACCGAACCATTCATGCAGTAATTCGTCGACAATAATGGTGAAGGTGCAGGATTAAATACAAAGTGCATATCAAATTTTAGCGTGCTTTAAGCATTTAAAAGGTAACATTGCAGTTGGATATACAAATTACAATTCTGATTACCAGAAAAGGAACAGATATAAATCTTTCAAAAACAAAAATGAAGAAAAGAGAAAAAGAACATATACTACCAAAGTGCTTCATATATTAAAGCTACAAAACAAGCCATAGAGGGACTGTTCGGCGGAAACCTCCTTCAGAAACCAAAATAATCATATCAACTACCGCGTTGCGTTGCAGTGCGAGCGATGCCTGAATGTTGTGAGATTTTAACACATTGTTTACACCTGTACTTACACTCGCGGATCTCAGCAGTAAAACATAAGCTTACTAACATTATCTCTGAGCTTCGGAAGCGGCGTAGTCTGTAAAGGAGTATTTCTATAAAGTTTCGGCCTCGTACATGCCGCGTAGTCCGACCTCTCAAGATACAATCTCCCTCTATAAGCAGCAAGATGAGCGTAATAAGCCGGAGGAACAATAGAAACCGGTTTAGTGCACCTCACAAAGGTATAGCATAGATTGTGTATTAACTTTTGTGCTTCATCAGAGTTAAAGTGGTTCTCATCCCACAAGACATGGTAGTGTGTTGGCCTGCTAGTCCCCTTCATCCCCCAGTGGCTGCACAAGTAGAAGTCGAATTCCCTCGGGTGGGTGATCACCGTATCGACCACGGTCCCTGGCGGTACGTTCTCGTCAAACGGCTTCTTCGATAAGCCGTTCTCTTTGTTCAGAAACAGCCTTGTGTGGTGCCTCTTTTGCACCACAATGAAAGTGATCGACGGCTCGTACTCGGGGAATCGCGAGCATGCGGCTTTTATAGCCTGCAGCTCTTCCTTGAGGACTTTGTAGAACATAGTCTCGCTAACCCCATCTCGGAAGAAAATGATTCTACTAGGGAGCTTATGGGCTTCCAAAAGGAACTCCTCGAAAAGCTCTACGACCATGTCGTCGAGGCGTTCGATGATTTCCTTTCTGTGGGTCTGCGATCTCATCCTCGAAATGTACTTATTTGCCGCAGGCCAGTTCATGCTGCCCACCACTGCAACAACCGACGGACTAAAATCATCGAGTGGATGCGGGTGTGTTACATCCGCACCCATGAACATCACAGGCTCGTCATCAGAGAAAACTCTTGGAATTTGGCGGGGCAAAGTGTTGTATAAAGCCACATTGCACCCACCGAGCTTAGCATTGATCTTAAGGGCTAAATTGGCTAAAAACTGTGATGTAAGTTTGCTTAAATTGGAGTATAAGCAACATTGAGACACGACGCCGATACAAGTCTCCGCAATTCTCTTCAAATCGGCGTAACCCTTGTGCTTCTTCTCCATCACACAGATAAGCAGCTGCAGGTTCCCAGAAGCAGCTTCTTGGATCTTCCCGAGCTTGCTTTCCAAAGAAGACACATTGTTGAGCAGCTGAATATGCTCGAACAACGGGTTAACAATCGTGTTCTTGTTCAATAGAATACCAAGCTGCTCACACCGATTAGAAAGCTGGTTTATGAATTTTGGGATGCAAAAGTGCTGCTCCGGGGAGCCGCCGAAGCTTATCAGGGCCCACCTTCTGATCTTGGAGCCCTCGGCCACGTGGCTGTTGAGTAAGTTCCACTGCCGATCGTGTCGGTTTGGAGTAATATCTCTGACATTCCCGCCATCACCGAATTTTAGCTTGGGAGGTTGAAGCACTCTCCCGCAAAGTTGGGTCATCTCTCGCGATACTTGGAGCTTGAACTGATTAGCATAGGATCCACTGCACCGAAACAGTATTAAAAATAATATGCTTAGATAAAGGAAAAAACTTCATTCCATTACAACGAATAAAAATGGCGATAAGCATTAATTTAAAGAGTGGAAAGTTTTCCTAAGAAAAAAAAAGGAACCTCTAAACAATTCAATACCTTGTCGGGCCCAACTCTCCTCCTACAACACCCTTGATAATATCTTTCCTCTCTCCGGGCCGTTGGCACCCCATCTTAAGTATCCTCGCAGTTTGCTCATCCGAGAGCTTCCCCAAAAATTTTTGGCCTTCACAAACCACGCAGAGCTCCATCGGTATATAACACGGCTTGCTTCTACTAATTTGCAAGCACGGAAGGTTCCGGAATTGTATGTCGTGGTTGTATTGATCCTTGAAGTAATCCACCACCGTCAAATCCCTCCCGCTCCGGTCTCTGAACTTGAGCTTCTCCGTCGCCTCATCGGTTAAGCTAAAGACCTTATATCTTTGCTCCGTCTCTCGGTGGCAAACAAACACTCTAATGTTCTTCAAAGCCTTCTCCACCTCTCTCTTCTCTTCATCGATCAGTCCCCTGTTCTTCCTCTGCGAAAGATCTCTTAAGAAGTCGCAGCGCTTCTGCAAGTAAGCGATGATGCCTATGCTTTCGTGGAAAGCAGTTACGGAGAAATCGACGTTGAGAGAAAGGCCTTGCTTTGTGGGCCTCAGGCTTTGGAAAAAGCCTCTCAATCCGACGGCTCCTCCGCCGAGCTCTTTCGCTCCGCCCATGGAGCTCGAATACAAAGACCTCCCTAGAGGGATACAACTCTCGGTCGAGCTCTCTCGGAGAACGACATCCAATGCTTGGAGATAATCCTGGGGGAGAGGAGCTCCTCCATCCTCGTCTTCGTTCAAATACTTATTCAAATCCTCGCCACTCAACTTCGCGGCCAATCTGATGTTCACCCTGAAAAGCTTATCCTTGTGCTTCTCCGTCTGCTTCCGGAGTGGCAAGTTAACGAAGAATTCGAGCTTATCTCCGTGGAACTCTACAGGACTGTATAGACTCCTGCGGCCGTCGAATACCGGAAGAGAGCCGGAGAGAACGTCCGAATTCTCCTCCACTAGCTTTCTCTTGATAATTCGCGCGGTTTCTTTCGACGGCTGTGGGGATATACTCACATCATAGTGGTAAATTTTCTGCGAGGGATCGAATTCCACGAGAAAATGGTTCGCAAGGAGGGCTACCGGGGGGCCTTCCGTGCCGCCGGAATCCGGCCTTCGAGCCACAGTCATTGTCTGTGGGCTCGGCGAAGAGCTCTCATTGGAGCCTAATAAATAATCAACTGCAATTTGTGGGATTTCATTCTCAATCAACAGGTTGGTTTTCTCCTGTATCACTACTTCAATACCTGCTTGATTCAAAATTCATAGTTGGATGTTGCAAAATAGTAATACCCAGTAGAATTTTCATCTAATCTATGTTATGTTTGGGCAAATTTCAAATGAGACATTTGATACAAAAGGGGGGGGGGGGGGGGTTTAGCATAAATAGTTCCAAAAAAAAGAAAAAGAAATCTAAATTGCATTATGATGGTATCTATCTAAGATCACATTCTGATGGATTGAGTAATGCAACAGAAATTTATTAGTAGCATGAGTAGAGGGGTCAATATATACCATGTGGGAGAGGTAGCACTGCAACTTCAGCTTCCAATGAAGAAGCACTGGCTGACTTGTGCTTCCAAGCAGTGGCCTTCTGCAAATGGGGGATGGATTTGGGGGAGTTGTTGGTTTTGTTTAGGGGAAGTGGAGTCACAGGAGGGATGTAGAAGAGGACAGGGGGAGGGAGGGGGAGGGTGAGAGGGAGAGGGAGAGGGAGAGGGAGAAGAGCTGGGTAAGGTTGAGCTACTCTGTGGAAGCAGAAGCAGTTTTGGGATGGGGGGTGGTAGTGGTGGTGGTGGTGGTGGTGATGGTGGTGGTGGTGGTGCCTGGAGTTGTAGAGCTCCATTAGAGCAGTGGAGTTGGGCTTAGTACCCACAACTGAAGTGCACTTCCTGGAAGTGCTTTTCCTCCTCACTTGCTTAGATTCTTCTTCCATGGCTTAGTAGTAGTATCTTTTCTGGTATTCTTTTTCCTTGGTCTCTCTCTCTCTCTCTCTCTCTCTACTTGTTTATGTTTTCTTTTGAGAGGAGGGAATGAACAAAAGTGAGGAAGAAAAGGAGGACAGACAGAGAGGATGTAGGCAGAGAGAGAGAGAGAGAGAGAGAGAGAGAGAGAGAGAGAAAGAGAGAGAGATACTTCAAGTTCAGGACAAAAGGGAGTGAGTATTATTACTACTACTAGGCCTTTTTGCAGAAAGGGTCCATTTGCTTTCTGATTTTTGCAACTTAGGCTTCATTTTCTATTTTTACAATTTTGGTCTAGCTTTTTGGTTTGTGAATTATTAAATATAGAAAAATGCTATTTGGGGTGTACACCTAGTCTTGCAATGAGAGATGCTAGGTGTACACCCCTTTAGGGGTGTATATTCTATATTTTATTTCATCCTGAGATGGATATTATTTTACTCGTCACATCGAGTGACGAATGTAATTCACCCCATCCCAGGATGGGGTGGGGTGTAAGATATACACCCCTAAAGGAGTATATATATATATATATATATATATATATATATATATATATATATATATATATATAGAGCAATGCTACATGTACACCCCGAAGGGGTGTACATCATACACCTCCACCATTTTAATGGTGGCGATATCTTTTACGGGTCACATCGATTGACCCATCATCACACCCCATCCATTGGATGGGTGGGGTGTGTGATATACACCCCGTTTTGGGTGTACAAGTATCATTTCCCATATATATATATATATATATATATATATATATATATATATATATATATATATATATATATATATATATATATATATATATATATATATATATATATATAAGCAATGCTAGGTGTACATTTTATACCCATCTCATTCTGGGGTGAATATTTCTCCACTCTATGTGACGAGTAGAATTTATTCGACCTCAGGATAGAATAGGTGTAAGATGTACACCCCATTTAGAGTGTACATCTAGCATCTTCCATATATATATATGTTTGTGGATTATATATATATATATATATATATGAGAGAAAGAAGGCATGCCATTTAAAATAAATTTAACTAAAAATATAAAATAATTAGGTTTCGAATTCGAAATCTCGGATATCAACCATCAAATTATTTACCATTTGTGCTAGAAAAAATTGATTAAATATTATTAGTACCGAAAGAATTGTATGGAATAGAGGAGATGAATCATGTCCCAAATTGACTCTAATTTTGTGTAACTCATTAAATTGATCTAATAAAAAATAATTTAAAAATAATCTTAATTAAAATATTAAAACATTATTCTTTTACGGCTTAATCTATTGAATATAATGAATTTTCACATGAGACCGACCAAAGAAAAAAGTTTTTGTTTAAATGCTTTCTGACTTTTGATTCTACATAATTTTTTTTTTATTTAATTTTAATCCTCCATATCAAGTCCGGACAAAAAAGAAAATAATGAATGTAAAATATTTAAATGCTATTTTCTTGCATTTTAATTTTTTTAATTCTACGTGAATCTTAATATATCTAATAAAATTGCAAAGTTCATGTAATGAATAAGAATAAAGGTTTAGGAGTTGCATCCAAAATCAGAAAAGCAGTGGGTTTTCTGGCAAAGATCCCTCCATCTTACAAGGGTAGGGACCTGGGATATAGATGAAGTATATATGATCCCCCCAACTCCAAGTAGGGGGTTTTTTTAAAAAATTTCCTTACTCACTCTGCTGCAGCTGTACTTAATATTCTAAATTCTCAAAAAGTGGGTGGTGGTGGTGGTGGTTTATGACTGCAGTAAATACAATGGCTCAAGAAAGGCCTGTGGATTTTCTTATAAAAAGATTTTGCTTAAAGGGGTAAATGCATTGAACTAGGGGCTCTTTCTTATTCTATTTTGGAGGCACCCCATTTAATGCACACATATTTTCACATTGGTGCCTCCTCATGATAAAAAGGTATCTCTTGTGTAACCTTTTTTTAATATTTCTAAGTCAAAGAATATATACATACACACAGAGATATATATATATATATAGAGAGAGAGAGAGAGAGAGAGAGACAATGGACAAATTGGTTGTGCACTAGCTATAAAATATGCAAAACCAAATCATGGCTAAGGAATTAACCAAAGTAGGATTAAAAGCATTATTAATTGTAGGGATTATTTAACCTTACAATAGGTTGGACTTTATGACTCTATATATATCAATAAGAATCTTCTAAAAATCCTTACACATATCTTTAGGTGCACTTTTTAGTAATTACACAAATCTAGGCAATGTTGGAGTGAGGCTTGTGGAAGGATCAAAAAATTATGTTTTGATCCTGTAGGCAATGCTTGGTTGGAGAACAAAGCGAAGAATTAGGGCCAGATTATTTTCTCTTGTTCCCCAAATAAATCACTCTCGGTAGAACAATGCTATTCCTAGCTGGCCTTGCGTGCCATTTTTCGCTCTGTGTGTATTTTTGCGCTCTCCGAAGCACTCCTCTTCCTCTGCCCCTCCCCTGTCCCCTCTCGTCTTCTTGCCGCCTCTAGGGTTGCCGTATGTCTGCAATCATCTCTCCGAAGCACTTCTCTTTCTCTTCCATACTACGGATCTCATAGATCTGCCTCCATTCGCGAAGTCCGCATTCTATGGATAAGGGTTCGTACCCTACTCGTCCTCCAACGCTCTTCTATATATGTCGCCCTCGCTTTTGCATATTCTTTCCTCTTCCTTTTTCCCATCTCCTTTCGTCCTTGTGCCGTCTCTCCGATTTTCAATATTATGCCAATAATATTGGACTTGTCATATACTAGAAAAAACTAAGTATATCAAATTTTTTCTATCTAACTACATTTATTTATAATTTTATCTTAATATATATTTATTTTAAATAGGTTTTTAAGATAAAAACGTATTTTCCTCATTTACGATATTTATTTACTCTCTATTATTCTTATTCCATCTTATCAAACTAAATATAATTTTTTTAATACTTAAAACAAATCTAATACTCATCCAAACACAAAATTATAATAATTCCAGCTTATTAGTTTCTAAACTTAAATCTATTCTTAAAATAAGTTGTTCTAATCTATATTCAAATCAAACACAATTTTGAAGAACAAAGCTGAAACAAGATCTTATTTCAGATTTTATTTTCTAAACAAACGGAATCTATATGTTTTATGTTTTTGTGACGTATAAACATATACATACATGCATATGGAGAGATAAAAAGAGTGGAGCTAGACTTGCTTTCAGATTTGTAAGAAGTTCTTGTAAGCCAGAGAACCCTAATATACATGCATGTATGATGCAAAGAGCATAAAAGCAAAAATACATGCTTAAAAAATAATTTCTATATAGTAATAAAAATAAAGAGTTAATTTCGTACAGTTTTTTCTAAATATATTGAATAAAATATATATTCATATAAAGTTTAATTTTTTATATTTATTCTTTTAAAATCTTAAGTTGTTCATATATATTCTTCTGATTTGTTGTCGTTAGTTTATTATTTATTTTTTAACAGAATATAAATAAAATATTAATTTTGTCCTTATAAATATGTTCTTTTAAAAATTTCAACTATTAAAAATATATCTATGGTTAAGTATAATATCTGAAAGGATAAAACGATAAATTTATCTCATTCACTAAGCAAGGTTAAGTATTTAATCTATAATTGATTATATTTTTCTAAGAGATATTGACGGTAGGGATATATATAAACAACTTACGATTAAATATAATATCTAAAAAAGATAAATTTATTTCATTCACTGAGTAAGGTTAAATATTTAATCTATAATTGATTATATTTTTCTAAAGGATATATATATAAATAATTTAGAATTTTGGAAGAAATAAATATAAAATATTGAATTATATATATATATATATATATATATATATATATATATATATATATATATATATATATATATATATATATATATATATATATATATATATTATTCCATATATTTACAAAAAAAAAAAAAAAAAAAAAAACCCAAAAAATAAAAGTCAAAATTTAAGTGTGTAGTGGGATCGAATGAAGGGAAGAAAAAGACCTGTCAACAGAACATGCACAAAAATATGAAAAAAAAAATCCTTAATAAGTAATGAATTGAATAAAAACCTAATATTTTTACATATATATTATTGGAATTAACATTTAGGCAAATATTAATCACTGCTGCAACTTTCCCTTGATTTTGAGCCAAATAAATAAAGTAAAATAAAATTATGTTCACCTCTCCCTATCATAGAACCACATAGTGAAATTGTCACAATCTCATTTCCATAGGGAACATCCCTACCATGTAGCCCTGCTTACAAGTGTGACAGTTCTAGTGACATGTCACACTATATTTGCCTTCAACAACATAAAAAGGAAAAATGAAAAGAAAAAGGAAAAGGAAAAGGAACAGCTCCTTTGCCTTCTCCTGTGTCAAAATTTAGTTTTAAATTAGTACATAAACTCAGATTATTTATTAGGGTTTAACAATGCCACTTGTCAAAAGAGAGAGACCAAGTTAAAGGAGTCAAGCTTAAGTAAGAGGTGCACTAACATATATTATTTTGTAAATAAAATGAACAGTACATGCATGATAGTATGAATAATGAAATAGATTCCAAATTCAATACAATTTAATTAAGTGATGAGCACTTAAAACTAAGTGTTTGATACAAAAAAAATATATATATACTTAATATTTAATACTATCAACTTTAACAAAAACTATTATTTCAGAATTAAATTTTTTTTTTATAATTTATTCTGATACCATAATATTATTGCAGAGGAGACTGAACTTTATTTAAACATTATTTCTGTTTTGTCACATAGGGCCCCCCTCTTCACAAGCCCAATCCTCTTTGCCTAACTCACATCACTCTCCTTGATTTCTTTGCCTCATTTTATGCATACAATGATGAGGTTGATGGGACTTCAAAGGGGTGGAAGTATCCCAGAATCCAGGGTATAGATATAGTCATTTGTTTGGATTAGGCCTAGTGAGCCACAGAACTGCTTCATCTTATAGTATGTTGTTTGTGACACTTTTATATAAATATTCTATTTATATTTCATCTATATCTAGAATTAGGTTATAAGGATATATTTTTGAAATACATTATAAAAATATATCGCTATACACCCTAGCGACGGCACATATAGCAACACTTACAATAAGTGTCGGTATTTTTGTCAGCGACATTTTTTTTAGATTTTAGAAATACTTAAAAGTGTCGTTATATCATAATTTTGTTGTAGTGTTAGGGGTGAATATATATGAGAAAACTAAAAAGCAATTTATAATAATTAATTCAGATCAAATAATAAGTCACAAATGTCACGTTGTACTAACACTATAATAAAATTAAATTATAAAAATATATTTTGATGATATTTTTATATAAGTATTCTATTTATATTTCATCTATATTCAAAATTAATTTATAGGAATATATTTTTAAGATATATTATAATAATGTGTCGCTATACATCCTGGCGATTGTGCATATAGCGACACTAATTATAAGTGTCGATATTTTTATAGTTTTTTTTCAAATTTTAGAAATACTTAAAAGTATCGCTATAATATAGTTTTATTATAGTCTAAATATATTGATCCGGTCTACTACGGCTAATAATTTGTTGAACACAACAAGTCAGCCTAATATATTTAAATTTAAATATTATTATCTTATTAATAGAATTCTTGATTCTTATTTTTTTGTATATCTATTTTTACATATTCAATGCGAGATTATTATAATATTACATAATTAATTGCTTTAAAAAATAAAGTACAATCCTATTAGTTTTTTCCAAAATCAGAGAAAAAAAAAAAAAATTTACTCCGGAACTATGAATAGCTTTCAAATCAGCTAATAAATTAAAGAAATTGTGGAAAGAAAATTATGGCCATGCTACATTAAAATATTTTTTCAAAACTAATCAAAATCAAATTACTGTATATATATTTACAGTTGAGTAGCAATGGCATTTTGGTATTGCATCTCAAGCCATTCAAATTTTTACTACAACAAAATTAGGCTATAGCGATATTTTTAAATATTTTTAAAATTTAAAAAAAATGTCGCTGACAAAAATACCGATACTTATTGTAAGTGTTGCTATATGTGCCGTCGCTAGGGTGTATAGCGACACATTTTTGTAATGTGTCCCAAAACTGTGTCCCTATAATCTAATTTTGAATATAGATAGAATATAGATAGAACACTTATACAAATGTGTAATAAATATGTATCCTTATAATCTAATTTTATTGTAGTGTTTTTTTTTCTTTCGAGAGAAAATTATAATAATTTATTTAAAAAAATTACGATGAGATGGATAAATTTAAAAAGCAACTTTAATTAATTGAAGACATAAATAAATAGTATAGCGTCACTGGCATAATTTAAAATTTATTGCAAAGCACGTGAAACTGTAGAAGCATTTCATATGTCAAATCAAGAGATGATGCTATAAACATAGAGCAATGCTACATGTACACCCCGAAGGGGTGTACATTATACATCTTCACCATTTTAATGATGGCGATATTTTTTACAGGTCACATCAAGTGACCCATCATCACACCCCCACCCTTGGATGGGTGGAGTGTATGATGTACACCCCGAAAGGGGTGTACACATAGCATTTTCCATAAACATACTACATATGCACATGCATTAACATTGGAGAGAGAATCTCATTTTTATTATGGGATTAGTAAAAAGAGCAATATGCTACTCATGCATACTATGAATAGCTGTAAAGCTTACACACCTATTTTAGTCTTATTGTAGTTTATATTCACCCACTTTTATTTTTATTATATTTTTTTTTATTAAAACTCAATGCAATTGTGTCAATTTTTGAATTCTTAAATATAAGATGCACATTCCTTTATAAAATGTACATGTAGCATTATTATTATTATTATTATTATTATTTTTTTAGGACAAGAAAAATTTGCTGATGGGCTTTTTAAAATCCATTTATTTGGGCTCTCTATCCTTGAACACTTTTTTTTTCCCCTGAAACAAACTCTCCTATCACTTTTGAGAGTTTTTAAAATTTTTATCTTGATAGATTTATTGGAGTTTAATTAATTTACAAAGCTATCTGTATAGTAATATAAATATAAAATTTATACACTAATCATTTTGTCACCTATATTTCATGTGGTGTACATGGTACAAATAATACTTTTTTTAATTATAAAACCTTTATGGTAAGATTTTTAAATGTAGCTAGTATAATATAAAATATCCTAAGTCCAGCTAGATAGCAAAAAAATACTTGATGCTATTAAATTTTTTACCATTAAATTTATTTTTTTAATTATTTTTATTTTTTAAATTATATTATTCCGCCAACCGACAACCACCCACTAAATTTTAAGAGATCATTATCTAACTGCATATTTTTTATCTAAAAATTAAAAATCTAATTGTACCAATAATTTAGTCCAGTAATTTAATTCCTTATGCTTGATTCTGACAGTAATTTTTGAACAAAAAAAAAAAGGCATAGCCAATCCCATAACAAAAACGAACAAAATAAAAAAAATAATAAGATTAGTTTACAAAAGAGAAAAGCCCATAGACTCCCCCAAAATAATAGTAATAATAATAATAATAATAAAAAATGGGGAATAATAGATGTGTTCCCCACGAGAAAGATGCGAGGCAAAGCACAAAAGCCGACCAGGCTCATCTTTCCCTCTCTTTCATAGTTGTGGTGTTTTTTTTTTGTTTTTTTTTTTTTTTTTAAAAAAAAAAATTGTGTAATTATCTTCATTTTTAATTTTATTAAAACTTACAAAAAATATTTAAACTATAAATTATTTTGATTTGGCTGCCCAACAACTTAAAATTTTAATTTAATTATTTATTATTTTAACTTATTTGATTTGAGTAAGTGAGCGATATTTTGACTTTAAATTTTGAATATATTATTTATTTTTATAGATTTAGTTAATATACTTTATATAATTCTTACAGTTATAAGTTTATTAAAAGGGTAGTAATTAATTTAAATTTTAAAATTAAATTATTATTAACCGAATTAAGTCAAATAAATTAAAAAATTGTATAATATAATTAAAATTTTAAAAAATTGGATAGTAAATTTAAAATAATTTATAAATTATAGAAATTTTGTATTTTTTTTTAAAAATTTGTTTTGATGTTTGGGGACAGAATTATTAACTCCTTGTAGCTGCCTGAATTCAAGAAAAGTGTCAGAGACAGATGGTCCAATGTCTTGTGCCTTGCCCTCCACTAAAAAAAAAAAGAAAAAAGAAAAAAAGTAACAATAAAAAAATAAAAATAAAAAATTGAGCTCTTATCAATCGAGTAGAAATAATTTGTTTAAAATTAATAAATTATTTAAAGGTGAAGAAAAAGTTAGACCTTGAAATGGCCTCTCAATTTCATTCGTTTAACGTCTCCTTGCTCTTAAACTTTTAATGTAAATAATTTTACTAAGTTAAAATAAAAATTTTATCAATTACTATGATAAATTCCATCAAATTTAATAATTTTATTTACTTTTTAGCCAAAAAAAATCCCCCCTAAAACAATCGAGTGATAACAGCTAATATAGCTATTAATTTTAATAAAATATTTAATTTGAATAAATTTTTGGATCTGTCAATTTTATTTTATTTTTATTTATTTTTTTCTATAATACCCCTGTACGTTCAAAATATTCCTATATTTTAAATGCCCTTATAAATTTTTATTTAATTTTAAATTTTAATAATTTTTAACTCATAAAATAACCTAATTTAAGCTTTTAAATTAATTAGTCTTAATAGATAAGCCGAGCTTAAATAAATCTACTACAATCCTTTCTATTTTTTCTGCCAAATTGCATGATTATAATCAAATAAAATTCATCAATTTATTAAAATTCACATGTAAAACTAGTTTTCAAAATTTTCAATTTTCATATACCAAGTGTGTGGATGGCACCTGCACTAGCACTAGTAGCTTAAAAAAAAGATTTAAATGTTTATTAATTAGAGTCAACATTCCTCCAGAAAGAGTTGAAGTGCCTATTTCAAATGGCCAACACTTGAGGGGGTGTCAGTACATCTTAACCTAATTTAAAGAGTAACACTACATGTACATTAAAAAAGAAAAATATATAATGCACATCTCAATCATCTAAAAAATAGAATATTTTTACTAGTCACTTGATGTGATTAATAAAAACACCATATCCAATGGATAGATAAGATAGATAAAGTGTAAAATGTATATATCTGATGTGATTAGTGAAAACACTTTACTTTTGAATGGATGAGATATAAGATGTATACCTTTTTGAAGAAATGAGGTAATTTTTCCTAATTTAAATGAGCCCTCACAAAATCCCAAGCATCCCAAAATGCCCTTCCCAACTCTTCAGAATCTTCTCACATGAAACATCAGCATAGTTTTTTATGGAAGTTTACCAACAGATGCGAGTATCAAGAAGCCATAAACTAAAAGAGAAAATTATTTTTGTATCATATTATATACTTCCATGTGTAGGAAGGTGAAGTGCATGTTGTGTCAGGATTATACAATCATAACTTGACCAAGTATTAATAACACAAGATGATGCTATCACCTTCCCTTAGCTTGTCTTAGTAACTTCCATTTGGCACTAAAAGAAGGATCAAATTAAGGAGATAAACCAAATTATACAAAGATTAATGACTAAAGAACATATATGATGTGGAATATACCAAACTTTGTGAGGAGGAAGAGAATTTGGATGCTAGGATAACACACAAACAGAAGATACTTGCTAGGTATAGAGATGAAAGGATCGATGCTATCCCAATGCAACATCCAAAATAGCAACATGGAACAGTTCAGCAAGAATTTATTCAAAAAAAATCTTAACATAAAAACAGATATGATTATAATTGAATCACCAAGTTTTCTTTTCCAATCATGTTATAAGTAAGCACATTCATAAATGATTTTGTGTTAATGTGAATCAGTGAATGTATCAAAGAATATAGTTACCGCCGCCATTTCACGCTCCTGAAATAGCCATATTTGATTGAAGTATATCCCTGTAACGCATGCTCCTGAAAACAAAATTAGATGACATGCATCCTTGTTATTGCACTCGACAACCTTGCTCTTCGGCCCTGAGCAACATGAGACCACGATGCATCCTCTGGAAATCAAGAAAGAGGGCAAAGCTATCAAAGGAGACATCCCGATCTTGTGGAATTCAACATTTTTTTAAAAAAATTAATGTTAACTCCAAACAGCTATTTGCTGCACTAGAAGCAAAAGAGAGATTATGCTTTTGGGGACTAGAAGTTCATTTCAGTTCCCCATCATAGCAAAAGCTTAAGAACTTTTGTTTAACAAATACCTAACTATTTCTCTTAGTTAAGTTTTTCTACTAGTCAAGTCAAACAGGCACTTATTTTAAGGCGTACCTCGCGAGTTTCTCTCAAACGCAATAGTTCCAACCTCTCGGACGGCCTCAAATTTAACAAGTTGAGAAGCTGCCCAAGTTTGTAGGATGGTGAGATAGATTAATATCAAACGACCAATGAAAAGCGGGGCAACAAGGTATATACCCAGAAACTAAATTTTTCAGGATCCTGTGGTCCAGGCATGCCTTCAGCTTCGATAAGTTCCGAGTGCCTAGTTCTCCTACCTGTATGCAATTCGCAGTTTAATATATCAAGAAGCTAAAGCTTAAAAGGTAATTTTATTGGTTCAAACCTAATAAAGAATTCACGAAAGAATTTTACAATTTATTACGGTGAACTCGAAAACAAGTTTAGAAGTAGGATTGATATTGAACTTATTGAGCTCGTGGAATTCACGGATGGTTTGCAATTTTCATCTTACTTTGATTTATTCTCAGGTAATAAGACCAAAGATAGCAATGACACTTTTACCAATTCTGGTAGCTTCTCTTGCTCTCCTGATCCACATCCTAGCCATTTCTGCTGCACCATTGACCATCTGTATCAACTGCCAGTTCATTCAGAAAAGCTAATCAATCCTATGAACACATATTGAATGAAACAAACTAGACCCAAAAAATGCTTTTCATGCAAAACAATGGCAATCTCCTACAAGATAATTTGGACAAGGAAATATGAGGACAATGTGCTTTGTAATCCTACCAATCACAAACACAGCATTATATCCTAGATCATTTAACTTCAGTAAATTACATAGTAGCTGTTTAACGCCATCGATAGCCAAAGATAATAGCATGCTTACATCTTCTCTATCCACTGACCCTTCTAGTGGTTGTATATCCTGAACCCATTCCACTTCAGCAACTCGATAACTGCATAAATGAAGTACAGATGCACATAAATGTATGGAAGACACATGCACTGTATCCTATCAGTGTAAATCATTCCATCAACTTGTCACAGATAAATGACGTATAGTGTGGCCAAAAAACAAAAAACTCACCCATCTTGATCCCATGATCGTAAAATATGAAACCGCCGCCGACCTTCTACCTATATAAAACAAGATACTATTGTCTTCTCGATGACAAAATAATAAATCACAACGTATTTGCAATTGCATTGTATTGTATGAAGACAAAAGTTCCTAAGGCAATTGTCCTACACAACAACAAAATCACTAACAAATCAAACGAGATCAACATGAAGACAAGGAGACGATAGTTAAAATATGGTTTCAGAGAAGAAACTAGACATTACCTCCAGATAAAATCGTCCATCAGGAAGTGGCTCACACCTATATATATTCATGAAAGGATATAAAGCAAAGCTTGCATTAAAAAAAAAAAAAGAAAAAAAAAAAAGAAAAAGAAAAAAAAAAAAGGGACCACACTCACTCAAGAATTTCCACTTCACATGCAAAATCAGCAACAGTACCTGTCGCAGGATCAATAGCCACCTATAAAATATAATAAAAATTATGATGACTGCTTAGCCGAGCCTCTACAAAATAGAAGACCATTAATAATGTACCATTCCCATGCGATGATTCCCTTCCATAACCCTCCTCACCTGATTGAAAAGGGAAAAGAAAAATGTTCAGTAGAGATGCTACAGCACTAAAAAAATTGCATAATGGAAAAAATATATTATTCCATTTAGATTCATCTCACAAAGTTGTAATCTATCAAAAAGGAGAGTAATAACAAAAAAAAAGCAACTGTCTGAAGGACAAATTTTTAAGTTTATGCCCACTGAAGTTTACAGTGTGCCTTTACATGGAACTAACAGAACAAACAAGCTAAAGGTAATGGGCAAGTACACAGGCTAATTACTTTCTTACCATTAATACAACTATCTACCAAAGAAGGTTTCTTGATGGTTGGAAACTTTGGAAATTGAGCCAATTATCAGGCTAGCAGACGTAATGCTATGTCAACATTCTAAGTTCACTCAATAATCTTTAAGACTTACATCGAGTAGAAAAGGAAACTAGCATGCAACACACACTCAAATTATCTGTCCATCTGTGGACGGGATATTTTTAATCCTAATATGATTAGGAACCATACATGCATGGGTATCAGTTTATGCAAAACAATTTGTGCTCATCATACCATTAATCTGTAGCGAGGTTCGAATATATTCAGTGACAATTTTTGACAGGGAAGGACGACATCCATGACGAATAGAGGCATTAAATCAACACCTAAATAGGTCATATTTTCATGCTCCGACTTCCTCTCAGCATGTTCTTCTGGAAAATTCTTCTGAATAATGTTGTTCAATGTCACACTGAAGCATGTCAAGCATAATACTGTTATTAGAAGCGCCAGAAGAATATAGTGCATACTGGATCTTCAACAGTGTACGGAAACATATTTTACAAAGGCATAGCCCATCTTAATTCTCACCTGATAGGATGCGTTCTAGGACTAATCAATAAAACTGTTCGACACATAGGACACTTGTTACCTGTCATTGGATCCACGTATCAGGTAAACTGAAGTCAATAAGAAATCAAATTCGAATATACATTAATTGGCTCACCATGATCCATTGACTGATGCAAACAAGACCGACAAAAAGAATGCCCACACGGAGTAGTAACGGGTTCGTACAATAGCTTCAGACATAGTGTACATTCAAAATCATCAGTCCGTTCTAGCTTCCGGCGTTTGACTCTTTCAGCTGAAACAGTAGTAATCCTTTCCAAATTCCGGAGACAGCTTTGCAGGAGAGGGCTATATCATGAAGGCAATGTAGTGATAGGATGTCATGGAGCAGCTTTATAAATAGCAGTCATATATACGTGTAAGGAATGTGAAAGTTGCATAGCTCACGGCAAAAGGATGCGCAATATGTCAGCAGATTCACAGATTGAAAATAGTACCTGAGAGGGTCAACCTGAAGGCCAGCAAGAAGGGCCGCCTTTGCCTCCTCATATCGCTCAAGCTGCAAAGGAAGGGGATTTTGTAACAACAAAACTGAATCAAAGAAGAATAGGCAAACTGGGAATAAATAAAGGGATATCATCTACAATTTTGTAATTCTAGATGTAAATTCCAGAGATATCATCTACAGCCAGGTTAGACCTTTAGCCTTTTATCTAGTTCACCCTCTGCAATAATTGCAGCAAAGAAATCGAAGTCTTCTGAAAAGTTTGAGAAACACGAGATATGGAATTACAGAATAATATGCCTAAAGATAATCTTAACTTGTCTTATTACACACTGACTGCATTGCTGTATAATGAGCTTTTTATCATTGAACACGATAGAAACCAGGAGGAGATTGTCAGTTATGCTCAAACAGCTGTCTAAGAAAGGCATACAACACAACGCACAAGAGAGATACCAACAAGCAGTATTCAACAAAATCTAGTTGCTAGTTATGCTCAAACAGCAGTATAACAAAGGCATACAATAAAACAAACAGTATTCAACAAAAGCTAGATATTGGAAAATTGTATTTAACCTGAAGGGGAAAACTGACAAAAAAAAAAAGGAGAGCCCAGTGTTTGATGATGGAACAAGGTTCATCAAGGCCATACTACTGCCAAGTACCTAGCATAAAAGGCTTTCAACCATATTAATAAGAACATAGATAACTGCAATACTTACCAGAATAAGAGCATTGGCTTTCAGAAAATATGATTTGGGTGAATCACTACGAACATTTGTGACCTTCGCAGCATCCTTCAGTGCTAACTGAAAAGGAGTATAGAGGGTTAACTATAAATTTCAAGAATCATGTATTCAACTACTACAATTTGATCTCTAGGATTTACAGAGGAAGCAGGAAGTAATACCTCAGCATGTGTTGTAGGATCTAGTCCGTTCAACGCTTCATGCTCGGATTCGGTTGCAGATCGCTCTCTCAGAAGTTGATTAATTCTGTCATAGTACTAGTTGCATAAACAAACAAATTTGGCATAATAACATATCCTTCTACTAGATATACACGAGCAGGTCGATAAAATGAACACAGCAGGAAAGGACATGCATGATGCAATTATCCAAGAAGAGATAAAAGTAAAATTATGCAAACAAGCATTGTCAGTACAATAAGGGATTAGCCGGGACATGCGGAAGTGTAATCACGAAGCTCACCTGCAAAAAGTCATACTTCGATTGCTTAGAATGATAGGATCACCTCGTTTGATTAGTTGGGCTTTGGAGTAGAAAGAAATCGCCTGGGTGAAATAAAAACATAGCCAAATTGGTGTTGGACCTTGAAATGTTCACATGTAATTCTATATGGCCCTTAACTTTTAGGTAAACAATCTCTTCTACTTGATTCAAATATCATTTGCATCAACAAGCAAACATGCACAGAGTGTTTCTACGAGTACTTGCTCCAATATTCCAACTTCACTGCTCATATCACTAAATTTAAAACTTTTAACTTGTACGAGCATGTAAAATGGAGAGAGAGAGAGAGAGAGAGAGAGAGAGAGAGAGAGAGAGAGAGAGAGAGAGAGAGAGAGATCACCGCCTCGAACCGGTTCTCCCGAAAGGCCCGATTCCCACTCCGCACGAGATCGAACACCTTGGAGTACTTCTCCGCCGAGATCCCCATCTCCGCGTCCTCCACCTACACCACACCAACCACCATATTCCCTAATCACAAAAACTCCACACTCTAAAACCCCCCGATGATCAAAGCAATTCAGAATCGGGAAAAGTGGGCGGGGGGCGACGCACCCGAGGGGGGAACTCCTCGACGTCGTTGGGATCGTCCCCCACGGGAGGTCGCAGGCGCGAGGAGGAGAACGACGACGCCGCCGCCATTGACGAGCTACGTGAGGAGGAGGAGGAGGAGGAGGAGGAGGAGGAGGAGGAGGAGATGGTGAGGCTACGGAGGAGGAGGAGAGGAAGAGGAAGAGGAAGAGGAAGAGGGAGGGGATGGAGAGGGGCGTCGCGTGTTCTCGCTTGCGTCCTCCATTAATACGCGGCTCAGAGGAGGGAGACGTGGTCGATTCTCGATTCTCGATTTGCTCCTCCACCACTTCACGCCCCCTCCTCTCTGCTTCTCCTTTCTCACTAAATTAACTTCATAATTATTATAATAAAATAATTTATTATTATTATTATTATATTTTTAGCCACTAAAATTTAGTACTTATTTCAAAATATCGTATTCAATTTTTATAGAAAAAATTTATAATAAAGTTTAATTTTATGAACCATATTATATTTAAAATTTAAAATCTCTTTCACAAATCATCAAATCCCCGATTTAGTCTTATTGGTCGGCGGGGTTAATGGGGTCTACAACTGACGTGGCAGATTAGTCCACCCAATCATGTGTGAGAAACTGGAAAATTTGATGAGGAGTCCCTCGAAACATATAAAAATGTATTTTTTTTTTATTTTTCAATAAATTTAAAATATATTTAAATTTAAAAGAATATATTAAGATACGCGCGTAATAACGACTCTTAACTTTCACGATCCGAGCGGTTAATATCTCGAAACTCGAGTGTCATTTTACTCCCCACTCCCCCAAAGAAAAGGAAAAAAAAAAAAAGAACAAAAAAAAATACAAATACATACCTGCACAAACACAAAGGATGTGGATGAGACGAGATATGAGACGATTAAACGAAATCGATTTAATCACCGAAAAATGGGGGAAAAAATATCTTCGAACCCGATCCCTCCTCCTCACCCGTCTCTCCACCCCTTCGTTTTACTAGCCCCCGACTCCATAAACCCTCACCTCCTCAACAAGCGCCGAACCCTAACCCTCCTCCGCGCCATGGAAGGATTCGTAGGAGGCGCCGCCGCGAGGGAGGCGGCGCCAGGAGAGGGGTGGGTGGCGGTGCCCCCGCCGCCGCCGCCGCCGCCGCCGGTGGCGGAGGAGGAGGAGGAGGAGGAGGAGGAGCGCTTCAGGGGTTGGGAGATTGTGGCGGATGGAATCGGCGGCGGCGGCGTCGGCGGAGGAGGAAGCTTCGACGATTGCGCCATCTTCCCCCCTAGCCTCCATGAGGGTCTCCACCTCCGCGCCGAGAGTAACCAAGCCCTAGTCCCTCTTCTTCACCAGGAGCCTTCGCATCCGGGGAGAGTAGAGGAAGAGGAATTGGAGGAGGAGGAGAGGGAGGAAGAGGAGGAGAGGGGGCCTCTGGTGCGGAGGGGTTTTTCGGATTCGGCGAGGCGGATTTGGGACTTGGGGATTGAGGTGATCCAATCCAAATTTCCTCTCTGCGGTGGTGTTGTCGGCGGTATGTGTGCGGCCGGGGCGGGGGTTTGGTCGGTAGCCACGATGGCTGTGTTCGCAGGGGCTTTGATGTACATGAGGCGCAGGGATCGGCGGGAGAGGGATCTCCTCCTCCTCCTAGCTCAGGAGAAGGAGAAGGTATGGTTAGCTAGATTTCCTTTCAATATGTTATCATCTTTTCTTTCAGTATCTTCTTGCTAGTAATAGTTACAGAAAAATGAGTGTTTTCGTCGAAAAGGTTAACTGTCAGATAACGGTGTTTTAGTACTCAATAGTATTCAATACTTGATGACATCCCCGCCGGATCACGCGCAGGTGGATTTTGATCCGCAAGACCAACACTTCGATTTGAATCAAATGCGAGGAATAGATTTTGAGATAGATAGATAGATAGATACGAACACTCGTCACATCGTCTGTGATGGGAGTGACAGACTCCTTGTTTACTAGGAAATGCCATTTTCTCTATATTTCGTAGTGCCTTCAGTAAATCTAATGTAAGTAATAGGCATTTCAACACTTTGTTTGGAAGTGGATATGAGCCATTTATGTCATGAATCATTTGGCATGGAATAGTCCATCAAGGTTGTGCAAATTTTGTTGTTACTTTAGCTTCTAAGTTAGTTTTCTGAAGGTGCTTAGAAATGTATTTACTCTCATCCACAAAAAAGTGGTAGCTGGTGGAATGCTGATTAATTTAGTTCCCTTACGAAATCTGATTCAAAGATCTCTTGTAGCTGTTAACTTCTGTAAAGGGTGCTGGAGCTGTAACTCTCATCTGCAATCGGTGCCAACTTATTATACTAGTAACTGCATTGAATCTCGAATTGTATCATAATAGGACTATGAAAGGCTTCTATCCTGTTTTGATAGATGTAATAGTTTTTATGCCACTTGTGTAGTCATATCTCCAGTAAGGATGAACAAGAAACTGCTCTGGTCTCTTAGGCTTTGTTTGGATTGGGTACAAAGGGGGATATCCCCCCTTTGTACCCAAACACTATTGAACAAAGGGGGAACTATTAGGTACAGTAGTTCCAGTACAAACAGAATAAGCTGGAATAACAGTTCTTACCCATTATTTTATAAATTTATTTTTTACCAAATTACCCCTCCTCCCCTCCTTTCTCTTTTTTCAATACACTCTCATCATCACAAATCCCTCTCTCTCTCTTCTTCCCAATACACTCATCATCACAAATTTCTCTCTCCTCTCTCTTTTTTTCTTCTTCCCAATACACTCTCATCATCACAAATCCCTCTCTCTCCTCTCTCTTTTTAATTTAATTGGATATTAAATTAAATATTATTTTCAAAATTTTAGAAATTTTATTTTGATTTTGATTTTATCATAATTTTTGTAAGACTTTAAATTTTGAAATTTTATATTCGAAATTTTAACTTTAATTTAAACAAATAAAATGTTAAATTAAATATTATTTTCATAAAATATAATTTGAAATTTAATTTTGATTTTGATTATAATTTTGATTTTGATTTTGATTTTAATTTTATCTTAATTTTTGTAAGGCTTTAATCCATTAATTAAAACGAAGAAAGTAAAAGTTATTATTTGAAAATTAAAAAATTTTATGTTTAAAATTTATAATTTAAAATTAATATTATATAATTTTAAAATTTAAATGTTGAAATTTTATATTTAAAATTTTAAATTTAATTTGAGAAAAAAAAATATTAAATTAAATATTATTTTTAAAAAATATAATTTGATTATGATTTTGATTTTATCTTAATTTTTTTAAAGCTTTAATTCATTAATTAAAACGAACTAATTAGATTTTAACAACTTTTATCACATATTAAATCTTGAGGGTAAAAAAGTAATTTACACAACTTAACCTCTTTATTCCTCTTATTCCTCATTATCATACCAAATACAAAATCTCTTATCCCTAGAACCATCCCAAACACTTTTTTACCCTTGTTCCATACTTTATACTTATACCTGGTACTACTAATTCTCACTAATCCCCGAACCAAACGATACCTTAATATACTAGAAAATCATTCAGGAGGGTTCGATTAGATAAAGTTGAATGAACACCAAAGAAAGAGGCCTGTACCTCAAATTTGTTGCTTACCCGCGGTTAACTATACGATTTATCAAGCTGGATTTCTTGGGTTAGAGATGTAGGATACCTCGAAGTTTTAGCAAATCTTGTTTGGCAAATACCATCATCTGAAGTTTATATTGTTTAATTTGTTTTATTCTGCCTCAGAAAAGAGTGGTTAATCACCTGGTTCTCTTGGTGTCTATCATTTCGAAGATGTTATCGACATCTCTGTGATTATTCACAGAGGTAATGTCTTTCGTCAGATTTTTGGCTGTCTTCAATGAAACTTATTTTCAAAGGAAAAAAACGGCAGCAATGATCTGACCATAAACATTTCTTTCGGAGAAAGAAGCTTCAACTGAAAACAAATTCCCCTAGATGTGTCCACTTTTCATATATAGACACTTTTTAATTTGCCACTTTTGGGAAGTTCTTCCTGTATCAGAACTTGCAATACTATTCAGATGGATTAATGAGATACAGTTCGCCCTTTTGTCATGATAAGCTAGTCACGACTGTCCATCCTTTGCGAGAATTAAAATCTAGGGAACTTTTTATTTGTCCTCCCAAGTCATAATATAGTTAATTTTGGAGTGTTTTAAATTGATGTTATTGATTGATCTATTCCCTTCTGCAGAGGATAACCCAACTACTGCATCAAATTGCACAGATGAATGCCAGTAAGCCCGCAATTTATGAAGTTTCGATTCTTCGAAAGTTATAATCAGTTCTGCGATCTTGATGGTGTTTGATGGATTGTCAGATTAAGCTTTCGAGTATCAATATAATTATTTTTGTTCATATAATTTACGGTTATCATATGATGCTGTAGAAACTGGGTGATACTACTACAACTGAAACAATGGAGACTAGGAGATTTTTCTTTTGTAATGAATTCAGCGAATTATTTACAGAAGTAAATACTTTCTCAATTCTGTTGCTTTAATGATCGAGTTTTTACTACCTTTCTGAAATAAGCAATTACCAGTAATTGGTTTTGAAACCGAGCCCAGTGGACTTAAATTAGTGTTGAAATTTCCAATGATAGGTTTCTGCTGGTTGCTTTTCTCTTCAAGTCATTTAGTCAAAAATTCCCTAAATTGTGATTCCTTCTAAAGCTTCAATTTGCAGAGTACAATGCAATCAGATAACAAGGATATAGATGTGAACTCTAGATTATCTGTAATTAGATATATCTCATCATTTCAAATATGAAATTATAGAGTATAACATGTAGTGCATTGTTTATGGATCCATAGTATAACATGTAGTGCATTGTTTATGGATCCATGTGAAGGAATCTTTAAAGGAGAGGTTCCGCCATCCATCCGATTGCGGAATGTATCCTACCCGTTGAACTAGACAGGGATACATTGCATCATCAAATGTTTGGTAGAAAAATTCTGCGCACTGGACTATATTTATGAAAAGCCAATATGATCTCCTTAGTATCCAGTAAAAAGGTCATCTTACAAAGAATGTTATACTGGTCAAGAGCTAATATTAACAAACATCAGCTGCTAGTAAAAGATAAAGAACAAAGAATACAATACTCTGCAGAGCAGTAAAAACTTACACAGCTACCTTACAAACAGAAATATTTATGTGCCCTTAATTCAGCGGCAATGCGTCGATGATTACACAGGTACTCTTTTGCCTCTATAGCGATTGAAGAACTGTAGAGGAGGAAAGAGCAAATGATTGATCAACCAATGGTTCCAACAAAAAAACTTACCAAAAAACAAGTCTCGGTGAAATAAGATATAATACGAGCAATTAGAACTTAGAAGTAATAGGACAACAAAATGTCGTACCGATGTCACATACGGCTGCTGGAATATCCAACCAAGAACAGGGATTTTTTGCACAAAAACTGCAAGTGTCGGCCAAAAGCCCCTGAAAAAAGAACCAAAACAGCAGTTTGGCGCACCGTACGGAAGCTAACAGACATGATTATGTAAGAGAGAGCAAGGTGTTTCAGGCTCTTCTGTAAAATAGTAAAGGTCGTGTTTTGAAACGAAAGCGGCTCTCCGAATAGAATAATGGATACATTCTCAGAAAGGAAAAAAGGAAAATAAAAAAGGAATAACTTTGAAAATGCCCCCACTTTGGCAGATTTTACTTTCACTTTCATATTCCATGGCTTAACTGCAGTTACAGTAAAATAGCATGCTCGCTAAACCACTATAAATGAAGAAGAACGATCAGGTTTGTAATGAGACGCGAGGTTGTCACACACTCGATTTGAATAGTATTTCAAGGCAAAAGCTAAGGACAGGTGGACAACCAGAGATTGCACTCAGGATGATAAATTCTTACGCACTCCAAAACAAAAAAGGCGATAATTCAAGCCAGAAGTGAAATAGGACTATCGTAAAAATTAACTCACCTGAAGAGCACAATGAAGCCATATGACTCCAATAGCATGCCCATCACAGCCCATCCAATTAGGACCAGAAAAAAGCCAGCTCCAAATGAGATTGTGCCCTGTTAAATCGGCAAAGTACAGGTTGTAATTAGCATCAAAACAAGGTTACTAGAAGATCTGGCTAATTTGTGAGGCGGCGGACCTTGTAATTTTTAGGCTTAGTGAAGAATTGCATCGTGGATTTCAGTCCAATGGTCAACGTCAGACCAGACAAGAACAGAATCTGATTCAATCCGAAAACAAAATCAAACAGATATATTAGCTCAAAAGTAAGTATAGAAAAAAAGAAGGGAAACAAAATGCACAGAATTAAAGGGCGAAAACGTACGTTTCCCATTGCTAGAAGCCCCTTATCGAAGAAGAAAATGATTCCCAAAAATGAGAAGAATATCCCAAATCCAGTCAAGCCCAAGCCAATCTCTGATCCAAATGAATACTCGCAATTTAGTGACAGTGAACAAGGATATTTTAAGGACAGATGCGCAGGCTATTTAGAACACGCAACAGATGCGCAGACTATTTAGTCACAGTTCAAGTTGTCTAATAAAATAAAAAGTAGACTATTGGTATTGAAATACAATTAAGGGGTAATATTATTCAGAATCAAAAAGAGATTCATCAAAAGAGAAAAGTTTTGATCAGGCATCAAGTCTCGTCGCCCTTGAACCCCCCCACCCTACGCGCGCGGGAGCGCACACACACAAAAGAAAGAATACCCCGAACTTAGGGAGTTCGTTAAGATTATGACATCAGAGAACAGCAAGTGACTATATTGTAGCAGAGCATACTAATTCTTTAATAGCTTGACCTAAATAATTCTACAGGAAACAAAAGTGAAAAGATGAAACAGGACATAGCAATAAAGAAAATCATGTTAAGACAGCAGAACTCAGCTGTTTGATGGATTAGCAAAAGATATGGAAGAGCGACGACCATCTAGCACCCTTCAGTAAGTCGAAATATGACCTCATCGGAAGCATTTAAATAAAGATAATGTGAACAACATGTTAATTATAAGTGAGACAAACTGCAGAATAGTACTTAATTCAGACAAATTTTACACCCTACAGATGTCAAAGCTTGTTTTCAAGATAAAATATTATTGCTTGGTACCGCTAAACGAACTGAAGCACATTATTGCATCCATTAGAATGATATGAAAAGTGGCATAATTTACATTATCTAAAATGCTTAACAAGGTATATGCTTAACATGCGTTACAGTCGAAATTAATACTTCTCAGGTCATTCATCTCAAAGGAAACCATTGTGCTGAGCCTAACACACAAGTTGAGGACGCTGGCGAGCTGCGAGCTAACAACCTGCAAGAGAGAGTAGGGCCTGTAAGAGTACAAACTACATGTCTACACGCTATCATCAAATTACTTGAAATAAGAGATTTAGAAGCATTCTTGCTGAAATTCGAATCTGCCGATCTAATTGGATTAGATACTGTTGATTTTTTTTTTTTTTTTTTTTTTTTTTTTTTTTTTTTTTTTTTTCGGGCTGGACTGCTCGATTGCAGGAATCGATTGCCCAGCTTGCTAAATTCACCACGGTATAAATGAAGCGGCAGCATGCTGCCTTTCTCTCAAAAAAAAACAAAAGAGATTTAGAAGCATTAAAAGTTTGTTCTTTCTCGAATAAAATGGAATCAGGAGCAATTCATCTCCGTACGAAACTTCAAAACACTCTAGTTTGCATGAACTTACTAGTAATCTCAAGTACAGCATAGTTAATCATACAAGCAGTTCCCCTAGAAAAACCATTTTTTTTCAGATTTCACGGAAAAGTGGTGTTTTAGTTTTTCCGAATTTTTAATCGGGAAAACGAATACAGTAAAAAAAGATGTTCTCCATAAAATCTTATTTTTTCTAGAAAACAATTTCCATGCTTTTCCGACGATCCAAACACCCCTTACTAAGTTTCTAGTGTAATTCTTAGATTATAAATCACCAAAATATCCAAAGATTACTAACTACTGAGTAGGGCATTTTTCACTACTTATTTCTACAATTAATTAACACAAGTTCCATCTACAGGATTCGAATTTGAAGCTGAAAAGCGAAACAGTAACAAGCATGCGCATGATTCACCTTACTACAAACCCTAAATTTGGAAATAACACGAGAGAGCTCGAGTAAGACCCCAACTACAAACAACTATGTGATTAATTTCGCTGTTAGCATAAGAACAAGATGGATCTACACAATAATCACAGTAAATTACAAGGAAAAAAAAAATGGAATAAATCAAAAACAAAATCACGGAGAAATCACCAACCTTTTAAGCGAGATTTGAGGTATCGGAGTAGAGAGAAAGAGAGGGGAGGGGGAATATATGAATTTAACATTTTTTCCTATTTTGAAGCGTAAATTAAATGTTTATGTGAAATTTTGGTTCCTTACCTAAGAAGGATTCGTGGGAACGCACGAAACTACGACAATAATTGTAATTTTATTAAAAATTAGAAAATGAAAAATAGTGTGCTCTTGTACTTTCCAACGAAGTTCTCTCGCTACCAATGGCGTAGTGACAAGTGTCCACCACCACGTGTTTGTTCCATTATTTATTTATTTATTTAAAAATTTTTGCATCTATACATTTCAGTTAGTTTTTTTTTTTTTTTTTTTTTTTTTTCATATATATTATTATTTAAAAGTTCTTTAAAAACTAAATATATTATTATTTAAAAATTTTACGAGCAAAATTAATTAATTCGTGGCATAACTATTCAAATACAAGTACCAATAAATATGCATCACTATTCTGGCTAGTGATTAGTGGTATGATATTGATTGGAAAATGCTTTGGATTCTTATTTTTATAATACGAAGTTGATGCAATAGTGGATGCTTTGACTCACTATTCTTGTATGCAGTTGTGGTGTATAATTGAAAATATTGTGGTTCCCTGTTCTTGGATTAGAAAATGCATTGGATTCCTAATAATATTTGTCAGAATATATGTATGAATTAATAAAATCCTTTATTATATTATGCCCATATCAATTACCTAACAAAATTAGAATTCTTGTTTTGTTAAATCCCTGGTTTGGCAGAGTGTGTTTGGTTGGCCTAAATTTTTTTTTTTTTTCGACTTTAAAATTATTTTTGGTGTATTTGTTTAGTCGTAATTTTTCTTTAAAAAAAATAAATTATTTTTACAGATTTTTAAAAAATAAAATATTTTTATTTTTCAATAAAAATTTAAGCTGTGCAAAATTTTTTTCATTTTTTTTTTATCGAACTAAACAAATATAATTATTTTTTTTTCACCAAAAAAATTTTTGTACGAAAAATATACAACCAAACACCACCTTAATGAAAATAGAATGTCGTATAACACAAATAACTCTCATCCAAATTTTATAGTTTTTTTTTTTTTTTTTTGTTCAATTTGATGGAAATTTATTCATATCTTAGAGCAATACATGCTATTTGTGCATTCCTATAATAGGTGTATATCTAACAATCAACTCATCACTAATCTTATCATTTTTTATTTTACTAAAAAAATATTTAGAATTACATATAGCATTTTCCAATAAAAAAAAAGTAATCATACTAAAATGGTATGTTATTTATTTGAGCAATGCTACATGTACACCCGAAGGGGTGTACATCATACACCTCCACCATTTTAATGGTGACGATATTTTTTACGGGTCACATCAAGTGACCCATCATCACACCCCCACCCTTAGATGGGTGGGATGTATGATGTACACCCCGAAAGGGGTGTACACATAGCATTTTCCTATTTATTTACCAAGCAACAAAGCGAAACCTAATTCTCTATCATTAATTTTTAGTAAGGTTCACACACATTAAAATTTAAGAAGTATTTGATTTAATATATATATATATATATATATATATATATATATATATATATATATATATATATATATATATATATATTCAAAATTGGATTTTAATTTTTCTCTCATAAGAAACTATAGTTGGGCTGTTTCTTTCAAACACCCACCTATAAATCAGTTCCGTAAAAGCCGGATTAATTTTTTCTAGCAATAAAAATCTATTTAAATAAAGGTTGGCAAGGCACCACATGCAATGACACATCAACGAACTTCAAAAAACATATATATATATATATATATATATATATATATATATATATATATATATATATATATATATATATATATTGCATTTAGAAACCTTAGTTCAGCATTGTTTGGTGGGGCATTTCAATCTAAAGAGTAAGTGAAAAAAAAAAAAAAAAAAAAAAACATGTGCAGGTGATCTAATATATGTATCAGAATATTGCAATTTTGATCAATTCCCACATGACATGGTATTGAAATGCCAAAGGAAATTGAAAAATTTGTATGGTTCATTAAGCAGATCACAAAGATGTCTTATAAAGTTACAAGTTAGAAATGCCACCCACATAAATAGCAAAGTGCCATAATGAAAAGTGAATAAGCAACACTCCAGTTAACTAATCACATCATCATGCATGCATCATATCAATGCTAATTCCTAACATTGCTGTACACCCAGATGGATAAATTAAGAAAGGATAGATACATAATAAACAGATTACAAAAGCGTAGCAACAAGACATTGCACAAACTTCTTAATAAACATGTTGGGGATCAAGGATTATATAGAAAAAATAAGAAGAAGAAGCAGAACACTATATGAGCTAGATATGCTACAGCACCTTATTTTGCCTTTTGATTTACTAATAAGAACAGGAGAAGAGCAGCGATATATAAAGAGAACAAAAACATGGAAAATGCTAATTCAAGCACCAGAGAGATCCTAAATGTTTCAGTTTGGTGACTCAGTTCCTGGTAAAATGGTGAGATGCAGATATGAGTTCTAGCAGGATAGCTACAGATACGTACTGCATATTAAAGAATCAATAATAACACATTATGTTGCATGGCACGAATAGAATATATGGATAGAGTGATATACTGATATGACGAATCTCAGAAATAGGAAACTGATAAGAAGAGGAATGGAAGAAGAATAACAACATCCACAGCCAATAATAAAATTTGCATACATATTTGGGCCTTTATGTAAAAGGACATCGTAGTGGCCCTAACACGACTAAAACGAGTATAGCCAAACTAACAACATATCGATCAACCTATGGTAGTTGCTCCGGCAACTTGTCTAAATAATTTTCAAACTTTAGCAACTTTTGCAAATGAAAATATAGAATTGTGAACGCGGAGTTCTCACCGAAAGAAAAGAGAAACTTAAAAAGGCAGAAATGTTAAGAATAACCAAATAGTCGGGAGACAATTCATGAAACTTCTTAGATGCTCCTTTCACATGCTTGAAAAAAACTAAATAACCAAATGATTAAACATACAACAGAATCAAAATTGAGTATGGTAGAAATGCTGAAATAAACAGAATTCCATTAACATATCTATACAAATGACATGCAACTTTCTAGTGTTTCAGTTACTGAATGCTTCAGGTGATGCGAGCATAATATCTGCCAACAAAAGCAAGACAAAACAAATGATAAAGAGAAATGAAAAATTATTTACAACTACTTTCCTTTAAGCAATCAAGAAAGCACGAAAATAAACACGAACACTAAAAGCAGAAAAAAGATCAGCCTATTGCTTAAGTGCAAGTTTCACTCACGGAGATGGGCATGTGCTAGGAAAACATTCTGCCATTACTAGACGTGATCCTAGTTCTTAAATAGCAAATATCATAATCAACAACTATCCTGAAACAGCATTTCCATCTGGACTATGGATGGTATAGCATATTCTACCTTCACAAGACATACTCAATTAGAAAGACAAGTATCATTTCACCTCATTGACCTTACATCTTTAGACTCCTTCAATTGTATGTTCAATCTTTACAAAGCATACAAATGCAGAAAACAAATGCAGACTTAAACCTCGGAAGGATCCACAAATGCAAAACTATATTGCTAGATGCAGTTGTGTCTTCAGCTTAAAAAAATATGATTTCAGTGGTGTTTATGATCTTCAGAAGAAAAGGTAGTATCATCTGGCCTTTCACGCGTGCTCTCTTTTTTGGTTTAACATGACATCATGACTCACAGATTTACAATAAGAAATAAAAAGCACATGTTTTAACATAGATTTCTATGTTAACCAAGCTTCAGACATCGTAGGTTTCTTCAAACATGCGTCCCCTATGTAGATAAAATAGTAAAAGTGTTAAGCCAAAATTGTAGGATTGTATCATGGCATCCGGTCATGAAGCACCATGGATTAATCTTATGAAATTAAGAAGAATCAAAAATAAGAAAAATTTAAATGCCAAGGTTATGGCCACCATTCCGCCTTGATAAGTCACAAGCTTGGCATTACCAAATTCTGACTTCTAAGATATGCTTCCACTGCATCCATAACAATGATGAACCTTTCATTCGCTACAATAGAAATAGTTTGCTTCACATTCATCCATACTGTTGATTTAGCTACTTGTTTCTCTACACGTAGTTATTTATTGAGCTTCAGACACTAGATCTAGAGTTAAGGTTGCTTACCTCACAGAATACTTCATCATACTACGAACTGAATAACTTGAAAAATAATTCCAAAAGCATAATAGAGAAAAGAGAACTACTACTGAAGCATTTTACAACAACAACAGCAACAACATGCATTAAGTTATCTAGAATAATCTAATGACATGCCGAAGAACATCTTCTAGGTACTCCTAGCTGCATCTTCTATGTATTAGATCAGATATATGAAGCAGCTCTCCATTAAACTAGGTACCAAATCCCCAAATCCCATAAATAATCTTTTATAGAAGCAAAGTAGATAAAATTCTAGATATAGCGAGTTCCAAAAGCTCTTAATCGAAGATCCGAGAAAGCAAAGGAAAGTAGGGATAACATCATAAGGGCGAGGATCAAGCAGTAGAAGCCTCGGATGCGTCGGCGGAAGCTTCCTCGCCGACAGCGGGAGGCGAAGCCACCTCCGCGGCAGAGGAGGCTCCCTCGGTCGGAGCATCGGATGCGACGGAGGGTAAAGACGAGGCGGGGGAGGCCAAGGAAGCCCTAGACTTGGCGAACTCGAGCAATCGGCGGCTGATCTCCTTGGAGTAGACGTGCAGGACCTCGATCCCCTCCTCGACGGAGTCGGCGCCCTTGGCGCCGACACCCTCGGCGGCGGACGCGGCGGCGAAGGCCTCGCGCTCGACGGCGCGCGCGGACTCCTCGGCCTCGTCGGCGGGGACAACGCCGTAGCGCTTGGACAGGACGGTGGAGGAGGTGAGGTTCTCGACGAGGCGACGGATCACGGCGTCACGGGTGCGCTGCGTCGGGGGCCAGATACTGAGGGAGAAGCCCCCGATCCCGCCGCCGCCTCCGCCTCCGGCGCCGGCGGATGGTGGAGGTTGCGCCGCCACGTCGCCGGAGTAGTCTTCGTGGCTTTGGGTGGCGCCCTCGGCGTGGTGGGGCTTGGGATCTTCGACCTCTTCCGCCATGGCCGAGGAGAGAGAGAGAGAGAGAGAGCGAGAGAGAGATCGTCGAGGAGGAGACGAAGGGTAAAGGGTGAAGAGGGGGGTGGCTTTAAAACCCTCCTCTAACAAACGGGTAGCGGGTCTACATTTGTGTTTGTGTGTGCACCACAACACTGGCTTTAAAGGGAAGCAAAGAGGAGAGGATGCTTCGGGGGCCCCACCGAGCGTCGCCCGAAGTGTGTATCGCGTGGACCCGGTGTACCCTGCACCTCATGCACCTGAATTTTTCATAATTAATATTTTAATTAAAATTTAATTTCAAAGGCTTACCTAAAAAACTAAAAAAGGTTATTTAAATTATTTATGAACCAAAGTTTATATCTTTTGGACGCTAATTATCTAATTTTCTATTAATTCTTAAATCAATAAGTATGAATGATCACTACAATAAGAGTAATTGCCAGATAAATAATATTATAAAATTATAAAAATTATTTTTTATAAACTTCAAATACAGTAATAAATTTTTTATAATATATTATTGTTGAGGTCAAAAATATCGCCACGTTAAGAAGCAACACGTGGTGCCCACCATCGACCGAAATGATCAGTCGATAGGAGAAATAACCGACGAAAAGGTACTCGTGTCTTAGCCAAGATCGACCTCAGCTTGAGGCAGGCCATCGGACCGCCTCGGCCGAATGATAACCAGAGGCGAAGCTGGGATCAACTATCGGCTGCTCGAGCCGTAAAAGAGAAAATCCTGAAAACTGAAGGTATGGGATTCGGGACGTGAATCACGCAACTGACTTTGGAATAGCAAGCATCCAACCAAGAAAAATCAACTCAAAAAGAAAGTAGTTAAGAAATACGCAATGATTCCCCTTAAGTTAAGCCGATTACTCAAAAGGACGATCATACATCTGGTTCGAGCAAGTATAAATAGTCAAACCATCGGGCTTCGTTTAGTTGTGGGATAAGAGACAACTAGTTGTACCGGGGATAAATATAAATGTGAGAACTAGCTGGAATTTTTATAAAAATGTGTTTGATATGATAATGAGGAATAAGAGAAATAGAAAATAGTAATTGTATGAAATGATGAAATTGTTCTTAATCATAATAATTTTTTAAAACAAATAAAAATTTTACTTGTATGATTTTAAATATTTAATTTAAAATATTTATTACAAAATTTATTAAAATTTATATTTTACTATATATAAAAAAAATATTAAAAAAATTTAAAATTTAAAATTTTATAAATTTTTAAAAAAATTTAAATTTTATAAATTTTAAAATTTAAATATCTTAAAATTTAAAATTTTTTAATTTTTTTTTAAAAAAATAACAGGTGGGGACAAGGTTGGAAAACCCACTCGGGGTGGGGAACAGCTGTTCTCCCCTCCTCTTCCAAACTTGTTTGGGGAGCAGAATTCTTTTTTTTTTCAAGGCCTTATTTGGTTTGGGGATTAAAGAGGGATGTCCCTCTTTAATCCCCAAACCAAATAAGGCCTTGAAAAAAAAAAGAATTATGCAATCTCGTAAGCCAGGGACCACCCGTTTTTTAATACCTTTCATATCTACATTTACATCTTTCATAAACTAAGTTTACCATTTTCTTTACTGCTCTCCTAACTAGCTTTTCATATCCGCATCTACACCTTTCCTTACATTTTTTTAGAAATAGTCTTATTTGTAATTGGTCCCTTGTAACTCTTTTCCGAGCAATACAATTTTCAAATCGATTGTTTAAGCCGTGTCAATCTTTGTCTCAAAATCGCAGTTCGGCTCCTTAAGGTTGAATCTTGTTAAGAGTTCGATTAAGAAGAATCCGGCCGAGTGGATTCCTCCTCGGTCTAATCACTTGATAGTTTGGCACTTGGCGTATCACACACAGAGGGTCAACTCGGAGGCCGATCGCAGATCGCACCCGGTCAATAATGAGCATTAGTAATATATACTAGACTATCAGCTAAAATATATATATATATATATATATATATATATATATATATATATATATATATATATATAGAGTCCGACTATTATACTCTTATGAGTATAGACTTCTTTGTATTCATAAGTTTTTGACTCTTGGATGAAAGAATGTGCAGTTAGAATTACAGTGGTCCCTTAGGAGTTATACTATTTCACCAACAACTCACTAAACCCTAGGGGGTCTACTATCAGCCTAGCCGCACATCCCTTCATTCAAGGACGGAAAAGTTATGAGTAAAAAAAGTCTATACTTATAAGAGTATAGTAGCCCTACGCGCACACACACACTCTCTCTATATATATAGTTCCCTAAACATTAGGGAGTCACTATAAAAATGTTTTTTATATAAATCGTTCTTAGGGAGTCTCTCTATAAAAATGGTTTTTATATAAATCGTTCTTAGTTTTGAGAGTAAATTCGTTTTTTTGAGAGAAAGATAGCATACTATCCGTTTCGTTTATTTTTTAAATAAACTTACCTGGAAATGTGAAGCAACTAGGTTTCGAACTCGGATCACGGGTATCAACCACCAAGCCCTTTCCCACTTGCACTGGATGGTATAATTCTAGGGGTGGAATAATTTTGGTAAATTCTAATTTTGGTATGGTATAATTCCAGGGGTGGAATAATTAGAGTAAATTCTAATTTTGGGAGGGTATAATTTTAGGGGGGAATACATGGTGCACTGGGTGTATTGATAATTTCTAATCCATTTTTTATTTTAAAATTTAAATATTGTCGGTTGAATATTAGAAACTAATAAAGAGGATTTTTTATTCTAACGCTCATAAGTGAAAAATTTTATGCGAAAAATTTATGCCATTAGTTTGCGTGAAAAAATTTAAATATTTAATATAGATAGTACAATAATATTTATTACTGTTATTAGGTCACATAAATACATTTAGTTATATATTAAATACTCTTACTCTTCTAATACTAGTAAATATTATTTTTGCGCGATACGACAGTTAAATAATAAAAAAATATATATTAATAAAATATATATTTTTATAAATTTTTAAATAAATATATAAAAATAAAAGAAAGGAATTTCATAAAAAAAAAATAGTGATATAAATACGCTGAGAGCGTATTTCGTAATATATATATATATATATATATATATATATATATATATATATATATATATATATATATATATATATATATATGCGAGAAAATTAGGAATGGGCAAAGAATGATCAGTTTAAAACTAATTTAGCCTATTTGGGCCTAATTTCTGCCTAGGACCTAATCAGATTCTTTAGGATATGTTCACTCGTTTATTAAATGAACAAAACACGAACTGATTTATTAAAATATTAAGCTAAAAATTTCAGCTCGTATTCAACTTATTTATCAACAAACCGAACAAGAACTGACTTACGAATAGTAAATTAAATTATCGAAAATACTACATGTACACCCCCACCCATCTATGGTGGGGGTGTGATGAGGGGTCACTTCATGTGACCCCTAAAAAACACCCCCACCCTTAGATGGGTGGGGGTGTATGATGCACACCCCCAAGGGGTGTACATGTAGCATTTCTCTTAAATTATTAGTCCTATTATTGAATGAAAATTAAAAAAAGATAAAAAATTTAGAATCTTAATCTAAAACTTAAAATTCATAAATAATAGGTTATTTTAGATTTCTATTCATCTAAATTTCAAATATTATAAATTTATACTATAATAAAAATAAAAATAATAATAATAATAATAATAATAATAATAATAATAAAATAAATAAATAAAAATAATAGTAAATTGTAATATAGTAGAGTGTAATCAAGCCATTAAAATATATATATATATATACCCCAAAACACTCCCTAAAACAATGTGGAACCTTTATAGACCTGTAGAAAATGTAGGAGAGGCCCAAATTAAAGGAGACAACGGGCCCGGGGCCCAAAGAAATATGCGGACGTATGATCGAGAGGCACTGCATGCTGCGGCACCGATGATGATGGTGAAATGCAGGTGCAGGTGCGTTGGCAGTTCCTCCTCGTCTTTCTTTTGTCCTTCATCTTCTTCCAGGTGTTGTCGGCGGCTACGGGGCGTTGCTTTGGAGCAGCGAGAGGAGGGTTCCCAACTCCTCGGATCCTCTACACAATCGCTAGCTAGCTAGTCTTTGACTCGGAGCAGTGCTACCTGTACATCCCAAAATGATTCACTGCGATCTCGCTTCGCATATCGCTTTACCGATAGATCCGTATACAAATTAATACGAAATAATCCAAGAAACACATATAAATTATTAGATAATCGTTCATCTATTTGAAAATATTATAAACGTTTATCGGGATCCATACCTAATGAAATATGTTTTCTGATCTTATCGTTTATCCAACTCCGACAATAAAATCGTCTGAATTGAGTGCTTCTAAGTCTAGATTCGTCGTCTAATTAATTTTGCTCTGAATGGGGCAGGACAAATTGACGGCATGAATCCGACTCGGAACCACAATTCTTTTATATTATTTATATACTATGTTTAATTAGAGTCTCATAAATCCTAATTAGACTTGTATTGAGTTTCTACACATTAATAATCCATACCCAATAAATATTTTCAGAGTCCATATTAAATCACTTAATGACCCTATTAAATTATATAGTTCATAATATAATTATAAATTTATATGTTAGTCTATATATATGAAAAAATTAAATCCAACATTTACAACTGCTGTAAACTGTAGATATTTGGCTACTGATCATCTGCACCTGATTTGTTAGTTGGAAATTGATCAACGTTTTTTTACTTTTCTCTCCCTCTCTCTCTCTATGTTGATCAATTAACACGTGTGAGTGTGGAGCAGCATGAGTACATGTTTAGTGATTTGAGTAACAATATACGTAACCAATGTATTCAAACTCTACTTGCTAATAAATTGCTGGTAAAAGATTATGGCCATCTAAATTTTTCCAAGGATAGCTTTAAAAGTTTAGATAAAAATATTTACATTTTAAAGCTCAATAAATTTTCTATTTTTTCTTTTTCTTTTTTTTATGGATTTATGTAAGACCCCGGGCGGGCCGGTTTTGGGCTGGTAGAAATTATTCTGGCCCGATCAGATCCAGTAATAAATCCTGCTTGGCCTGGAAAAGTTTAATTTTCTGGGCCGAGCTTAGGTCAGACTGGATCAATTAAAGCTTTAAAAATATCTAATATATTTTAAATTGATCAAAAATAACTTACTAATTTTCAAAATTTTCTTCAAATATTTTCAAATTTTGAAAAACGAAAACACTACGTTTCAATAAAATTTGAAAAAATATTTTTAAAAAACTATTTATTTACTATGAATCAAACAAATTAAAAATGATTTTCAGTTAGAAAATTATTTTCTAATATATTTTTCAAAAAAACTAAGCACCATCTAAATTCGGCTGGATCAAACCAAAGAAGCAAAGAGCCAAAAGTTAGGGATAAAATTTCAGTAGAAAACTTCTCAACGACTTTTTATTAGAAAAATCTTGATTTATTATCATGCGTTAATTTTACCATCATTTAAGAGTACTTTTTTTTTTTTTTTTTTTTTTTTTTTTTTTTTTTAATATCATAGAGAATATGATTATAACTTTCGACAGAGACAAAAATAAGAGGTGTGGTTGGAGAGTTTCTCTACTGTAGTTTTTTGTAAAAAAAAATAAGTGGCCGGGGCTGATTTTTTGGGATTTCGCGGGTTTTCAGTAAAAGAGACCTGATCCGACCCGATCAATTATCAACAGAGCCGGGCCCGGCATATGATCGAACACCTTGCGTGCACCCCCAACCCAACACATAACCAAAAAAAAAATGTCGTCCCCCGCCGCCGCCGCTGCCGCCGCCGCCACCGCCACCGCCACCGCCACCTCCACCTCCGCCGTCGCCGAGTCCATATGGCAACAAATCAAATCCCAACGCTCAGGTATCATCTCTCTCTCTCTCTCTCTCTCTCTCTCTCTCTCTCTCTCTCTCTCTCTCTAAACCTACACCTATTAATCATTCCTCTCCAACAATGCAGTATCCGAGGATCACTTATCCACGTGAGTACATATTCTCCTCCTCCTCCTCCTCCTCCTTTCTCTTTCTCTCTCTTAGCAAAACTAAGAATAGGGATGGGTTATCCGCGGAATAACTTTTTAATCCCAGCCTCCATTTCTTATTCGGCAAGAACTTGGAGCGCGCCGCGAGGATTGTCGACGAGGGCGGCGTCCGCCGCGTCTCCGCCGCCTCCAGCGGCCGCTCCCTCTTCCTGGTTCTTTTTCCCCCCCTTTTAACAATAATAGTCTCACATCGGATACAAGAGGGATGCTACATATACATCGTAATTGATTGATTGATAGATAGTATGGATTTTAATTTTTTGCTATTTAATTTTTTAATTTTTTTTTAAAAAAACTAATATGTAAAAGTAAAATTCTATATATTTTTTGAATAAATTAAAAGATATACTAAGTAAGGTGTTTATGCGTCCAAATGGGATCTTAACGTAGAAGGTACTTAGACTTTGCTACTGTATTTTGTCAGTTATGTTCTCATTGTGAGGAAAATAAAGAATGTGTTTGTTCAGGTGGTCGGGGAGTCGAAGAGGAAGGAGGAGTACATCTGCTTCCCGGAGCACCTCTGCAGCTGCTATTCCTTCTTCTACGACATCGTCAACAGGGGCGAGCAGTTATGTGTATGTTTGTTTTTCGAAATTTAGGGTGACAAAAAGAGAATTATGACCAACTGATCTAATTAGTGACAATTGTTGTATCCGAATTCTTTTTTTGAGGAAAAGGCAGTATGCTGCCGCTTCATTTATAGATATATAAATTCAGCTACACGGGTGAGGCAACTGGGCCTCGAGGGGAAGAACAGATTTAAGAGCCTAAAAAAAAAAAAAAAAAAACCCAGCTAAGGGCAATAAGTGGCCCATAACTCCCGACACTCCTTAATGTCCGCAAGTAAAACCCCTAGACCACGTTTCTTATCAACGAACTGTATCCGAATTCTTAAGATACAAATGTATGGAGACCCGTGAACCATTAGCCGATTTGAGTCTTGAACTTGTTGAACTTAATACCCCTATTAACCATGAGTCACTAACAATCATCGAAATCTGCACTTCAGTCGGTTTTGAAAAATGCAACCAGAACAGTTAGTTTTAACAGAGTTAATGAAAATCTGAGAGCGCGTCAAGCAAAAGAAAATTAGTTAAAGAGGTCCATTTCAAGATAGCTTGTAGTGGAGTGGTTACCCCTACATTCTACCAATTCCTATTTCTGCCCGAATTCCTCGTCTATGTAGTACTCATTTCGTCATTTTTCTTTGATTTGTCGATGCTGTAGTGCAAGCATCAGATAGCAGCTCGTCTCGCTGAAGCGGTTGGCGCACATCGCGAAGTTGAAGTGACTGATGAGCAACTAGCACTGATGCTATCAAAGCTCTAGCTCTAAGTGTTGTTTGTTGTTGTGAAGGTATATATATATGATCAACTCTTCTCATTCATTTTAGCTTTTCATCGAGCATTGGGTGTGTCTGTGTCTTGTAGGTAAGATCATTTACCTTGGTTCTGCTCATAAATTGTAGATGGGATACCAATTAGGATAGTAAAAGGATAATCATGGGTACTATATAGCCAAAAACAAGAAATATATGTATAAATTTATATTTACAAGTTGTATGAGAAGCTGTGATACATTCATTTTTCTGATGTTCAATCACTTGGGACTTTCAACACTCTCTTGACACTCCAAATTGTCAAACCATAATGTCGCCATAAAGGAATTATCATGGTACATGCCTTTGGTGCTGGCTATGTTGGATGGAATAAGATATCAGAGGGAGTGAGGGACCTATACTTGTGGGAAACAGCTACTGCTATTTCAAGTTGATTCTAGTTTGTATCTGTGTGTATCTACTTGTTAGAAGGGAGTATTACGATGATCATTTCACGCTATCGATGATAATATTGCGACGATCAAATAGTTGCCTGCAATCATGTCTTGGCCTATCTAGCACTTTTATACATCGTTCACCAACCTTCGAATCCCGACTTTTCGGCATTTGTATAAATGTTATAATATTTATCTCATTGCAATTGTTCTATAATCAATGTATTAAATAACTTTTGTGAAGCAATATGATCATATTTTTGTATTCTATATCCATATGTGTGCAATGATCTTATTTCCATATGCCTTCATTTGTTGTAATGCTTGATAGACTAGCATCCGATACATGTCATACGCCTCTTCTAACTAGACAGTTTTTTGCAGAAAACTGCAAATAGGACGAAGGGCTTGTTTGATCCGAATGGAGCTTTTCTAGAAGTACTGTTTGAATAAAGTTGTTTAACAAAAGCACTAATGATATATATATATATATATATATATATGGTTTCAATACCCGCCAAACAACAACTGCTAAAAGGGTAAGAAATCCTTCAAAGTAAGCTTCTTATTCGACCCCTATACAAATTCACATAGCTTGCCCATGACAATCTTTAGTCGTTATTATGCAATTCTCTCATTCTATTGTATCTTAATCCTTGATATTCTATATTATGTCATTACGACCACACTTCTTTGATGGAAATATTTAGAGATGCTTTCTTGGTGATGTTCTATGTTACCTACAAATTTTCTCAAACAAACAGAACATAAGGACTATATATATTTCTAAAATACACTATCTTATCAGGGACCTGCATATGGACTCCTCCTTGTATGTGACCATCTTCATGGACCTGCTCTGATTGCAAACCTGAAGGAATGGTTGTTTCTCATGACATAGGTTGTACATCCGGTGTCTTCATTTCTCTTTGGATGCAAACCTGAAGGATTGTTTATTCTCACGACATAGGTTTTATATCCGGTCTCTTCAATCCTCTTCTTTCATTAGTACTTGCTGCAAAGTTCAATTTTAAAGAAACTTCCATTGAGTGATTTACCTTGCGCACGCAAAAAGGATGTTCACGACACAGCTAGATACATGCAACTTATCCTCATTAGTAGTGGGGCTTTTGTTTTGGTTCGAACCAATGCCATATATCAGAGCTAATGATAACATGCACTCTGCATCAACTTGCTGTTCTGCTCTTCTCTTTCAGTATTTGTTTTCTGATCGCTGTCAGTTTATAACTTCATATTCTGTGCTGCAATTTTTCTGATTACTCAAGGCTTGGGACTTCTTGCAAGTTGGACTAGTGTTTCACAACAATGAGAGAACTAATTAGTCACTGATATATCATCATGCTTGTCTCTGCCTCTTCCATCATATATATGACATTCATGAGAATCATACTACACCAAAGTGCAGGAGCTAAATATCATCAGAAAGTTTTTGATGTAAACTGCTGGGTAGGAATCAAAGTCTTGTTGCGGACTACGAGAAGTGCACACATTTAGGGCCTGTTTGGTAATGGGTTAAGACAGAACTAGCTAATCCAGGAATAAGTATAAAGTACAGAACTAGTGTAAAAAAACGTTTGGGATGGTTCCAGGGATAAGAGATTTTGTGTTTGGTATGATAATGAGAAATAAAATGAATAAAGAGTATTAGTTGGGATAAATTATCTTTTTGCCCTCAACTTTATTATATAATAATGAAGTGAAAGAGGGTGTCTCGATAGGCGTAAGAGGATATTTAAGAAAAAAGTAAGAGGGTGGTTGGGAAGAGCGAGAACAGTAATTTCAACTTATTCTAGTTGTACTGGAACAAGTGATTTCAGGTGCGTTTGGAAGAACAAGGGAAATATCCTCCTATTCTCTATTCTAATCCATTTCCAAACAGCCTCTTAGGAACCTGTTTGTTGCCCTGAAAGTAAATTTTGAATTGAAATAGAGTTTATAGAAAAATCACTTATTACCCTTAGTCTATTTCCATAACTATGAAAGTGAAGCTTCCTCAATCCTGCTGTTTGTTTTATAGAAAGTGAATTACATGCTGTTTGTTTTATAGAAAGTGAATTACATGAAAACTATAATTCATATATAATTAATAAGTAACTTGATAAATAATAAATTATAATATAAAAAATAAAAAATTAATATAATTATATTTTTTTTTTATAATTAAAAAAAAATATAATCTAAAACAACTAAATTAAATTTTTTTATACATACATTAAAATAATATAACAATCAAATTATAGAGTAAAAATAATATTAATAATCAACTAATTAATTTTCATCATTTATTAAATGTGCAAACTAAATAAAAGAAACATTAAAATTTAGCTAATTAATTTTTAATCACATTTTAAAAATAAAAATTAAATAAAAAATTAATTACTGTCATAATTAAATATTATTAAATATAGCTAGCATTATCTATTGTATTATTTTAAACTGTAGTTGACTCTGGCCTGGGTGGGGTAGAAGTCAATTACAATATTTTGACTAACTCGAATTTTGATTATATTTTTATTACGATGAACCCCGTAGCAGAGTAGTGGTGGTTTACGATCGAAAACGATTTTATTTTTGTTTTTTTTTACTCAAACATACTGACAATCATTTTGAGTAAGGCTAGAAAACAAGACTCAATGTGAGGACAAGGTCCGCCATGCCATCTACAATGCTGATGGTGGGTTAAGTTGGATCGAGTCATGTCTACGTTCAGTCCAGTCGAATCATGTTAGTGCAGATGCAGTCGCGACGGATTCAGCTGTAAAACCTAGATCTACTGACTAGGGCAACTTCATACGCTCTGAGATCTTCCTAAAGTTTAAATTGACGAGCCTCCTAGACATAAAAACGGGCGCGTTTTGAACCTAAACCCAAACTAGGTCTACTAAATCCACAGCGAGGGTCACAACATTATCGGTGCGGTATTCAGGAAGCTACAATTGAAATTCGTAGAAGCTGTATTTTTCGTCAGATCATAGTTTTGAAGAAAGAACAAAAGATATAAGTGCCCATCATCCACAATCATCACATGATCTTCGCGATCTCGTACGTGGACTCACCACCACCTCGTCAACTTACCCATTGCGCAAACAACACATGCTGGCCCAAAGCAAAGCAGTCCATGTAACTTAACCTCACCTTTTAAGCCTAAAAGCGAAGCCCTAGCCCACTTCGACTCCCTCCGAAATGACTCTAAAAAGCTCGACCAGCGTCGTTTGCGACCGCACGATGAGAGCGAAGTGGCTTCAATATGATCTTTACCGAATTGCTTTTCCGCGAAGCACTTAACTTATGTCTCCACTAGGCATTTTGTCAAGCATAAGGCAAGTTGACTCGTCGTCTCCCTAACACGTGCCAAACAAACCCTTTACCCTTTTTCGCTACGTTTTGATTCATCGTTTTTGAAAACTAATTTTTTTTTTTTTTTTTTTTTTTTTTTTTTTTTTTGAGTGGAGTTGACGAAGAAAATTCCTATGTACAAATCAAAACTCATAATGTGGAGCTTTTAGTTTGACTGTAACATGAAATTGATATTGGGAGAAAAAGAATAGCCCACTTATTAGACCATGACTTTTTAAGTGGCACCGTACATGTTTCGATTTGGACTTTAAATTGATCAATTCGTACGGTAACACGCAATAAATACAACTTTTTTCACACATGTACCTAACAAAATAGAAATAGGATTTCCTTTTGCTTTTACACTTTGCCGTGTCATTTTGTGATATACAAATAATATTTTCCTTCGTTATAAATAAAAAGACATATTTTTGACTTTTTGAATATTAAAAATAAAAATAAATTGAATCCGAAACTTAAAATTGTTGGCCCAATTTTAGCCTCATCTAATCCTAATCAAATCAATTTAGGGCTTAAAATGGATCATTAGTTTTCTAATACAACATCATAAGCACTCATTCTACTGTAGAGCGTTAGTATTGTTTGGTATAATTAACAAGTAAAAATAATTACGTGAGATGCATTTACCTTCGATTATTTATTATTAATTATTCAATGTGATGTTTATTAATTTTCAAATAAAAATATTTTTTTGATATATATATATATATATATGCAAATTAAACAACCCTAGCATATAAGGAATCAATGGCCACCACCATCATCGTATCACTACGAGAAAGAATAAAATTCTTTTCTTTTATTTAAGTAAAAACCCCACTTTCTTTTTGGTCATATGATACATCAAAATAAATAAATAAATAAACTTTTTTTTTTTTTTTTGTGGTATAAGCTCGTATTTTATTATTTAAAATTTTAAACTTTTTTTTTAAAATAATTATTTTATACTCACTTTTAAATTTTGGCCCACATACTCAGTTAAAAATAAGGAATTTTAAGGACCACGGCACTGGTCTCTGTCAACCTTCCTACATATATTATTATATATATATATAAAAAAATTGATCTTCTAAAATATATTTTTTATTTATCATTAAACTTTACTATAAAATTATTTAATAATTTTTATACATCTAAAAAGACGTGTTTGATAAATATATATATATATATATATATATATATATATATATATATATATATATATATATATATATATATATATATATATATATATATATATATATATATATATATATATTTTAAAAGTATTAACGTGCACCATGCTTATGAACTCGTGTGGCATTTAAAATATGTTGAAATTAATTTAAAAAGAGTAATACTATTTGTGCACCAAAAAGTAAATATAAATCCTAATCTCTTAACATCCAAATGTTATTTTAACTCGCATTAATCTTATTATTTTCTATTTTTTAATAAAATTTTTAAAAATATTATCTAAATTATTGGAAAATTGGACATAAAATTTACATTAAAAAAAAAAGTTGGATATGCACTAATAGCATTTTTATTTAAATGTAGGTATTCTTGGTCTAAGGTGTTCGGTTTCGGTTTCTAGTTTGGGATCAACCAAAAAAAAAGTTGGTTATTGAAAAGTAGAGTGTTTTAATTTGGTGCTCATTTTGCTTTAATTGGCCTCGCTTAATTTCATAATCGATTCATGTGCTTTTGATTGTGACTTTAATTTAGTGTTCATTTTGCTTTAATTGGCTTTGCTTTCATAATCCATTTGTGATTTTACATTTTTATTTGCCGTCCACAAAATTTTATTTTTTTATTGGATAATTAATATAACAGCTCTAGTAACATGTTGGATTCTTAAACACGGGTTCAAAATATTTAAGATTAATTATTAGCAGTAAGGTATCCAGTTTATTATTAGAGAGAGAGACTGTAATACTATCGGTAGGAAACGAATTTTATTGTTACTTATTTATTTTTTTATGATGGAACTTTCAAAACTACGATCTGTATGGTTATATGATCTAAACCATTTAAACTATCTAAAATTTAAATTTTATTTTTTTTCATATTTATTTTTTATCCATCAGGATACAAAAATAAATGGATAAAAATAAATATCTTTCGTGATGATATGAGTATTGCAATTAAGATCGAGAATATAAATTTTATTTTAAATAGTTTAAAAAATTTTCAAATCAAAATTTAATTAATTTAAATTATTTTGCATCGTTAAAAGAGTAAAAAATTTATATTTATCATTAAATTATAAATTTTGTAACTCTTCGATTATAAAATTAATAATATCGAAAAGAATTGAAATTTGATTTCTAAATACTCCTAGTGGTCTAAATTATGTTCAACGGTACTGATCGTCGATTTGGAAGCGGCATCATCAAAGACAAATGAATGCCAATGAAGCTTGTTTACTACTGATAGTATTCCAGATCAACTCTCTCTCTCTCTCCCTCTTCCCATTCACTCTCTCTCCCTTTCTCCTTTTATATATATATATATATATATATATATATATATATATATATATATATATATATATATATATATTATATATATATATATATCTATATATATATATATATAGAGAGAGAGTCCAGCTACTATGTTATCAATAGCACCAAACATTTGATTTTGTATTGAGATCCATGTTATTATACGTTTTTTTTCTCTTTCTTTAGTTAACTAATTTTACAATAATATAAATGTTATTATAAGTTTTTAGCCGTTGGATGAAAAAATAATGTTTGTAATAATGTTACTTATATAATATACATTATTGTAATAATTAACTAACTTTACATTATTGTAAAGTGCTATCGATAGTATTCTAGCCTAATTCTATATATATATAAAAACTTGATAGCACCAATAATGTTATTATAAGTTTTTATATAATATAAATGTTACTATCGATAGCACTTTACAATAATGTTTGTAAATCACTTTACAATAATGTTATTATAAGTTTTTAGCCGTTGGATGAAAAAAATATACGGTTGAGATTATAGTGGTTCTCTAAGGTTTACTAGGTGGTTGGTTGAATAGTAAAAATTTTAGGGAACCACTATAATTCCAACCGCATATCTTTTCATCCAACGGCTGAAAACTTGATAGCACCAATTATTTAGTACTATCGATAGTATTCTAGCCGGACTATATATATATATATATATATATATATATATATATATATATATATATATATATATATATATATATATATATATATCCATTGAAACAACTTCTATTAACATGTGTGCCTTGTTGGTCTGAAAAAATTTCATCCTAAAGCACAGAATTTTGCTGCAAACTTATGTAACTTCTTTAACGACATCAAAAGATAAAAATTCATAAATTCGTTAGCAAATAATTATGCACACAAATTATGACAAAAAGTAAGAATATATACATCCGTATATTATAATATTATTTTTTAAGAAAAAAAAATAGTATGTTATCGTTTTATTCAAAAAATAATGAACTAGGTTGTTAGAAACAACCGGGCCCGAAAAGAAGAAAAAAAAAAAATAAAAGATCTAATTAGTGCAGAATCGAAACCACCAGCATTTGAGTTGTGGATTTCCATCAAGACCAGCTATAGTTTTTTTTTTTTTTTTTTTTAACATAAGTAACAAAAGTCTTGATAATGAATATTCAAAATCAAATTCGTAGTCTAGTTGATTTATATTTTTAACAAATGAACGAAGTGTATAATACGGTATCTTTCTTTCAAAAAAGATAGGTATAGTTGTAAATATGGACTATAAACTTTGAAAAGTATACATTCAAATAGAATTATTTAAAGAGTTACATATGCACAAAAATTATTCAAAAATGGTGATAAAAAGGGGGTTAGAAAGGGGATCCAAAAAAAAAAAATTATATAGAGCCCACTTTGTGGGGCCCCAATGGCTTTAACCAACCCAACATGTCCCCTTGGCCCACTTGATTAATTTGTGGTCCCTATATATATATATATATATATGTAAAATCCATGTTTTAATAGTTTTAGAGAAAAAGCCATGAAGCAAGAGGAATCTTATTGTCCTCACATAACTTAGCCGTTTTCAACTAATTAAGTAGGCTTAGAAGCTATAGATTTTCTTTATCCATAATAATGCCACCCTGTTCCCATTTTTTATAATTAAGTTGTTAAATGTGTTACTAAATGTGCTTTATTTGTCTTAATGAAGAATCTAGAGCCTTGTAATTCACGAAAAAATAATTTTCATATACACAGAGTGAAAATATATAACTAAATGAAGAGCTTGTAGATGAGTAGTGCACTATATGCAGATGCACCTGGTATAGTAATCTCTGTCTATTATTATATACATTTATTTTTTAAAAAAAATAAAAAAATTACTCGTGCGTCAGTGATGAAAGAATTAATTTGTAGTATTTGATTCTTAAAATCAAATATAATAATTATCATGATCAATTCTTTGAGATCTGTCGCTCCAAATATTGAAACACATGATACATGCGTCTAAATTGAAAAAAAAAAGCAAAAAAATTAAATTTTATAAGATTATCTGTATAAGGACTAAAGTTCATATATATAATTTACATTGATTTATGTATCCTCATATTTTTATTGGCACAAGTATAGAGGTTTATTATTATGACCCAATCATAGTGAACCAGTGTCCGGGCTCAGTGTTGAATCCAAGTTATGTGATATAACAAAGTTAATATGGGGGAGTTGGTCAAAAAGTGGTCCGAGCATGGGAGACCAATTTTTAATTTGGCATGGCTGGGGCCATTAAACATTAATTAATTGATTAATGTGTTAATAAATGAAACATGCATGGGACCAGTTGCATGCATATATACTTGCATTTATGGGGACAAACAGTGATGGGCAAGATGTGGTCGATTGCATGGGTACATTACATCTTTGGTAAACCCTAGCTCTCGCTGTCGAGCTCCTGCAACAGATACCCCACAATGTTGCGAATATTGTTGTTGCATGCTGTTAATACTTTGGTACATTTATGTGTTACATCGGCGTGCATTTATAGCTAAGTCGATTAAAATTTTCTACATGGTACGCGATTATACATCAGGAGAAAGTATTTTTTTGTCAAAGTTATTTTTATATATGACTAATAATAAATAATCAAAGGTCTCCATGAGATCAACATTATCATATTGCTGTTGATTAGATTTATTTTATTTTTTTATCTTACATGGCACAATAAGATTTGTTTATTTAACGATGTCGATCGACGATTTAAAAATTTCATCATCGAAAATAAATGAGTGGCAACGAAATCTGTTTGCTATCGATAACATTCCAGTTCAACTCTCTCTCTCTATATATATGTAGAGTCCGACTACTATACTTATGCAAGTACCAAACAATTGGTGCTTGTAAGTTTTCTACCGTTAGATCTATCTCTTTGACTAATTTTATCTCTTAGATTATTCTATTCTACCAACCACTTACTTAACCCAAGAGACTCACTATCATTCTAACCATACATCTTTTCATCCAAATACTAAAAATCTATAAACATCAATAACTTAGTACTTTAAAAAAAATAAAAACTCAATAACATATATATATATATGGGAGATGCTACCTGTACACCCCGTGAGGGGTGTACATCCTACACCCCACCCTATCGTGGGGTGGGGCTTCTTTTACTGGTCACATCATGTGACCAGTGAAATTCACCCCACCTCAGGATGGGGTGGGGTGTAAGATGTACACCACTCACGGGGTGTACACTTAGATTTACCCTATATATATATATGAGCAATGCTACATGTACACCCCGAAGGGGTGTACATCATACATCTCCACCATTTTAATGATAGCGATATTTTTTACGGGTCACATCAAGTGACCTATCATCACACCCCCACCCTTAGATGGGTGGGGGTGTGAGATGTACACCCCTTACGGGTGTACACATAGCATTTTCCTATATATATATATATATATATTACTGCTATAAAGAAGATGTATTAGGAGCTGTTTGAAAAGACATTTATTATAATAATTGCACATATTAAAAATATTATGATAAAAGCCGAAAAGATGTAATTTATTGGGCGCCAAAATACAAAAAAGAATAAAAAAATAGAAAGAGAAAAATAAAACACACAATATTTATGTGATTCGGTCATTGGCCTACGTCCACGGGCGAAAACGGAGCAGAGACTTTCATTATAATTAAAATGATGTACAAAATATAGCTCTCTCATGAAAATTCTAATTCCAAAATACACTCATACTTATTCTCCTCCACCGCTCCAAATCAATGAAATAATGATATATTTATAATAGTGGCTAAATCGTAATACAATTAGAATACGAATCCACTAAAATTAGGAATAATTCTTATAAAATTGGCATAATACAAACTTAACTTAATAGAATAACCAACACAGAATAGAATTAAAAAAATTTGATTTTAAAATTCGAGACATATCTAACTAGAAAAATATAAAGTTTAATTTGATGATAATTATTTTAAGTTTTTAGACTTATTCAGTGGTAAAATGAAGAATTGACATTAATGTAATTTTCTATGGTCAAATGCAATTGAAAATTTTGTTTAATGCCATATCGTCAATGTGATGAACAAGATTTATTGGTTGATTTTAAGTACAACGAGATTCCTGTATAGTAACTATCTATCACTAGTAGTTTGTGTGTGTATATATATATATATATATATATATATATATATATATATATATATATATATATATATATATATATATATATATATATATATGAGTCCGGCTAGAATACTATCGATAGCACCAAATAATTGGTGTTATCAAGTTTTCAGCCGTTGGATGAAAAGATATGCGGTTGGGATTATAGTGGTCCCCTAAGATTTTTACTATTCAACCAACCACCTAATAAATCCCAGGGGTCCACTATAATCCCAACCGCATATTTTTTCATCCAACGGCTAAAAATTTAATAGCGCCAATGCCTAGGTGCTATCGATACTATTCTAGCCTAATTCTATATATATTTATAAACTATTTATCATTAAATTTTTATAAACTATTCATCTATATTTAGCCGTTTATAAACTATTCATCTATATAATTTATACAAATTTATAAACTATTCATATATATTTATAAACTATTCATCTATATTTATAAAGAGGAATGCTAGGTGTACACCCCCAAGGGGGTGTACATCCTACACCCCCACCCATTTAAGGGTGGGGGTGGCTTTTAGGGGTCACCTCAAGTTTCTGTTTCTTTTTAAATATTTTTATAATTGTACCTTCTTTCTGTTTCTTCTTAAATATTTTTATAATAATACGGATCCCAATATAAAATTAATGGTGAAAAATTCATAAGCATGAATGCGCTTATACTTTTGAAAGTATATAAGTTCTACTCTCTCTCTTATTAAGTCATTGGTGTTACCAATTTTTTAGCCTTTGAATTAAGAGATGTACGGTTAGGATGATAGTGATCCCTTAGGCTGTGTTTGGATTGGGGATAAAGAGGGAATATCCCCCTTTATCCCAAACAAATTTGGGATATCCCCGTTTGGGAATATCTTTATAAAAATCCCTTCCCAAGGCTGTCAGAGCCTTGGGAAGGGATATTTGGTTTTTTTTTTTTTTTTTTTTTTTTTTTTTTTTTTTTTTTTTTTTTTTTATTATTACCTTTCTTTATTTTTCTTTTGAATTTTTTTTAATTAGAATATTTAAATTTTAAAAAATATTTAAATTATAAATTTATAATTTTATAAATTTTAATTTTTTATATTTTATAAATTTATATATATTTATATTTTATTAAAATTATAAATATATTTATATTTATTAAATTATATATATTTATAAATTTATAATTTTAAAAAAATAATATTAATTTTAAAATTATAAAATTTATATAAATTTTTATAATTTTTTTAAAATTTATATAAATTTTAAAATTAAAATTTTTACTCCTACTTAAAATATTTAAATTTTAATTAGAATATTTAAATTTTACTTAATTTTTTTAATTAGAATATTTAAATTTTAAAAAATATTTAAATTATAAATTTATAAATTATTTAAAATTAAATTTTATATTTTATAAATTTATATATATTTATATTTTATTAAAATTATAAATATATTTATATTTTATTATATTATATATATTTATAAATTTATAATTTTTAAAAATAATATTAATTTTAAAATTGTAAAATTTATATAATTTTTTTATAATTTTTGTAAAATTTATATAAATTTAAAAATTAAAATTTTTACTCCTACTTAAAATATTCTAATACATTTTTTAATTATTACATTTATAATATACATAAAAGTAAAGGTCACATCGTCATTAAACATAAAAGTCAACTTTATACCTCTCATTCTTCATCCCCAATCCAAACACCTATTTTCTTATACCAGGTTTAAACCAGGTTTAAGCCTCATTTCCAACCAAACACAATTTATGTTTATACCAGGTTTATCCTTTACTTTATACTTATACCTGGTATAACTCATTCTGGTATAAGTCCAATCCAAACGGTACCTTAGTGTTTAGTAGGTGGTTAGTTGAATAGTAAAAATCTTAGAAAACTATTATAATTTCAACCGTACATCGTTTCATCTATGGGCTGAAAACTTAGTAGCACCACTATATATATATATATATATATATATATATATATATATATATATATATATATATATATATATATATATATATATATATATAGAGAGAGAGAGAGAGAGAGAGAGAGAGAGTGTCCCGCTACTATATTATTAATAGTACTAAGTTTTTGGTACTATCAAGTTTTCTACCATTAGATCAACTCTTTTGATCATTTTCACCCGTTAGATTTTATTATTTTCCAACCACCTATTAAACCTAAGGGGCCCACTATCATTTCAACCACATATTTTTTTAATTTAAGGGTAAAAAATTTAATAGCACCGATGACTTGGATACTATTAATAGTATTCCAACATATATATATATATATATATATATATATATATATATATATATATATATATATATATATATATATATATATATATATATATATATATATAGTAAAGCTTATATGCTTTTCAAAGTTCAAGACAATTCATACTTGTAAATTTTTTACTATTAAATTTGTATTGGAATTAGTGTTTTTGTAAAGTTGACTAAAAAAAAAGAATGAAAAAATAAAAAACAAAACTCCCAATACAAATTTAATGATAAAAAACTAACAAATATGAATTATCTTATACTTTTAAAAATATATAACCTCTACTCTCTCTCTCTCTCTCTCTCTCTCTCTCTCTCTCTCTCTCTCTATATATATATATATATATATATATATATATATATATATATATATATATATGCTTTGGTCTCCTACACTGGTAACTCGTGTTTTATCTAATTAGAATTCGAGCCCGCCCACACTCTCACCACTGTGAATATCTGGTCGTCGTGTGTATCTGGTCCTCGTGCCTTATCTCTAGAAATTCAAAATTTTATGTGTACGTTTGTTCTCGTGTCGACTTATGATCATTAGAAATCTCAATGCTTTGACTTCTTTTCATTGTATTTTAATGGTGCTAACATAATTATAAAACAAAATTTGAGTATCCCAACTCAAATACGTTTCGCATCAATAGCTAAGGATCGACATGGGTGCATGAAGAGACCCACATCCATGTTGATGCATGATTTTGCGCCATGTTTCTGTAGTTTGAGCTACAATCCCATTTCCAAAGAGACCCCCTTGTTCTATTTTTTCGTCATTTTAATCCGACACAAGCCGAGATCTATGCACTAATCCTGTGTGACCCAAAACAAGTTAATTAGGTTACACAAAATCAATTTCAACTTTGTATTATATAAAACTTTTGAAATTGCTGTGTTGGATGTTGTTGTACGTGTGGCTACGCAAAGTTGGTCCATTTATTAGTGTACGTTTTTATTTTCGTTCCCGACCAGCAACTTTGAAATGTATCAGATTGGATAAGTGTCATATTTTTCTATCTTTTATCTTTATTTTAAAAAAATTTATAGTCAAATAGTAGCAAGTTCAACTATCATTAATTACTTTAGCGTACTAATTTGTTACTTAGGGTGATACTCAAGGCGTAATTAAGAGGTTTGAACTTCTAAATGTATGATTCAAAAAAAAGTTGTTCAAACCCTAACTTTTCCAGTAGTATAATGGTATGGATTCTAGGAAACGTGTTGGAATGGGCCAAGAACAGCTTTTTCAAAAAAAAAAAATTAAAAAATAGAAAAAAGAGAATTTTTGAGCTTTTGTTTCCAAGTTAATTTTATTCAAATAATATTTTCGACAAAAACTGCAAATAGATCAAGCAAGTTCTGACCTTATCTATAGTCAGTTTTCATATATATATATATATATATAGAGCAATGCTACATGTACACCCCGAAGGGGTGTACATCATACACCTCCACCATTTTAATGGTACCGATATTTTTTACGGGTCACATCGAGTGACCCATCATCACACCCCCACCCTTAGATGGGTGGGATGTATGATGTACACCCCGAAAGGGGTGTACACATAGCATTTTCCATATATATATATATATATATATATATATATATATATATATATATATATATATATATATATATATATATATATATATATATATATATATACATCTATTGTTTGACTAAGACTCTACTTGAACAACCATACATTGAGAAGCACGAAAAAAATAAAAGAAAAGTGGTTTTGGTTTCATACGTCCATAATATCACGTTATGTATATATATCACAATAAGTTGAATGATTAAGGTATAATCCTTACAATTTTATCGAAAAATAGAAAAGAACATTTACATTTCTTTAAGCTTAACAGTAGTAAGCGATTCTCAACACCAAACCAAACTTACATTGGTTCAAAAAGAAGTTTTAATGTTCACCCAAATTTCTTTAGCTAAAGTATAAATTAGAAGCTAAAACTATCCACCGATCGATCGATCGATAGCATCTTCTATTTTCAAACTTGAGAAGTCGTATTTGCACACCATACTCAATCTCTCAAATGAAGAAGTAGTTTCTAAGAAGCCACTAGCCAAACAACTAGACACTTATAATTAATTATTAAACATGCAATTTGCAATATTTTTCTCACAAAATTGCTTTTACATAATAATAACACATGTCATTCGCGTTTTTAGGTTAACTCAAAAATCCCAACGTACATAATCTCCCTTATATGTCACCATCTCCTCGGTCTAATTTGCCGACTTCAATATTTCAATATACGACATTAAGATACCAAAAACTTTAGATTAAGAGTTGAAATATCTTTTATGTAGATTATGGAATAAATCATATAAATCATTCATAAATCATATAAATCATGCCTAACGTACGTGGAATAGAGGGTCAAGATAATTTATTTAATTAATTATTTTCTAATCACGTCGCAATCATGGGTGTTATCATATCCACCATCTTGTTGGTTGGTCGGTGATTTGTATCCTATTCAACGATCTTATTTCCACACAACTAAATGACTACTGTAGACATGACTATTTTAAAGAAAAAAAAAAAGAATTAAAGGAGAAAACAAAAAAAAGTATAAATTGATTTTGATGCGACAAAGTGTGACTAAGTTCATGAACATGACCAACTCTATGTCCTATTAATTGAACATTAAATCCATCATGCATGTAATTAGTTTGTAAGATCTTATGGAATTATTATCTTTTTCTTTTGCTTTTGCTTTTTCTTCTATTTTTGGAGAAGCAGCCATCGACGACGGATATTTGACAAACAAAAAGTTTACAGTTATGCTGTCGCAATTAATGAATCCTGACACTAAAAATTCCTAATTCTGATTTGATTTTTCTTTCTTTAGTCAGAAGTTAGAAAAACTGTTTTGTTTGGCAAACTATACTTCTCCAAAGAATTCTGTTCAAGTTATTTTTTGGAATATTCTCATTTTAGATAAAGTAGAGTTAAACATGTGTTCCACTTTCCTTCTTGGAACAAACTTGTTCTCAAATAAAAACAAATTTAAATAAAATTTAAATTTTATTTTAATTATTGTAATGACTTATTAATTAATCTAATTAATTTATTTAAGTCATTATCTATTGCTTAAATAGTAAAGTAATTAATTAATTAATTTATTATGATTAATTAACTCATTAAAAATTAATTATTAATTTAATGTGTTTATCTAATAACTAATATTTAAATGTGTCAAGTAATTAATATTTTGACTAATTAAATTAATTTTTTAAATATTTATCTAACTAATTAAATAATTTACTAATTAATTAAAAAGTTAACTTATAATTTATAATTAATTAATATATTTTCTGTTATTTTATAAAATATATATTCATAGCTAAAAAATTTATTAATTTATTAAATTATTTTTAATTGATATTTTTATATTAATTAATTAGATAAAATATTTTTAATTTAAAATTATAATTATTCTTATTCCCGCCCTTTTAATTTAACCATACAAATACTATTTACATTATTCCTAAAAATTACCTAATTTTAAACCAAACAAAAAATTAGTACTATTTTTATTTATTCCTGAAATTGTATTTGGAATAAGCAATAAGCAATAAGCAATTTCTATTTATTTTTGAACCAACCGGTGCCTTAAGTAATAGATTTCCAAACATTTTTTCTACTTATTCATAAACTAAACGATACCATAAGGTGTAGATTTCCGAACATCTTGCTCAATTCACCTCTATTTAATAGTGTGACACCACAACTTCCCATAAAATTACCCATCGTAGATTATTTTAATCCTAACATGCTTAACTCTTTTAACCTCTTGAGTCTAACCATCGTCCAAAATTCTATAGCCAAGATAAAAAGTTTACCTCTATTTTTTTTTATATTAGATTATTTTAAATCTTGAGGGTGTTACATTTCTTCCCTCTTTAAATCTTGACGTCCTCGTCTGCTACAAGCACATTCACAAGTATCAGGCGATGTGAGGCTCGTCTCGCTAATCTTTAGCTAGTCTTATGGGGAGCCACACTCCACCCATAATGGTCACCGACTGAGAAGTCACGCTCTGCCCGCTATACAACTCTGGCTTAGCCGAGACTCATCTTATATTTTTGAATGTTGAATAACTCTGATGTCAATTGTGGAGCCCCAACTTCCCAAAGGGTTATCCATGCTACACTATAAAAAATTTAATATTTAAGAATGTTTTTTTTAATACTTAATGATATTTAAAAGCACCTCAATATAATCTAGCGTTGTATTTGAAAGCGTCGATTAAAGTATTGACAAATGAAGAATCACCACGTATATAATGACACTTATGTCGAGCGTCGGTAAAATATATTCTAATATTTTAAAGCGTCAAGATTTATTAAAATCATGACGTTATAAAGCATCCAAAAATTAAAAATAATAATAAAACTTATCATTTAATAAATTAATTTAATATAATAAATGATTTATATGATGACGCTTTTTGAAAGATCAGTATTTACTATATTGTAGAAATACTTAAGTACGCTTTCCCAAGCGTCATCTAAAAAGCGTCTTTATATTGAAATTTTTTTATAGTACTAAAACTACTATAGTTTTACCATACTTAACTCTCTTAATCTTTTTGACCTAACTATCATTCAAAATGCTGTAGCCGAATTAAAAAATTTAGCACTAATTTTTTTTATATTAAATTATTTTAAATTTCAGGAGTGTGTACAAATGGTATGCATAATGTACGCGACTTCTATGTATCTTTTTTCGAAATAATATTAAGCATCTCGTAGGGAGAATGTATTATCTTAAGAAACCCCAACTTCTCGAATCTTATAATGGATTAAAATTACGAAATCGTTGATAATATTATATAAGCTATCACTAAGGGACTCTTTGGTTTGGTTGTATATAGTTGCAATAGTACTTGAGTGGTAACCATATACAAATTTAAATTCGATATTTGATTTGGTATAACGATCCGACTCACTAGTAATAATAATTTTATAATAGACTAAAATTACTAAATAGTCACTGATATTATATAAACTATCACTAAGGGACTAATCGAATGTATATAGTTGCAATAGAACTTGAGTTGTACCCATATGCAAATTTAAAACCGGCATTTAATTTGATACAACGTTCCGACCCACTAGCAATCATAATTTATGAAACCTAAATCAACGATTCAAAATAACTTAGTTATTTTTAGTAGATTTCATGATTTATTTCTATTCGATGTAAGACTATTGGAATAGAACACACTCTCATTGTTTAGATTTTGGCGTTCTCGTCAGTTTAATCACACACGCAACCCAATATATATCACAAGATAATATGAGACTCGCCTTACACATCTAGCTAGTGAATCGACTCTAATACTAAATTATAATAATATGACCTGCTAGTAATAATAACTCGATTCAAATCACCAACGTAAAATATTTACGCCTAATTACTATTAATAGCACATGTGGTCTTTTATATTTTCAATCAGAATTTTTATTTTCATCTGACATAGGACTATCGAAATATTATATTTAATACATTTGAATCCAATGGACATGATTGGAACTACCTGAGGAAGCCCTACAACAGTAATTAGAACTATACTCAAATAATTAAAAAAAACTAAATTTAAACAAAAGGCAAGTTGAGCTCTCTAATCCATTTTTGAACAATTTTTTTTTTCTGCATCAGAGATAATCTCACCATTAGATATCACATATATATAAAAAAGGGGCAATTTCCTACATACCCCTAAACATTTTCCTGTTTTCAGATTTATTCCTCTTAGAAGGCTAATATTAAAGCTACCCTTCTTACGTTCCAACTTCTTTCCAAAATACCTCTGAAGTTAAACTCTGTTAGTGTACCGTTTGGAACTGCCGTTATCTGTGTGTAATTATTATTTTGCCCTTTCAAATATACCCTAAATCCTAAACCCCTAAACCCCTAAACCCTAAAATCCTAAACCCTAAACCCTAAAACCCTAAAACCCTAAACCCTAAAATCCTAAAAAATCCTAAACCCTAAACCCTAAAACCCTAAAAAATTCTAAACCCTAAACCTTAAAATCCTAAAAAATTCTAAACCCTAAACTCTAAACCCTAAACCTGGGCAAAATAGGTATATTTGATAGTTTTCAACTCCGATTATTATTTAACTCTAATTTAACCCTAGTTAACTTAATAAAGGGAAACGGTAGGGGTATTTTTAATAACGGTGGAACGTATGAAGGGTATATTGAAAAGAAAAAAATAAGAGGGATAAATCAGATATTTCTTCATATTTCAGGGGTACACAGACAATTATTCCTATAAAAAATGATAAAATTTTGCATGCAACCAAATAACTTAACTATAGTTATAATACATTTTCCTACATTCAACCAAATTAACAAGTTACATATAATTTATAACTACTATATTTACATATAATCATACTATATTTAAATTACATTCAACTAAATAATTCCTAAATAACTTATTATAGTAAACTCATCAAAGTTGATATATGTTCAATGTATAAACAAGAGAGAGAGAGAGAGAGAGAGAGAGAGAGAGAGAGAGAGAGAGAGAGAGAGAGAGAGAGAGAGAGGGATTATAATTATTTTTGGTTGTCGCAGACATGCCTGGAGAAGAAAGCGATGGGGGCCATCCATCTTTCCCAAGAAAGCCAATCAAATGAGTTACGTATCTAAGAATAATAAAATTTCATATCTTTCAAATTTGTCCTTGTATATTTATATTTTACCTTTCTTCGTGAATGATTCCTCCTCATCCTTTGCTAGATTTGGTGTCTGCAGAGTTTCGTGCTCATAATCTTTCCAATCACGCAGAATTTTGCTATTTCCGTTGCCTTAATAGTTGTAGTGTCGGAGAAGGAAAGAGAAAGATTTTTATAAAAAAAAATTACTAATCAATGACATATATAGTATTTAATTAATACAATGGAAAGTCATTCCTAAAAAATTCATTTTTTATTACCTACTTCATGTTTATTAAATTTGATTATTTTTCGTAACTTAAAAATATCAGTATCTTATTATATGACGGGAGGTCAGATTAGACCGAATTACGTTCGAAATGGCAGAAGCTCTGAGTGAAATTAATTGAACTGAATCACAATATAAAAATTATGTTTATACATTTTAAATAAATCGGCTGTGTATTTCGAACAACTCAAACTTTTTGAATTTATAATTAGCGCTAACGATCCGGCATGTATGCTTAAAAGCAAAATTATGAGCTATATTTGCAAATGCTTTCAAATTTTGTTGCAGACAAAAAAAAAAAAAAAAAAAAAACATAATGCAATGTTAAGTTTGTGCTTTTGTTCGAAACTATATATATGTACTAATTAGCTGATTGTAAAAATAGATTTTAGTTAATATTTTAGGCAACATTTTTATTCCAAATACTATGAATTTAAATCAAATTCATGACTAAGGAAATTAATAATCAAAAGTTGGTTTGCTCAAATAAAAAATAACCCCTGTCAAGGTAATTATTTAGTCATCAATGAAGATATCATGCTCTATCATATATAATTGACAAAATTATAAAAATTTCTATGATGTCCATACACAGGTTTATTTACAAAAGGAAAATATTATGTCTTTTGAATAATCATACATATACACTATATTAAAATATTTTTCATTTACTAAAACGTCGTAGAGCTTATACTATTCATCTTTTTCTTCGTGTAATTATTACGACCGCTCCTCAAATCACATGAGTGTTTTGATTTTGCAATTAATTTTCGTTTATTCAAAAGAAAAATAGTTTAAGTTATATGCTTAGTTTATATTTTAAAAATAATTTTAATTAAAAATATAAAATAATTAAATTTTAAACTTAGAATCTCAACTTTGTAATTTTTTAACACGTACGTAACTCTCTAGAAACCACTAATATAAGTGGTTGGATCTAATCACTCAAGCCACTTGGCAATGAAATATTCTCATAATTAATTATATTTTTTTCCTTTTTATCTTCATTTCTCTCTTGTTACTTCATTATTGTTGCCACCATTCGACACATGGTTCCTTATAATAAAAAGTTTTGTGCCACAAAGTCTAGAGATAATGATATCAAATGTAAAATATATTAATTAATATATAATCCTACTTTGCAGATCTTTTCAATCTGATAAGATAGGTAGTTGCATAAAGTGAACTTGATTTTTTTTAAAATATGGATTAATAAATTAACCCAAAAAAGTTGAATTGCTATCTAAATTTTAATTGTTTAAGTTGTTATTTAATAAGTCGTTTTACCTTTGATTACTCAAGGGAGATTATTGCTACAAAATTTGGTAATGTTTTTTAATATAATGTTGTAAGTATTATGTAAGTTTCGTGTAAATTTGGTAACGTTATAATCAAGATGATCTTAATATCGAATCTTATAGATTAATTAATAGATCTGATATAGTGCAAATTATATGCATAAATTGAAGTGATGTTGCTGCCGTGAGTTATTTATTTTCTTATATGTAGATGAGTAGTAAATTTATAAAAAAAAATTATTTTATATATGGGATGATAAGATTATTTTTTATGTAGAAAAAAAATTATTTTAAAATATTATTACAGAGATAATTTAATCTCTTATTTAAAGTTACTTTTTCTATCTGCTACTATAGCTGTATTTAAATTATATGTATTATCTGAATGCCAAATTTCAGTATGCATACAATTATAACGGTTAGCAACGAACGCACAAACTAAACAAAATTAATTGACGATCACGACAGAAAAGTAAAATCAAAATTGCACGACAGAGAATTAACACACAGATTTACGTGAAAAATTCTTTACAGAAAAAAAATCACGGGCGAAAGAGAAGAGGTTTCACTATGTAGAAAAGAGAGAATACAAGAGTTATTCAACATACATCGCTAGATCTCACTCTAGGGCAAATAAAAGAGAAATTAGGATTTTTTCTTAGCGGATCGGATCCGAGCCCTTCGCTTCCACCACAGATATCCACAAAGTTTCCTGTCGCACCGCGAAGCCGTCGGCGAACCTGAATCATAATATCGAAGCGATTCTGATTTTGAGTCACATCTAATAATAACTGTAGTAATTAAGTGCAATTAACCAGACATTTCTTAATAATATTACCATCCTATAAATTAAGAAGCCTAGTTCTTAAAACAACATTGCTAAAACATGTGCTTGAATCAAATTCCTTATATCATATGGAAGTACACATTCATTTGATATCTATGTACTTACTAAGTTCTTATTTCTTGTTCTCTCATGGTATATCCCTCTCCTTGGATACTTATTATACCAAATTTGCGCCGAGGAGTTTGGAGTACTAAGCCATAAAATTACAATAATTTTTCTTGATTCCAAGTACCATGAATAATTCAATACATATAACAAAGTTATTATACTATTTATAGAACTGAATCTTTGATATTATAGTCTCATTTTTTATTCTAGAATGTTCAAATCAGTAATCCATACTGTTAAATATAGTTTAGTGTTTACGAAGTTTTTAAAAATAAAATTTTAAGTTTTTTCGATATCGTTTACTTAATAATTAAATTAATCATGTCAAAATAAACGATAAAAATTAAATAATATTTAAAATTTAAGAATAGAACTTTTGAATTTAATATCAAGAATGCTGATGTTGATTTAGATAGTTTAAGATATTTTTTTATCAAAATTTGAATAAGTTTAGATTCTCCCACACCGTTAAACTACAAACACGTCATTATAACCATTAAAAAATAATAATTTTAAAATAATTAATTTTATCATAAAGTAATTTATGTCGAAAAGATAAAAAAAAAAATTATTTCTAAAAAAATTAAATATTTTTAATTAATTTTAACGTTATGATTTGTTGATTTAAACATTCTAAAATTAAAAATGATACTATAGTTTCGAAATTCCGGTACTATAAATAGTATAGTAATCTCTCTCTCTCTCTCTCTCTCTATATATATATATATATATATAGAATTAGGCTAGAATACTATCGATAGCACCAAATCATTGGTGCTATCAAGTTTTTAGCCGTTGGATGAAAAAATATGCGGTTGGAATTATAGTGGGCCCCTAAGGTTTACTGGTTGAATAGTAAAAATTTTAGGAGACTACTCTAATCCCAACCGCATATCTTTTCATCCAACAGCTGAAAATTTGATAGCATCAATTGTTTGGTGCTATCGATTGTATTCTAGCCGGACTATATATATATATATATATATATATATATATATATATATATATATATATATATATATATATATATATATATATATATATATATATATAGTAAAGAAAAATGAGTGAAATTACTTAGTTTGTTAGTTTTATTTATGTTAGTTAGAGGAAGCATCTCTCAATTTGTTTAACACTCAAAGTATGTGTTAAATTAATTGAAAATTTTGTGTGCAGAGTATCAATCATTGTGATGAACATTTGAAGACCTGTGCACATGACCCTAGCTAATGACAACATGACAGAGGCTTATTGCAGTATAAATTATAAATTATTATAAGTCTTCACATGGCTAGCCATTAAATAATGTGTATTAGGACCTAAACTTGCAACCAAAATAATCAAAATCTGTGGGATCCAAATTCAAATTATTTGTATTTTGTTCCTTTGGCATGCTTTGTTTAAGCCTATCATAGATCACAATCTAAGCCTGCTATAATGGTATTTAATGGCTCCACTCTTCTAATAAATAAATACAGTTATATGAGTGCACGTTTGGACTGACCGATTTATGAAATAATTTATTTTGTGTCACGTAATGTGATGCTTTGAAAATTCGAATCTTTTGATATAATCTCGTAGCTCAATTCATTCAATTCTTTCTATATGATTTCGAACTTAGTCTCGTTATCTCAATTGGTTTCATTCGATTCTTATAAAATCGTGCGACTTATTTAGAATAACATATAGTTTCTGTATTGAACACAAATTAGGAAAATAATTAATATATAACTCGGAATATAAAATTCAAATGGATATCTAATTTAGTAGTGGATTCCCACTCATAAATTGCTACAAAAATCAAATTCGGGCACGGATAAGACCCAATACGTGGATGACTTTTGTGGCGCCCGAAATTACCCATTCGAACCCGGCAAGAAACGGAAACGTTTCAAACGCTACCTAAAATCCCCCAATTCCCCCATCTTTCCATTTTTTTTTTTTTTTAATTTTATTTTTTGAGTAATGCTACATGTACACCCCGAAGGGGTGTACATCCTACACCTCACCTCTTTAATGGTGTCGATATTTTTTACGGGTCACATCAAGTGACCACTCATCACACCCCCACCCTTAAATGGGTGGGGGTGTGAGATGTACACCCCTTACGGGTGTACAAGTAGTATTTTCCTTATTTTTTTCGGGCGGCAAGTTATAGTGACTGCACCCGGTCTACAGGTGCATTTCATACACCGCATACTTAAAACTGCATTACAAAATTTTGAATGTACATTAAGTGAAATTTGTTGATTTTTTAATTAGTTAATTTTAGATTTTACATATAGTTAGATCCGAATAAAAGTAAAGAAAAGGTTGAGTCTGAAGAGGAGAGTGTGAAATGTAAATGGAAATAGAATTTTGAGTGAACTAAAATTTAGTTTTGTTATTTGTTATTGAGATGTACTAATATTTAGTTATTATTATTATTATTTTGTAATTGATTTTGTACTAATAAATTAAATAATAATAAAAATAAATATTTAATTGATAAAATTTTAAATATATTGAATTTTAATTTTGAAGCGTTGCACGCCGGGTGCAAGCAATAGTTGTCGTCCTTTGGGGGTCGGGGGCTGCCACGTCATCCACGAGATGGCGTCAGTGCGTCACCCCCTTGCGCCCTTTCCCGCCGGCGCGAGGTCGCTGTCGCGGCCCCCGGCGGAGACGTTGGCCTCCGGCAGCCACGTGTTCCGCTGTCGAGCTGGACGGCAACAGCTGCCCACCTGGCTCCGTCCTACGTGGCCGCCCCACACACGCGGGGCCCACCCACTGTCGGGTCCCTGTCGGCGTAGCGACGCGACAGCGGGTCCCACCTTGCCGGCCCAGTACCGACACCTCTGCGCGTTGAAACAAAACTCGCTCCTCCCTCTCTCTAATCACTCTCTATATATACCCCCAACAATCTCACCCCCCTTCTCCACACATACCACTCTTCCTTCCCAATTTTTTATTTTCTATTATTATTATTATTATTATTATTATTTCGCTCTAATCAGCAAGCAAGCAAGAACTAGTTTCTTTTTTTCTTTTTTTTTAAAAAAATATTATTACAAATGACGGTGAAGTCTGCGGTGTCTGTGGCCTCGTCGACCCCGCTGGGGCCGGCGGCTAACGAGAAGGACAACGAGAAGCTGCTGTTCATCGAGGAGATGACGGCAAACGCCGACGCCGTCCAGGAGCGGGTGCTCGGCGAAATCCTCGCCCGCAACGCCGACACCGAGTACCTCAGCCGCTTCGGGCTCGGCGGCGCCACCGACCGCGCCGCCTTCAAGGCGAAGGCCCCCGTCGTGACCTACGAGGATCTGCAGCCGGAGATCCAGCGCATCGCCAACGGCGACCGCTCCCCAATCCTCTCCGCCCACCCAATCTCCGAGTTCCTCACCAGGTAGATAGAGATGTACCATTAATTTTTTACTGTTATATAGTAATAAATTTTACTGTATATATATATATATATATATATATATATATATATATATATATATATACATATGTGGCAATATTAATTTGATGGGATTTGTTTGTTTATCCGTAAAAAGTTCTGGAACCTCTGCGGGCGAGCGGAAGCTGATGCCGACCATCAAGGAAGAGCTGGACCGTCGCCAGCTCCTCTACAGCCTCCTAATGCCCGTCATGAACATGTGAGCAACTGCACTACTAGTGCTGATTAAGTCACAACGTTCGCATGCTATATAATTAATTAATTAATTAATTATAATGAATATACATTTATATATTGATAATAATTAATTAATGGAGCAGTTACGTGCCGGGGCTGAACAAGGGGAAGGGGCTCTACTTCTTGTTCGTGAAGTCGGAGACGAAGACGCCCGGCGGGCTGACGGCGCGGCCGGTGCTGACGAGCTACTACAAGAGCGAGCACTTCAAGAGCCGTCCCTACGACCCCTACAACGTGTACACGAGCCCGACAGCCGCGATCCTCTGCGCCGACTCCTTCCAGAGCATGTACGCCCAGATGCTCTGCGGCCTCTACCAGCGCCTCGACGTGCTCCGCGTCGGCGCCGTGTTCGCCTCCGGCCTCCTCCGCGCCATCCGCTTCCTCCAGCTCCACTGGGAGCAGCTCGCCGCCGACGTCGAATCCGGCACGCTCACCCCCCGCGTCGCCGACCCCTCAGTCCGCGAGGCCGTCGCCGACCTCATCCGCCCCGACCCTGAGCTGGCCCGCTTCGTGATCGCCGAGTGCTCCAAGGGCGACTGGGCCGGGATCGTCACCCGGATGTGGCCCAACACCAAGTACCTGGACGTGATCGTCACCGGGGCGATGGCCCAGTACATACCGACGCTCGAGTACTACAGCGGCGGGCTCCCGATGGCGTGCACCATGTACGCGTCGTCGGAGTGCTACTTCGGCATCAACCTCCGCCCGATGTGCGCGCCGTCGGAGGTCTCCTACACCATCATGCCCAACATGGCCTACTTCGAATTCCTCCCCATGAACGACGGCGTCGGCATCGGCGGCAAATTAGGCGCGGCCGACTGGACCCGGCTGGTCGACCTGGCCGACGTCGAGGTCGGCGGCGAGTACGAGCTGGTCATCACGACCTACGCGGGGCTCTACCGCTACCGCGTGGGCGACATCCTCCGCGTGACCGGCTTCCACAACGCGGCCCCGCAGTTCAGCTTCGTGCGGCGCAAGAACGTGCTGCTGAGCATCGAGTCCGACAAGACCGACGAGTCGGAGCTGCAGAAGGCGGTAGAGGGCGCGTCGGCGGTGCTGAAGCCGCACGCGGCGACCATCGTCGAGTACACCAGCCACGCCTACACCAAAACAATTCCGGGCCACTACGTGATATACTTCGAGCTGCTGCTGCACAAGGAGGAGGCGGGATCGGCGGCCGGGGTGGTCGAGGCCGGCGTCATCGAGCGCTGCTGCAAGGCGATGGAAGAGGCCATGAACGCTGTGTACCGGCAGAGCCGGGTGGCTGACGGCTCGATCGGGCCACTGGAGATACGCCTAGTGCGTCCGGGCACGTTCGAGGAGCTGATGGACTACTGCATCGCCCGCGGCGCCTCCATCAATCAGTACAAGGTCCCGCGCTGCGTCACCTTCCCGCCGATCGTCGAGCTGCTCGACTCCCGCGTCGTCTCCGCCCACTTCAGCCCCGCCCCGCCCAAGTGGTCCCCCCACCGCTCCGCCTGAAACCCCTCCCCCCCCCCCCCCCCCCCCCCGCTCCCCTTCCGGTCCGAATTAAACAGTGCAGCTGCAGAGAGAGAATCTGTGCATTTATTTCCGTGCCACCAATCTTGGGATTTAGTTAGTTACTTTTCAGTTTCTTTTTTAGGGTCAACTTTTCTTTTTTTCTTTTTTCTTTTTTCCTTTTTAATTTTATATAATGTAGGAGATGTGTAGTAATTAATGTTATCCGACTGTGTTGGAGCAGAAGAGCAGCATGGGGATCGAGTTTAAACTGCTGTTACTTATTAATTAATTTTATTGTACAAGATTAGAGTTATATATATTATTAATCACAACATCTTATCTTATCCAGTGTTGCATGCCTTTAATTTTATTGCTAGAGATTTATTTCATCCTACTTTAATAATAATAATAATAATAATAATTTTAAAAATAAAAATTTACTTTTGAGAGAAAAATTTAGTCACAATAGAAAATTAATAAATGGTTGTTATGATAGATTCTCCACACAAAAGTTCTGGAAATGAGCTTTTAGACTTAATAACTTTTGACCAAGATATTTAGTGAACTCATGCACTGTTATAATTAAAAGTGGCACAGTAGAGTTGTGTAGCACAAAATTGAATAAATATAATTATTGAATATTCTAACTATCGACAAGTCGTAAACTGTACTTAATTGTAACACTTATGTTGCGATATCTCAACAACCGACAGTAAAACAAATATTAAATTTTTAGTAGTCGGTATCAAAACGAAGTACGAGTCCTTAACGATAATATTTTAAGAGTAAATTATTTATTATTTGATGTCTCAATGAGTGAGGTAGGTATAGCTTATAGCTAACAATTAACTGTTTTTGAGCCTATTAACAAATTTAGTCAAACTCCCAATTTGCAAGGACATGATTTGGAGTAAACATCATCTTCTGAGTCAATACCAAACTATTTTGAAATAAAGTTCAAAAGAATAAATGATTGTCACGCTTTGTACTTTTGTACCTTTGCTGCTAATGGGGGTGTGAAAAATAAAAGCTTCATTTAAAATTTATTTTTTTATTTTTCTAAATTAATCACAGAAATTTTGATGAAAAACTTTGTAGGCTTCTTTTCACATTTTCCATAAGCAACAGTATAATGTGGGATGTGCCTTGTTATGTTAAATATCCTAATAACAACAACAACCAAAAACAAAAGAACAAAGAAAGGAAAAGAAATATTCCAAACATTCACACTCAAAGCGAAACCAAAATTCAACATTATACCGACCATATATATATATATATATATATATATATATATAGTTCGTTACTGTACTTATACAAAGACCAAGTAATTGGTGTTTGTAAGTTTCTATCGTTAGATCTAACACTTTGATTAATTCGATCTGTTAGATCATACTATTCCACCAACCACCCACTAAACCCAAGGGGTCCACCACCATCTTAACCGCACATTCCTACATCTAAGGGTAAAAAACTCACAAGCACAAATCATTTAATACTTTTACAAATATTGGAGCTCAATTTTATATATATATATATATATATATATATATATATATATATATATATATATATATATATATATATATATATATATATATATGCAACGCTACATATACACCCCCAAAGGGGGTGTACATCTTACACCCACCCATCTAAGGGTGAGAGGGTCACTTCACAAATTGTGAAGTGACCCCTCACCACACCCCACCCATTGGATGGATGGGGTGTGTGATGTACACCCCCAAATAGGGTGTACAAGTAGCATTTTCCTATATATATATAGAGAGAGAGAGAGAGAGAGAGAGAGAGAGAGAGAGCTTATATAATTTTAAAAGTACAAACTCGATTATGCTTCTAATTTTTTTACTATTGAATTTGTACTATTGTATTTTTTCTTTCTCTCTTTAGTTAACGTTACAATAACACAAATCTCAATATAAATTTAACGATAAAAAATTTACAAGTATAATTAAGCCTATACTTTTAAAAATACATAAACTCTACTATATATATATATATATATATATATATATATATATATATATATATATATATATATAGAGCAACGCTACATGTACACCCCCAAAGGGGGTGTACATCTTACACCCACCCATCTAAGGGTGAGAGGGTCACTTCACAAATTGTGAAGTGACCCCTCACCACACCCCACCCATTGGATGGATGGGGTGTGTGATGTACACCCCCAAATAGGGTGTACAAGTAGCATTTTCCTATATATATATATATATAGAGAGAGAGAGAGAGAGAGAGAGAGAGAGAGCTTATATAATTTTAAAAGTACAAACTCGATTATGCTTCTAATTTTTTTACTATTGAATTTGTACTATTGTATTTTTTCTTTCTCTCTTTAGTTAACGTTACAATAACACAAATCTCAATATAAATTTAACGATAAAAAATTTACAAGTATAATTAAGCCTATACTTTTAAAAATACATAAACTCTACTATATATATATATATATATATATATATATATATATATATATATATATATATATATATATATATATATATATATATATATATATATATATATATATATATATATATATATATATATATATATATATATATATGAGTTTGGCTACTGTGTTTGTACAAGCACCAATTAATTGGTGCTTGTAAGCTTTCTACTGTTATATCTAATCCTTTGATTAATTCTACCCCTTAGATCATACTATTTCACCAATCATCCACTAAATCCAAGAGGCCCACCATCATCCTAACCGCACATTCCTATATCCAATAGTAAAAAATTCATAAGCACAAATAATTTTATACTTTTACAAACATAAAAGCTCAATTATATATATATATATATATATATATATATATATATATATATATATATATATATATATATATATATATATATATATATATATATATATATATATAATCAACTTCGAATTAGGAGAGTTTAGTTATATGAAAACTAATATTTGATTTTTGTAAAGAGTTAAAATAAGAAAAGTTTTGTAAAATATCTCATATATGAAAGAGAAATTATTAATGCTACTGAAAATTTTAAGGTACTAATTTATATAAGAGGATTGCTACATGTACACCCCGAAGGGGTGTACATCCTACATCTCCACTCTTTTAATAATGGCGATGTTTTTTACGGGTCACATCAAGTGATCCTTTATCACACCCCCACTCTTGGATGGGTGGGGGTGTGAGATGTACACCCCTTACGGGTGTACAAGTAGCATTTTCCTTTATATAATTCCTATTTATATATACATATAATATTTAATGCAAATATATATGTAAACTTTCCGAGGGTCATGGCCCATGCCAGTCCCTTATTCTTTGGAAGAATGCAAACACAACGGATCTGAGAGCTATTTTTTATTGGATCATGACAAATTAGAATAAATTTTTTTATTATTATTAATTTTAATCTTCACTTACTGTTTTATTTCGGATGAATTGGGACGAGTAAATTTTTAACTGGCTTTTTATGAATCAGAGCAAATCAAAGAAAAAACAGGATCTCTCACTTTTTACTTCAATTTTTTAGCAGATTGGAATGAATTCAAGATAATTTATATTTTTTTATAAGGAACGGATCGGGCCAGATCTCTATTAATCCATATCTATTTACATTCCTAGACACTTAACAGATCTTTTTTTTTTCTTTTTTCTTTTGTTTCAGTGCCATTTTTTTTTTCTTTTGTAAATTCTCGCCCGCTAATATTTTTTCTAATTAGTTTGGCACGAAAATATAAAAAAAAAAGAATCAAGAAAGAGAGACCATAATTCTAAAATACATCCAAATTTTTTTTCATCACCAAATCAAATGAATAATGATATATTTATAATAGTGACTAAATCCTAATACAATTAGGAATACGAATTTATTAAGATTAGGCATAATCCAAATTTAACTTAATGAGATAATCAAAACATAATAAAATTAGAAAAGCTTTCGATTATAAAAATATTCGAGACATATCTAATAATTATACACATAATATGATTTGTCCGATTTCCACCATATATATAAAGAATGATATTCAAGTTGGATAGATTTTTTTGAATAACACGAATTGTCATTTCGTTCTTTTTATTTATGTACGTGAGGTTATAGATTACATTCTCACTTTCAACATTCACTTAATAATTATTTAATTCACGTATTAAGGTACACGTGCGAAGAACTTATTAAAGAATTATATTTGACCTAATGAGATTGAATGGGGATCTCAACTCTCTCTCTCTCTAGATCTCTCTCTCTCTCATCAATGCCTAAGTCAAGGGGGGCTTTTACTGGTGAGGGTTGGTTTTGTAGGTGTGGATTGTTGTTGTTGTTGTTGTTGTTAATTGTTAGGTCAAAGCTAATGAGCTTCGATAGCTTGTTGGAGTTGTACGTGTTAGGTTCCGAGACATCGAACCCGGTTTCCCTCCACCACTCCCGTACCTGTGCTTGCGTTTCAAAAGTGATTTTGGAAAAAAGAGTTTTTTTTTCTTTTCTTTTTCTTTTTTTTTAAAATTTTTTTTCCCTAGTTTGCGTCCATGCTCTGCTACGTTGTTGTGTGCGTCCCCATTAAATTGGGGGATTGGATTGAATCGAAGCTTTTGCCCACCACCACCACCACCACCACAAGTAATGGATATAGGAGCTGCGTTGAAAAGCGTGCGTTCCTTAGGATGCATCATGTGGGAGTGGCCTTGATGCGGTCGAGGTCGAGCGAGAAAAGGTTTAGCGACTCAGAGATGCTGATATTATGATGACGATCTTCTCACTTCAATTTGCCCTTTTCTTGGAGGAAGGGGAGGGTGGATTCGATAATCTCGTCCGAATAGAATTATGCGCGGCATCTAATGTTTAGCTTTGAATAGACGCACCTAGCTCGCTGTTCGCGAGCTAGCTCGTGTTCGGCTCGAAATGAGCTCGAGATCGAATCGCTCGTTTAGTAAACGAGCCGAACACGAGCCGAATTTTTCAACTCGTTTAATAAACGAGCCGAACACGAGCTGGGGTCAGCTCGCTCGTGTTCGGCTCGATAACAGCTGGAATATATATATATATATTACTATTTAGATTTTAGACCATCAATTTTTTATGAATTTTAATTATTAGATTAAAATTTAAATTTTTTAATTTTTTTTTAATTTTACATCTAATAGTAGGAATGAAAATCAAACTTGTTGTTCGTGAATCAGCTCGTGTTCGGCTTATTAATAAACGAGCCGAACACGAGTCGAATTTTTCAGCTCGATATTTAAACAAGCCAGCTCGTGTTCGATTTGTTTATTAAACGAGCCGAACACGAGTCGACCCCAGCTCGCTCGTGTTCGGCTCGTTGACACTCCTAGACGCACCCGAATATTTAGTAAAGTCGCTTCAAAAAATACGAACTAACGATCTGAATATAATTTCAACTTTTAATTGCCACAGCAGTAATAAATATTTTATAAATTAAATTTTTACAATTTTCTTATAGCTAGTAAAGAAGTAGTTTTGCATACACCACAACTAGAAACAACCAGATGTTTAGCTTTGAATAGGTGCACCCGATTGTTTAGTAAAGTCGCTTCGAAACATATGAACTAACGACTTTTTTTTACAGAATAAATAGGATTTGAAATATAATTTTAACTTTCAATTGCCACAATAGCAATAAATATTTTATAAGTCACAGTTTTAAGAAATTTCTCATAGTAAAGACATAAATTTGCATACACCACAAGTCCACAACTAGAAACAAACTTCCTCTTTCAGCTTGTTCCATCCATAAGGCCAAACCCGTGGCAACAAATTCTTTTTTAACCTCTTACCCGTTAATTACTTATTTATTTTCCGTGCTTTATATATCGCTAAATATGTTGTTAAGTTGTAACAACTACTATTCTAAATTGCATGTAAATATTGGTAAAAGTGCGCAAAATTTATTTGAATTATAAATTATTTTAGTTTTACTGTCCAATCTTTAACTTTAAAATTTAAGTTAATTACTTATTTTAATAAATTTGTATAGCTGCGAAAATTGCATTATATATACTAACTAAATCTATAAAAATAAACGACGTATTCAAATTTTAAAATTAAAATATTATTGACCGATTTAAATCAACAAATTGAAATATTGAATAGTAAAATCATAATTTTAGAAGGTTGGATAGTTAATTCAAAATAATTCATATAAGTTCTATAAATAAAATACTTATAAATATTAGAAATACTATTCTTAACCAATTTAAATTTTTAAAAATAAATATATATTATTTTATATAATTTAGTTTAGCATACGAGCAAAACGTAAAAATCAAAGTTAGAAATATCCGGACTAAGAGTTGAATATAAATATAAATATAAAATATACCGTTAATTTTGTCAACATCAACGAGGATGGGGGACACGTGACCATGGTGTTGTGTTGTGGCTTATCAAGGCCTAATATTCGAACAAAAGATGCGACGTTACATAAATGTACTCTCGCTTTGTTAGGTGAAGTTCCTTTTCATGTAACGTACAATATATATATATTATGTCATGTGTGTTGTAATTTTTCACGTTTATTCTTTCACGGAATCTGATCGATTGATATGAGGTTTTGGATTATACCATCGCCACCACACTTTTTTTTTCTCCTCCTTTTCCATTGATGTTTTTTTTTTTTTTTTTTTTTTTTTTTTTTTTTTTTTTTTTTTTTTTTTTTTTTTTTTTTTTTTTAATGATAATAAATTTATTGAGATAAATTCTTAATTATTTTTAATTAAATTAATTTTTAATATAACATAAATATCTGAGCCCGTTTTACATCTTTTTCTATTTTAAGAGATATTTATCTTAGAGTATATATATTCATGCCTATTATTATTACCTTATTTTTTCTATCAACTTTTCAGTCTACTTAATTAATATAATAATGTGATTTATTTGATTTCAAACAATAATCTAAATTTTTTTTTATATTGGATTTTGAAATTTGTGATGTCCAAAGCTGTTAATCATTATTTAGAGCAGAACCTTTACTTATACAAATATCTAAGAGTTTGAAGGTTTCAAGCTCGGAACCTATGTGTTTCATATTTCTAATTAAATTTATTTTTTTGTAAAAAATAAACTAAACATATAGTGTGACATTTCAATAGTCTCATATCGGATGGGAATGGATTGTGTTTGAATTTATAAAAAATATGAGCATTAGTAATAATAACTAGGCTTAAATATTTTGGGTTGTGGTGTGGGTCAAATAAGTTATTATTGCTAGTGGCCGGATCGTTACATTTAGTATTAGAGACAGTCACCAGCCGAAAGTGTGTGACTAGTTTCGACTAAACCTGGATTTAAATGACAGGGCTAGCGAGATAAATCTCACATCGCCTGGTGATCTTGGGTAGTGTGTGTGTTTGGGCTGACGAGGACGTCAGGCCTAAACGGATGAAGTTTGTGACACCCCAATAGTCTCACATCGGATGAAAATGAATTGTTATTAGATTTAGAAAAAATATGAGCACTAGTAATAATAACTGGATTTAAACATTTTGGACCGGATCGTTACATATGGCTTATTACTTTTCCCTCTTTTTAACAAAACACAAAAAAACTTAATATTTCATAAGGTATGTAGATATATTTTCAAATGCTTGGTTGTGTAATACATCAAAGATTGAATTGCACTAATTTATTGAGGGCCCTAGTGTATGGATTGTAAAGAGCAAATATATTTGGTGCATGCCCAAAACCTTCTATATTAGCAAACACAATAAGAATCAAGAAGAGAGACAAATTGGTACTAATGGCTTCTTTTAATCCAACCCACTCATAATAGGTGGGAGACATTTTTCGAATAAAAGATGAGACATTAAGTAGATTGATATCTTGTTTGCTTGTTAGGCTTTGGCAAATTAACTATTGAGAAGAGACATTCATAACTAATCTCATACTCAATTGTATTTTTGTCGAACTAATAATTAATTACCTTTCAAGGAATTATATGGGTGGGTACAAGCACTAGCTATTCAACCATTTCGCTTAAAGCCATGTAAACACGCAATAAGAAGATCGATATAGCGGTGGTGTTTAATGGGATAGCCAAGCATCGGAGAATGAGAAAGTAATTGAAGGCGATTTGCGAAAAGCAACAAAGTTGGAATGACTTGTGATTGTTGTTAGGTTAGGAATATCCGAGCGCGATTTTGTTGAGGAACTTCTCAACGAGCTAGATCTCATTGAGACGGTTTGTTGAACCTGTGATTCGTACCGCACTAGAATGTAAAAAAGTCCATTCCAATATGGAAGTTTTGCATTTTGAATTTTAATACTGTATCGAACGACTGATTTAGAAGAGATTCGATAAAGGCGAATGAGACGCTCATCGTTCATGGTCCGACAAGCGTGTTATGTCACACACATTCAAAATTGTACTTTTATGGAGAAGCTTATTATAGTGAAACAGTGCAGGACGGTGTGATCCGTCCGAATATGCATGCCAAGAACATGGTCCAGCCCATTAATATTTTTCATATTATTTTCATAAAAGCCTGGCCCAAATTTGTTCGACCAAATTTTTAGCCCATCGACTTTTGGGCTGGATTGTTATAATTCTCGGGCTGGCCCAGCTCTAGGGTGTTCTCCTAAACAATTGTAGAGATAAAATTATGTTGGCTTAATGGAGTTAGCATCCTGCCCTATGGTAGGAGGTCGGGTTGGGCCGAATTACGTTCGAAATGACCGGAGACTGGGTTAGGTCGAGTCATGTTTGAAGTAGCGGGAGGCTGGTTAGATCAAGTCACAATTGAGATTCGTAGACACTATATATGTACGTTTTAAGAAGTTGTTTGGTTGCATTCTTTTACAACTACACTGCAATTGCAAATACATACAATCTCAATTCATGTGGTTTGGTTTAGTATAGTTGAAACCAACTGCTGCAGTAACAACTACACAAGGAAGCTCAAATGTTACAATTAGAATCATCCAAATTGGTTGTAATTCTAACTACAGCAGCAGTTCGTGAAGGATAGAATCACCAATAATAAATAAATAAATAATATATATTTACTTGTAAATAGATAAAAAAAAATACTTATAAAAGTTTTTAAGCAATACAAGCTTTGTGTAAAAAAAATAAAATTCTTTTAAAATTCTTTTTATTTAAAATATAAAAAATAAATAAATTTCTAAATTTTTATAAAATGTGATTGTGTATGTTAAATTAATAAGTTTTAATTAATTATAATTATTAAATTTGATAAAAAAAAAAGAAGAGAGAATCATAATAAATTTTTTAAATTTGATTTATATATTAAAATTAAATAGATTGAAAATTTTAAATTATGCCGATTGATAAGTTAAAAATTTATTAAAAAAAATAAAAACATTACATATATTCACTTATTTATTTGCAGATAGTAAGTTTAAATGATTAATAAACTTATATAATTATAGTCGGCTCATTTGTTAAAAAAAAAAAACGTTTTACTGAATTAATATTTATTTTTTTATATTTTATATATAAAATCATCTATAAATATATAATTTTATAATATTAATTAGCATCTATAAATATATAATTTTATAACATACAAAATTATATATAAATATAAAATTTTAATTAATAATTAAAAAATCACATTATTATTTTATATTCATAATTTAAAAATTTTATATAAAAAAATAAAAAAATTTATAAATACAAGTCTCAATTTCAACCTACCAAATAGAAAAAATATAACTACAACAGCGCAATTATATAGATTCAAACAAACTAGATGTAGTTACGATTGCAGTATTTCTAACAGTTGATTATATATTTCTACCAACTTAAATATTTAAAATTAACAATTAACATCAATAATTTCAAAATTTTAAAATATTCTAAGCCAGAGCAAGTGTTTATAGTAAATGTTGGGAGACCCAAATGTGAATGAGAAAGTTGCAATATTTAATTTAGAAAAATGCTACTTGTACATTCTCATTCGGGATGTACATCACACATCCCACTTATCTAATGGGTGGGTTGTGGTGAGAGGTTACTTCACACTTTCATCTTTAGATGGGTGGGTGTAGAATGTACACTCCTTTTGGAGTATACATGTAGCATTGCTCTTTCGTGCAAGTTCTGCGGAGGGATGTAGAATGCACATTTTTTTTTAGAATGTACATGTAGCATTGCTCTTTCTTGCAAGTTTTATTTATGCAGATCAAAATAAACACAAAAGATCTGAAAAAAAAAAAAAACAAAACAAAAAAAACAAAAAAAAGTTTTGATAAAACGAATCCGATACGTTTCAAACTCGGATTACTCTTATCTTAAAATGAAGACGCAGCTAAGGACATGTTTGGATGTGAGTAACTTCGAGCATGCGGCACTTTGATTTACACAAACTTTAACATCATGCAGGTTGTATTTATTATTCGAACCACAAACGCGATCAAAATATATAAAATTAAGAATGTGTTTGGCTCAAAATAAAAAATAAAATTGAAAACGAAATGATAAAATCTTCTAATATGTGTGGTTCAAAATAACGATCGGAATCAATATGGTTGATTTTTACTTTCAATACTTAAAAAATTTTGATTATCAAAAAATAATTAAAATAAAATTAAAACATAAAATAATTTGAAAAGAGTTTGCACATCAAAATATAAAATTAAATTTATAATTTAAATTCAAACTAAAGTTAAATATTAAAAATTTACATCAAAATATTAAAATGATAAACCAAAATTTTAAATATAAATTTTTTTAAAAAAATTAAAATTAAAAAATGAGTAGGTAATTTAAAATATAAAATTATTTTTTGATTTTATTCAAATTCAATTAACTTATAAATAAATTTAAATGTATAAATCAAATTTATATTTTAATTAAATTTTAGATCAAAATTTAGAATTAAAAATTAAATTTCTAAATTTAAATTTATATTTTAATTAAAAATTAAATTAAAGTTTAAATTTTAAATATAAAATATAATTAAGATATTTTTGTAAGGTATATTATTTTCGTCTGGATTCAATTTTCAATTTGGCTTCCTAACCTGACTAAAAAAATTGAATGATTAGAAAATTTTCATTCACCGAAAATCAGAATCGTATACCAAATATTTATAAACGAATTCGTTCATTCCGATTTCGAATTCAAAATAAAAATGGGACAAATCAAACACTCCCTAAATTTCTAGCATGCCGAATTTTCCATTAATTAATTCTAGATAGAGATCCCAAATCAAACAATATCTTAAGATAATTAATTCACGAGGAAAAGCCAATGGTCATTTAATTAGAGGCATGATAGGATGTTTTTCTCTATCATTTTGGAGAAAATTAAAAATAAATTTAATAATTGCAACTAGTGTGGAATTTATGTAACAAAATATTGAAGAGTAAAATATTCCCCATTTTTCACATTTTAAAGTTAAATAATGGAAAGTTGCAAAATCCAGGATTTTCCAACTATCTTAATTAATTACTGTTCCACATAATTTAATTTCTGAAAATTTTAACTTACATTTTATTTTAGCCAATTATTTTTACTAGTTAATCAATTTGAAGTATCAATTTGATGAGACATTTTTTTGTTTCTGAAAAACTGGAGTTTTGTTATCAGCATTAATTCTATCCAATATCCTCCACTGAAACTGGAATTTATAACATTTCATAATTTGTCTCTCAAATATTTCATCATTAATATATGCAATTTGATAACAGGTAATGCTCAAAATGAAAGAAATTTTTTACAGTAATAATTATTCAAATGAGAATAATAATATTCAATCAACGGCTTTTATATTGCACAAAAATAATATTTTTAATATATTATATTAATATAAAATTATTATATACCTTTTAAATTAAACTTTAGTATCTCACATTCTACAGTGAAATTAATTTCCGGCTTAATAGGATTAATTGTATTATTGGTCTCCAAACTTTGCCCTACTTTTTATTTTGGTCCCCAACTTTCTTTTTTTTTTTAATTATGTACTGAGTTTTTATTTTTTATTTAAATAAAATTTTATTTTTAAAAATATAATAAATTTAGAATTATCTTTCTACACTAAATAATATTTGTTATGTTAGTATCAGGCAAGCCAGCCTAAGCATCAAATGTTACATAACAGTATTTCAATCATAAAATTAATTATTTTTAACGTAAGTGATAAAGAATTTAGTGGTTGATACTCGAGATTCCGAGTTTGAATTTTATTTGCTGTATATTTTTAATTAAGTTTATTTCGAAATAAACGAAGCGTGCATTTCTCTCAATTTTTTTTTTTTATCTATAAAATTTTAATTAAAATAAATAATAAAAAAATAAAAGATAATTGTAAGAAAAAAATTGAGCACTAATTTTTTTTTAAAAAAAGACTATCAATTGGGGGGGATTTTTTAAAAATAACCCTCTCCAATTTTGAAATTTGCAATCTAACCCTATCAAAAAAATTTTTGCAAAACTAACCCTACTTTTGCCACCTCGGCGCCACGCTGGCAGACAACGTGAAGGCGCTGAAGCGATCAGCGCCTTCACAATATTCCTATGAAGGCGCTTAACCCCTCAGCGCCTTCATGCCAATGTTAAGGCGCTGAATGGATCAGCGCCTTCATAGGAATATTGTGAAGGCGCTGATCACTTCAGCGCCTTCATGATATATGCTGAAGGCGCTGGTTCATTCAGCGCCTTCAGCACATACTATAACCGCGTCGGGGACTTAGTCAGTTTTCGTGGAAAAATGGCTAAGTCCTCAGTGTAAGCCAAATATGGCTTCTCTGTAAAGACGCTGAGTGCCTCAACGCCTTTAGTGTAAAAGAATAAAGGCGCTGAGTGGCTCAGCGCCTTTAGTGTAAAACATTAAAGGCGCTGAGCGGTTCAGCTGCTTTTAACTTAATGTTAAAGACGCTTTTCGGATCAGCGCCTTTAACTTAATGTTAAAGGCGCTGACCGCTTCAGCGTCTTCTTCACCGCAATAACCCCGCGCAGGCAGCAGTGTGCGGCACTTCATCTTCTTCATCTTCTTCATCCCGCAGACCCGCAGAGAGCTTGTGCCGATCTCGCCGTCGCATTGCCCCTCGCCGTCGCCGTCGCCGTCGCCGTCGCCGCCTTCGCCGTCGCCGCCTTCGCCTTCGCCGTCGCCGTCGCATTGCTCCTCTCTCACTGTGAACTGTGAGTTCTCTCTCTCTCTCTCTCTCTCTCTCTCTCTCTCACTGTAAGAGATCTTGATCTCTCACTGTGAGAGATCTTGATCTCTCACTGTGAGAGCACTGTGAGAGAGCTTAGCTCTCTCACTGATTAACCCCCCTCAAAAAAATAAAAATTTAAACGATAAGAACACAACTTATAATTTTGCTGCAAAGTCTATTTAAACAATACTGTAATTTAGGGCTAGAAGCACTGTGAACTCACTATGAGCTCACTGTGAGAGAGTAAACATCACTCTCTCACAGTGAGAGAGCTTCCCCTCACAGTAGTGAGAGATCGCTCACTGTGAGAGATCCCCTCACAGTGAGAAGTTAAAAGTAGTATTTTGAAGTGGTTAAATTTTGTTTTGTAGTTGAAATGGCTACTAATCGCATGCCCATAAGTGTTCATTGGGATGGACAATTAGTTATCGATGGGAATGGTCCACGATATATCGGCGGTCAAAAAAAGTTAATCGCGATACCTTCTGATTGTACATATAGTAGGTTTGAGAGGAGAATGTATCGTTTAGTAAATTGTACAAGAGAACAATTTCGTTTAAAATTTACTATTGGTTGTCCCACGGTCGGTGGTGGATATTTAGCTCACGAAGTACTAGATGATGAATCATTGGAGGGAATGATCGGATTATGTGAACATCATGGTGTTGTGACGGTATACATTGAGAAAGAGTTACAACCGTCGGAAAATTTTGAACCGCAAGGTTATTACACGAGTATGCTCCACAATTATATTGATTTGGGTCCTTCCGCCAATGTAATGAGTGATCAACATATTCCACACGAAGGTGGTGTCAGAATGACAAGGTTAGAACAACAACCTAATAATTTTGTCATTTTGTCATTTAGCATATTATTTAAATGGACTTAAATATTATATACATTACAGAGAAAGTGAGTATGACCCGATTGAGAGTGTTGTACCTTGCTCGTTTAGTAGTGTGCCACCAACGACCACATGTGTGGCACCTACGACCACACACGCGCAAGCCACGACCTCACGCGGACACACGCAAGCCACGACCTCACGCGGACACCGCACGCATGCCACGACATCACGCGAACAATGCACGACCTCCCGTATTGAACCAAGGATGTCTCATTTACAACTAGAACCTTCTGATTGGGGGTAAGTACAAATATAAATTAAATGTTAAGTTTTAAATTAATGGCAATGTTGGAATTTTATGTTTACCAAATTTACAGGTTATCTAATTCCTATGAACATTGGAATCCACCTGCTATTAATGAATTTGATACGAATGTTGAGGAAGGAGGTGATAATGTTGACAGGGGTGGTGATAGTGATATTAATCATGAGGATTCACCAATCCATGATGATCTGAATAGTAGTGAGGATGACGAACCGGATGTTCCATTTCCAGATATAGATGAAAATCATGATGGAGGGTTAAATGATCTTGCAAATGCAATTTACACTCAAGTGGACAACCCACAAATCAGCAATGATTATGTAGACAATCCTGACGAGGAAAATGAATTTATTGATCATCCGGATCGTTTTCTTTCCGATACTAATTGGATTAATCAGTATGTTGTAGATCATACAGATCTTAATATTCGACAAATCAATACTGGTCGACCTAGCATCGACGAGAGTTGGGCTGGACGTGTCTTTCAAGATAAGCCATCTTTATTGGATGCACTAGACCGGTGGCATATTGAGCATAATGTACAAATGAAAGTTTTGAAATATACAAAAACGACGTACACTGTCAAATGCTTAGTAGAGGAATGTTCTTGGAGATTACATGCTTCAGTACCCAAAAATACGACATATTTTAGGGTAAAAACATATGCTGGTCCACACACATGTGTAATTCCAATACTGAATGCGGCGAACCGTAACTGTAATTCCACCCTTATATGTCAATTGATCCTTCCGGTGTTAAAATCTAGACTTAATTTAAGGCCAAAAGAAATTCGAGATATGGTGCAAGCAGAGTTCCATACTGACATAACATATTGGAAGGCTTGGCAATCAAAGATGAAAGCATTACAAATTATTTACGGGAGCTGGGAGCAATCGTACACTGACTTACCTCGTTACCTTTCAATGGTAAAGAATTATAATCCTGGTACTCAATGGCATCTGGATCATATTTCGCCGCGAGATGGCATTTCTCCCTTTCATCGTGTTTTTTGGTCATTTGGACCTTCGATCCATGGATTCGCAAATTGTCGGCCGTTGGTTAGTATTGATGCCACACATTTATATGGCAAATACGAAGGTCATGCTTTGATAGCGACGGGTGTAGATGCAAATGATGGATTATATCCTTTGGCATTTGCAATTTGTGAGGGAGAGAATGCCGGGAGTTGGCGATGGTTTTTGCATAACTTACGTCGCTATGTTACCCGTGATAGAGAGATTTGTTTAATATCTGATCGATTTCCTGGATTGAAGGAAATAGTTGCTGATATCTATCGTCCAGCACGAGGGCACGCGCATCGTTGGTGTCTTCGACATATGAGAGCAAACATGAAAAAGCGCTTCAAGACCGACATATTGTTAAGTAAATTCTGGAAAATCGGAAAGGCTGCAACACCGACGGAATATAATCAGCTGAAGGAAGAATTAAAGGTGTTGGATAACGATGCATGGGAGTGGGTCCATAATCTAGACAGATATAAAGAGTACTGGGCAAAAGCATTTGATGGAGGCAGACGGTTTGGAATGTTGACTACAAATCTTTCTGAATCCTTAAATGGGGTTCTTAAGGACACCCGTGGTTTGCCTATCACAGCTTTTGTTGCGTCTACTTTTTATAAGCTTAATACCTATTTCTGCCAGCGCCGCGAGGACGGTGAACTTTGGACTCACACTTTTGTCAGTAAAGTAAAAAATCAGATTAATTTGAATTTAGATACGGCGCGGGCACATGAAATTGTAAGATTTGGACTCACCGAATTTGAAGTTAAAACTGGAGATTTCGACTACAAAGTGATCGTCAATGGTTCAAATGTCGAATGCTCATGTTGTGAATTATATCTAACAGGAATACCTTGCTCGCATGTGTTAGCAGTTTGTAGTACATCACAATTGAGATTACCATACGAGAATTTTACTTCACACTGGTATAGTACAGACTGCTATCGTTCGACGTACGCACCACAATTACATCCTGTTCCTGATAGACGCCACTGGCCACGACCCCAAGGTCCACCGATTGTACCGCCCCCTTTACGAAGGAAGAAAGGTCGTCCACGATCTACACGTATTCGTAATGTAATGGACGAGGGGGGTGGCCGACGAGGGAAATGCTCCATTTGTAAGCAGGAAGGCCATTATAGGAGCACTTGCCCACAGAATACACAAATAGCGCAACGAGGACGCCGGCGTATGATTTACACAATTATATTTATCTTGTCTTAATATTTAATTATTTCTATCAATCATGTTACTAATATGTACATTGCTAATTGCAGATGGCAGATCACGAGGACGCGGGGCCAGTTGATGGGTCTGTACTGGTGGACCAGCATAGCCATAGGTCAGCCTTTATCACGACTGAGGTAAGAGATATAATTTTTTATTTTTTCAAATATTATAAATAAGCTGACTATATTTTATATGTAAGAGCTAACTATTTTTTATTTTTGCATTACAGGATTATCGTCCCGTCCCCTTCGCAGAGCACGGCCGCAAGATGAACCAGTGGGAGCTTGATCATCCAGGGGTACTCGACCTGCTTCGCCAGTCGGGATTAATTCTACGGGTTATCCCGACTGCGACGGTTGGTACTCGATCAATCTCTACTGGGCGCTCTTGCCGAGAGGTGGAGACCGGAGACCCAGACCTTCCATTTGCGCCACGGTGAGATGACCGTCACACTCCAGGATGTGGCGGTCATCTCGGGTCTCCGTGTGCATGGTGCACCGGTCTCTGGTTCCACCCTCCACGACTGGCGTGCTCTGTGCATGGAGTTATTGGGGGCGGCGCCTCAGGAACTCAAGAAACCTGAGGTATCACTAGATTGGTTATATCGTGTTTTTCATGATATACCTCTGGATGCCCCCGCCGGATTAGTCGCAGCTACCGCCCGCGCTTATATGCTATATCAGATCGGCGGTAGTCTGATGCCAAACCCCAGCGGATACAAAGTTCATCTAAAGTGGCTACCACTTTTAGCTGACTTTGCTATTTGCGGCGCTTATGCGTGGGGCGCTGCGACACTGGCGTATCTATATCGGGCACTAGCTGATGCCGCGAGGAACGGGAAGGCCGAATGCTGTTGTTTTGCTACCCTATTGCAGGTATAAAATCTGATTTTTGGATTTCAGATTTATCTTTATATTGGTAATATATATTTGTTTAATTCATTTAACCTGTTGGCGTCAATTTACAGATCTGGTCTTGGGACCATCTTCACATCGGCCGACCTACGCGCATCCTAGATCAGCCCGAGATGCTCGATCGACCCCTGGGTTGCCGGTAAGATATTTTTTTTCATAAAGTAGATTTTTGTATTTCAATTATAAATGCAACTAATATATGTTTTTTATAATCTAGATGGGGCAACACTGGAGGGCTGCGTTACGGAACCAATGTCAAGACGTGTGACATTGAGTTCTACAGAGACGAGCTGGATCAGCAGCGAGAGGCGCAGGTATGTAGATCTTTTATTACATACTTTAAGTATGTAGATGTTTTATTCAACACTAATCATTTTGTCGATTAACAGGTTATATGGATGCCCTACACAGATCAGGTTATAGAGACATTACCTGATTTCTGTGTGCATGGCTCAGTGGTCTGGCGTGCACGGACAGTCCTGATATGCTTTCATATGGTGGAGATGCACGTGCCAGACCGAGTCATGCGGCAGTTCGGTCTCCTGCAGCATATACCTGTCAATGTGGAGTCCATCCCACGCATCACAGTACGTGGGCGTGCGGAGGAGGACTGGATAGCATTTCATGCTGACCACATTGAGAGGTGGTCCGAGAGGCTTGATCACATTTTTGATCAAGCCCCGGCTGCTGGTGATGACTCACTGCAAGCGGCATCCATATACATGGAGTGGTACTGGAGCATTACACGACGATGGATTTCTCATCCAGTACAGCGTCCTCCGCTGACTTTCCACCCTCGTGGACATATCGAGAGATCACTGGTATTAAAATTTATATATATAAATTTACTATATTCAACTTTCCTCATATAAATTTAATTTTAATTTCTAATTTATAATGCAGGCCGACACACTACGACATGTTCAAACCATTGTCGACCAGATTTGGCAGCACCCACCGCCGACTGATACTATTGTTCGGACTTTGAGAGAAATGAGTGGCGATATTCAGATGGTACTACAGCATGTACCATCTGAACCTACGGCCAGAGAGGCAGCCCGACCTTCAAATGAGGGAGCGACTTCGAGTCATCAGGTACCATTTAGCATAGAATTCAAATTAAGTTTTCAAATTCATATTAACAAACTAGTTACACTCTTTCAGGTGCCACGATCTTCATCTCCTACCATTCAGGCACCGATGACATTACCTTCATATGAGGGAGCCCGACCTTCCGATGAGGGAGCGACTTCGAGTCATCAGGTACCATTTAGCATAGAATTCAAATTAAGATTTCAAATTCATATTAACAAACTATTTACACTCTTTCAGGTGCCACGATCTCCATCTCCGACCATTCAGGCACCGATGACAGGACCTTCGACGTCAGCTTCGCTCCCGCCGCCAGTCCCACGGACATCATTTTCATCGACATATTCACGCCGTCGTCCAAGGTCATCATCGCAACAGGAGATCGAGCATATAGCGTCACAGGATGAGGGTGGTATCATCGAGGAGCTCGATCAATCGGCAGCAGTCGAGCTTCTCGATGATATACCTATCATCGGCCTTGCTGTTCCCCGTGGGCGAGGGCGAGGGCGAGGGCGAGGGCGTGGACGTGGGCGTGGCCGAGGACGTCGAGGTCGAGGACGTGCTCAAAATTGAGCTTTTGAGTTCAATTTTTGAAAATTTTATTCTTTCATGTTACTTAACTCGATTCTGTGAATGAAATGATTGCTGGTTGATTGATCAATGTTATTTGTTGGTGTTTGTGAATGTATTTTGTCAAAGCTTGAACTTGTTGTACAATTTTGGGATTTTTTTAATGTGATGTTAAGTGTTGGCTGTGTGCCCAGCTAAAGGCGCTGAGCCATTCAGCGCCTTTAGTGTTCTGCACTAGAGGCGCTGAGTGGCTCAGCGCCTTTAGTGTAAATCACCAAAAGCGCTGAGCGACTCAGCGCCTTCAGTGTAAATTACTAAAGGCGCTGATCCACTCAGCGCCTTCAGTGTAAATCACTAAAGGCGCTGAGCTACTCAGCCCCTTTACAGAGAAGCCAATTTTGGCTCACACTGAGGACTTAGCCATTTTTCCACCAAAAATGACTAAGTCCTCGACGCGGTTATAGTTTATGCTGAAGGCGCTGAATGAACCAGCGCCTTCAGCATATATCATGAAGGCGCTGAAGAGATCAGCGCCTTCATAATATTTCTATGAAGACGCTGAACCCTTCAGCGCCTTCAACATAAGTCATGAAGGCGCTGAGCTGTTCAGCGCCTTCATAGGAATATTGTGAAGGCGCTTACCGCTTCAGCGCCTTCACGCTGGCACCCCTACGTGGCGCCGAGGTGGCAAAAGTAGGGTTAGTTTTGCAAAATTTTTTTTGATAGGGTTAGATTGCAAATTTCAAAATTGGAGAGGGTTATTTTTAAAAAATCCCCTCAATTGGGCTCTCCAAAAATGAAAGATTAATGTTATGAGCAACGCTACATGTACACCCCCAAAGGGGATGTACATCTTATACCCACCCATTTAAGGGTGGGGAGGTCACTTCACAAATTGTGAAGTGACCCCTCACCACACCCCACCCATTGAATGAGTGGGGTGTGCGATGTACACCCCCAAATGAGGTGTATAAGTAGTATTTTCCTAATGTTATCCCTACTTTTTAATATGAATAGTATATTTATTTTGAAATGTACTTTTAACATTTCCAAAATGAAAAGGGTGCAATTGTCACTTCCTAATTATGGAGTGACATGAGAGTGGAAGGACTTTTTTGTGTACACATCTCACTCACTTTCATTCTAGATAAAAATTTTATTTTTAAAAATTTTTGATTTTTTTTTGTTTTGAGCCTAGTTGCTTATTTATGTAACTTAATTCATGTTAGCATGGTAATCTAGGCCATGCGACAAATTAGTGTTGCTAAAAAAATTTATAGTTGATAAAATATAAAAAAAAAATATGCAAAAGTATTTATGGTTGTTTTTATTAAATTTTACTATTTCAAAAAAATAATAGTATATTAAATCATTTCAAAAGGTTGGGAAATGAAAAGTTAATACAAGAAAGATTCGAAAGATAATATGAGTCGATTCGATTTTTAAAAAAGTGATTAGTCGGAACTGAATAATTGGTCCGATTCAAAAAAAAAAGATAGAAGTCAGCTCAACCAATTTAATAAAAGTGATGAGTCGAAACTGAATTGAACCCAAAATAAGGAGAAGAGAGAAATCGGTTCAAAAAAAAAGGACCAAAATTAATAGGTGGAACCATCACCAAAGAATGAAGGTGATGATACCGCGTGTACAAATTATTATTTAGGATTAATATATAACTAGTGAATGAGTCCGCGCTTCGCAGCGAGTAGAAATTACAGTAGTAATTAATAATAATATAATATTTTTTTCGGCGACAGCAATAATGACGGCAAATATGTTCTCTTCGGTTGCGACGGAGGGGAGAGATGGGTGCGCATTGGTAAGAAAGAGGGAATGAGGAAGGTGACCGTTTACAGAAAAAAGATGAGAAAAAAAAAATTGATAAATTTATTAGAGATGGAGAGGTGAGCATTGTAGATGGTACTAAACCGTTTGGATGCATTAATTAAAAGTTTGGAAAAAAGATGAGAAAAAAAAAATTGATAAATTTATTAGAGATGGAGAGGTGAGCATTGTAGATGGTACTAAACCGTTTGGATGCATTAATTAAAAGTCTGGTGAAAGGATGGAAAAGGATCATGGTGAATTAATTGGAGATATAGAAATAAAAATTATAAATAGTATATAGTTGGACCGTTTGAATGTATTAATTAAAAAGTTTAGTGGAAGAAATAAAAAAAGACAGCTGAAGATGAGGGAGAATATAACAAGTGACAAAAAAAAAAAAAAAAAAAAAAAAATTATATAAGTGGAGGGAAAAGAAAAGTAATGATGAATTAATAATTGGAGATAGATAAATAAAAATTGTAAACGGTACAGGGCAGTAGCTCCATTTAAATACATTAATTAAAATTTTGGTAAAAAAAGAAAAATGTTACACGCCGGTAAGGATATAGGAGAACTTACCATACGGCAAAAAAAATTTAAAATTTATGTAAATTAATAGATAATAATGATTATAGATTATATATTATATATATAAATTATAGTTTCTAGATGAATAAAATGAGTAACATATCTATTTTTTGAATACAACTAGTATATTCTTATGAATATAGACCCCTTCGTACTCATAAGTTATTTTCGATGATTGAGCTTTCGAATCGATGATTCATATCGTTAAATATGATTTAAAGTATTTAAAAATTTTTAAATATCAAATTTTATAATTTTTTGAAATTATAATAAAATCTATCAAATGAGTATAAAATAAATGGTCAAAATCGAGCGATCTACGAAAAATAGAGTATCAAAATTTTTTACTTTAAAATCAGAGTTATAGATTCTATCTAGATAGGGAATAAATATTTTTATTAAAAATTCATTCTATTCCGATAGTAATTATTTTATATTTATTATTAAAAATTATTAATTTTAATTTTTTTTAAAATAAATAATAGTGAAACAGTATAAAATTTAATGCCTAAAAATATCAAATACGTTAAATTATATTCAATTCATAAATTTTATCAGCAAAATTAATTTATAAATACGAAATCCAACGTGAGGCTACTATAGCTAAACTCTTTTAAAAAAAAAAAAAAATATAATAATTAAGAATGACGTGGCAGGTAAACCAACGTTAGCACGTCATTGCCATCCGCTTGTCGTGTGCGGAACGAGGACGTCGCTCTGAGCGCTCGTGGGACCACGCGACGCGCACGATCCCGACGGTCGGTAACGTCACCGCCACGTGCTCTCCACGCGATTTACTCCAGTACGCACCTCACCCTTTTCTAGGAGAAATTATTCCGTGCTCCCGTTGCATCCGTACAACTCATGCACCGCAGGATTCAAACTGGCAAATTTCTCCACCTGTATATACTACGCATGCATGGAATGTTTTTTTTTTTTTTTGGATAAGATATACGCATGCATGGAATGTTTATTTTTGAAATAAATTTAGTTAAAAATATAAATAAACTAAATTTCGAACTCAGGTCTCGAATATTAATCACTAAATTTTTTACTATTTACACTAAAAACGGATAATACATAAAATAGTTATTAAAAAAATAATAATTATACTTTCAACCTATGTAAGTGTCTCCTATTAGTCCATTTTATGATTGTGTATATAAATAAAATTGTAGAGAATTTGACTTCTTCATAATGTTTATATCTTGTTTTGACCTTTTAATGAGTTGTTAATATAATAATATATTCAGCGCAACTGATTCAATTAACGTAAGATACTATTTAGATGTATAATTATTTTATTCTAGTATGTTTTTATGGTATTTTTAAGAAATGTGATTAAATATCTATCAATTTGATTAATTTTAAAAAATTTATCCCTTAAATTATGATATTCTACGAAACACCCACTAAATTTAAGGAACTTACGCACATTTTTTTATCAAATTATTAAAAATTTACAAATATTAATAATTTGATATTTTTAAAAATACAAAAACTTAATTCTATATAATTACTCTATAATACCAAAATGTACCAAACCAAATATTGATATCTAAATCTTTTTCTCTTAGTGGTGTGGTGTACGATATCTAAATCTTTTTCTCTTAGTGGTGTGGTGTACGTGATTGAAGGATGCACCAAGTGCAGGGAATAGTTTCCTTGTTTTCCCCAAACATGCTTAAGAAGCAAGCCGCACGGATCGTGCCACGTGGCATTTTATAGTGCCGGATCTTAATTTGCAGTTACACACTTATTATTGGAGGTGACGAATATAATGTGGTGAGGGTAAAAGAAATTTCGCAACCCGATAATGTCGGGAGGTGTGGCGTTGTTGGTACGCGCGAAACGCCCCCGTTATCCGCTTCTCGGATCCGCCGTGCGAGACCCAACAGCGAACACCGTAACATCGAGCCATTTAAAACGCCTCCGTAGTACTACTACGTACCATCCAAAAATGTGGTTGGCGTATGCGAAAATGTAGAGATACTCCCTCAGCTTTATAATATTTTGAAATGGGCCCCTCATCTATGTCGTAGTGAAATTGCTACCTTATCTAGACTTTTTAGGGTTGGTTTGGTTCCTTGAAAGGTATTTTAATTTTTTTTTCAGACCGGAAAATGTTTATTTTTGTGTTTGGTTTGAATAAATTTTTTTTTATTTTTTTTTTATGTTTTATGGATTTTTTTTTTTTCACTTTTGAATTTTTTTTCTTACAAATAATTTGAGGAGTAAAAAAAAATCTCTTTTTTAACATATTGATGTATTTGTACCAACAAATTCATCATCTCAACCATCTTCCACCCATAATATCTTTCTCCAAACAATATATATATATATAATAGGAGTTGGGCTGGAATGCTATTGATAGCACCAACCCAACTTTGCCACCCATTTTTTAGCCTTTAGATCGCATTGAGATTTGTGCATGCTCTTTAATGAAAAAGAGAAAAAAGAAAAAGTAAAAAGAAAAAGTAAAAAGTAAAAAGCTTTTCTTTTTCATTAAAGAGCATGCACAAATCTCAATGCGATCTAAAAACTAAAAAATGGGTGGCAAAATTGGGTTGGTGCTATCAATAGCATTCCAGCCCAACTCTATATAATAGAATAATTTTCATTTCTATCATCTTTCTAAATAAAATATTTTTCTATGACAACAAAATTTTTTTATATATTGGCATTTTATTACTATCTTCACATTTTAAATATGTCGCTGTCGTGATCGTATTGTCGTGACGTGTAACTTTTTAATCTGCCGTCTCTCTTCTTATCTTATTTTTAATATATATATATATATATATATATATATATATATATATATATATATATATATATATAGAAGTATTTATATACTAAAATTTAAAATTTGTATCTAATTAGAAATAAAAAGATATTTTTCAATATTTTTTCCGTCGAATCAAACAACAAAAGCTAAAAAAAGAATAAATTTCTGTTATCTCATGAGAAAATAATTTTCTACCGTTTCTAAGAAATCAAACGGGCCCTTATCGAGGCTGAGAAATTGGGTGCTGTTTAAAAATATTTCGTAGTTGAGGGGACTCAATACAATTGTACAGTAACTATTCCCCGCAAAGCCGTGTAAATCAAGTTAATTCGTGCCACCACATGGCGGCACGTGGCACGGTTGCCTTATCTTCCCGCCATTGGAAGTTAGAGGGAAATTTCACGACTGTGGTACTTAAAAAGGGAAACGGATCCGTATGTTCACTCTCCGGTTATTATAAGCACTTTCTCACTCACCGTTAGGTACTTTCCCCCAAAAAGAAAATAAACGCAGTCACTCTCTCTCTCTTCGTACTCCTCCTTCGCCTCCCCCGAGCTCGTCCATGGCGTCCATGGCGTCGCCCTCGCAGGAGGCCGAGGAGAAGCTCCTCCCGCCGCGATCCCCCGACGACGACAACTCCGAGGAGGAGCGCGCGTACGAATCGGACGAGAAGGTCGCGATCTCGATCTCCGACGATGAGGAGGGGGAGGGGGAGGGGGAGGGGGCTGAGGTGGAGGAGGCGGCGGCGGGGCTGCCGCCGTTCTCGTGGCGGAAGCTGTGGCGGTTCACGGGGCCGGGGTTCCTGATGTCCATCGCGTTCCTCGACCCGGGGAACCTCGAGGGCGATCTCCAAGCGGGGGCGATCGCGGGGTACTCGCTCCTGTGGCTCCTCCTGTGGGCGACGGTGATGGGGCTCCTGATCCAGCTCCTCTCGGCGCGCCTCGGCGTCGCGACGGGGCGCCACCTCGCGGAGCTGTGCCGCGACGAGTACCCGCCCTGGGCGCGCGTGGCGCTGTGGCTCATGGCCGAGCTCGCCCTCATCGGCGCCGATATCCAGGAGGTCATCGGCAGCGCCATCGCCATCAAGATACTCAGCGGCGGCACGATCCCGCTCTGGGCCGGGGTCGTCATCACCGCGCTCGATTGGTATATTACGACCCTTCCATCGATTTAGATCGCTCTAATTTATAATACTTGCGAATTCGAATTTGTATTATACTGATTCGAGTTTTTTATTTGAACTGTTTGATTTGTTTTTATATATATATATATATTGATTCCAATCGGATTACTCTAATTTCTATTGTTTCATCTGATTATATTGTCTCTTTTCATTTTCAGAGGAAGAAAAAGTCCAAACAACCAAAACCATTTTATACATTATGGAAATAAATAAGTTGTATAGCTCTTCAATTATTTTAAAAAATGTTTGAATCATTCATGGTATTATAATTTTGTTGTCAGCATCTGTGTTATGAATAGCAGACTTATTAAACCAGACAAAAACTTATCAATTAACATAAATTATTAAGAAAAAAAAGAGAAAAATATAGTGACTTTGGCTTCCAAATTGGTGAATAAAATTATCATCTTTGTATTGAATTCCTTTCACTTCCATCTTATAAAATTTGGCTAATCTGAATGTTGGTGATAGAACAACAGTTCATCAGCTGTATTAAAATTTTCTGATAATTACAGTAAAGGGGCTTCTGGAAGACTCAGACTTCTCACTGATGCAAATTATTGAGTTCAATAATTTGTGGGAAGAAAGATAATTGGTTAAAGAGATCTATCCGGTAGTTTCGGTAGGTCGCTAGGTCATCACTGTGTAACCTACCAGTCGCCTTTGCATATCAAGTTATCTTAGTTCAAGGAACTGAAATTAATTTTGAAGTGTCCTGAATTGGCTGTTTACTCAGTTTTGTACTTGTTGACTGTAAGAAACTTTAGTACTAATGATACTACTGACAAAAGAGAAACGATTAATTATCCAATCAAAAACATGTTTCAACAATATTAGTTCAGCTTGCCTCAAGACGATATATGTTTGAAACTATATTTATCCTTGTTGATGTAATCTATGGAAAACTTTGGATGACTCTGTTTCAACTCTTTGGCCATTTCCTTTCTTGACAGCTTCATCTTCCTCTTCCTTGAGAACTACGGTGTGAGGAAATTAGAGGCATTTTTCGGTGTTCTTATTGCTACAATGGCTATATCGTTTGCGATTATGTTTGGTGAAACCGCACCCAGCGGAAAAGAACTTCTCATAGGTAGATCTTTCTTTCGTTAATTGACTCTTCTTCTCCGTTTAGCTTATTGCATTTCTTAAGCCAATATTAGAACTTTGTACATTTAGTACTGATTTCCTTTACTCTTCAGGAATGCTAGTCCCAAAATTGACCTCCAAAACCATAAGGCAGGCGGTGGGGGTTGTGGGCTGTATAATTATGCCTCACAATGTTTTCTTGCATTCTGCTCTTGTACAGTCGAGAAAGGTTGACATTAGAAAGAAAACTCGTGTTAGAGAAGCGATGAGATATTATTCCATAGAGTCTACTCTAGCACTCTTTATTTCCTTCATAATCAATATGTGTGTCACGACGGTTTTTGCAAAGGGGTTTTATGGGTCCAAAGAAGCTGATACTCTAGGTTTGGAGAATGCGGGGCAGTTTCTGCAAGAGAAATACGGGCGCCGGCTGTTCCCTATTCTTTATATATGGGGTATTGGGCTGTTAGCGTCTGGGCAAAGCAGCACAATCACTGGCACCTATGCTGGACAGTTTGTCATGGGAGGCTTCCTGAATCTTCGTTTGAAGAAGTGGGTTCGCGCATTAATCACAAGAAGTTTCGCTATAGTTCCCACTATGATTGTGGCCTTGTTTTTTGACACTGGGGGTCCTACCATGGATGCGCTGAATGAATCACTTAATGTGCTTCAGTCTGTCCAAATACCGTTTGCCCTCATTCCACTTATCGCTCTGGTCTCGAAGGAACAAGTAATGGGGCACTTTAAGATTGGTTCTATTACCAAAGTAAGTTTTCGATCACTTACTAGAACTAATGTTTTATTGTGAAAATACGTTCGTGCAGTTTCTGCTTTCTCGTTAAGTTATGAACCGGTCTCTCTATTCGCCTTCACCAATCCATCTTGGCTTCTTTTTCAGGTGGTAAGTTGGATTGTCGTGGTCTTTCTAATAATCATCAATGGCTATCTTTTGCTGGCATTCTTTACTGAAGAAGTTCACGGCACATTGCTCAGTTCCTCTCTCTCTGTCGCCTTAGCCATCTATGTGGTGTTCGTCATCTATCTCGTACTACGAGATAGCCTGCTGTATAAGCGGGTTGTATCAGCGGTGAGCAAGAGTTCATAAGTCCCTTCTAACATCATCACAACAGCTAGTGGCTTCCCCTATTCCTAGAACAAACAGGTCGAAAAAGCATCAAAGTATTTATTTAACTCCAAAACCTCACTTGCGATTGTGCTATGCTGCAGCTTTAACTATAGGGGTGATTACTCTTGTATCCTCTTTACTTTAAGAAGCTGATTTTGCTGCTTATGCTTTTACGTGTACAGAAGTTTTATCCTCTGTAAATCCTTAAGCAGTTTGTTGTATTATGCGGGTGTAGTAACTTTTCCCGTCACAGAATAATACATTTAGAATATGTGAATTACGCGATGTTATATGTATGGTGACTATTCTTTCTCTTATTCTCTTTGTTTGTCAAAGCCTCAGTGAAGCTACCGAATCTTATTTGCCTTGCAAAAGATTGCTTCGTGCTTGTTGTGAATTCTGGAACCTTTTAACTTCTGCTGAAATATTTTCTTGCATCTAGTTCTTCCAAATTATGCAAAAATGTACTAATATTTTATTAATTTCGCCAATCGCGATCCATACGGAGCCAAACTATAGTGTATCTTTTCACAGGAAACTACTGCTTTACATAATGCTTTATGTTGTTGTTGTTGTTGTTGTTGTTGTTCATTTTGGGGATTTGGTCGCAGGAATGGGAATCCCTGGAGCTTCAAATGGATATGAAATGAGCAGTAGAAACATGGTATAGTTCTTGTCCAGATCGAATTCTGTATGGTTAACTTGCACTACTAGTTCCTACACTTATTATCCTGTTTCATTATGAAACTTGAACTTTCGGTATTACATTCAAAATACCAAACTTGTTAGGATTTAGTTAGATTTGTAATTAAATCGTAATTGGATTAGAATTAATATTTAAATTTGTTGGAGATAAATTAATGAAGATTTAAATATTAATTAGAATAGAATTTTTAAATATTAATTAGCGTAGGGCTACTATACTTTTATGAGTATAAATTTTTTTGTACTCATAACGTTTTTGCCCCTAGACGAAGGAATGTGCGATTAGGATGATAGTGATCCCCTAGGGTTTAATGGGTTGTTGGTGAAATAGTATAAATTTGAAGGACTACTATAATCATAACGGTACATTTCTTAATCCAAAAGCCGAAAATTTATGAGTACGGAAAAGTTTTACTCACAAGAGTATAAGTAGCTGGACTCTCTCTCTCTCTCTATATATATATATATATATATATATATATATATATATATATATATATAAATATAAATAAGGATGAGACTCTTCATGTGAACGGTATTTTAAGAAAAGCCATATATATAGGTTGCATGCACCTTGTGTACGGATGCACGTGAGAGAGAAAAAAGAGATTAGCATGTGAGAGAGAAAAGAGAGATCCTGGGTTTACAAAGACGAGAGAAGGATGAGAAAAATTTAGAAAGAGGGATGAGTAGGTATAATTTTTTTTTTAGTTAATGAATTTTATTTTATTCGTATTTTTTGTTTGCTATTTCTTCTTTTGTGTGGTTGTATTGGTTTAATTTTTATTGAAGAGGTGGGTTTATGGTAAAAATTTAATGTAATATTTTCGTTACGAAATCTCAACACCAAGTGATACATGAGCATATTACGAATTTACAAAATCTAATACCGAAAGAATACCAGATTCCCAACAAAATTTTTACGAGCTTTTCTTTTATATATATATATATATATATATATATATATATATATATATATATATATATATATATTATTATTATTATTATTATTATTCTAAAGCAAAAACTATTGTATCTGTATAATTGTGCATCATGAATTTTAGTGGATTTCAATTTGTCTTTTAGTTTCAATTTAGTTCTTAAATATCTAATTTTTAAATACAGAAAAAGTTGTAACTCACTACAACAAGACTTCACCTATTTGTGCATCAGTTTTTTTTTTCTAATTTTTTTTACCATTAAATGTGATTTGCACTATCTTATATAAATTTTTGAGACACGACATTAAATACACACAATAATTATTAACCATACAAATTAACAACGTAGGTGGCATACTATCTGATTTGTTTATTTTTAAAATAAATTTAGCTAAAAATATGAAGCAACTAAGTTTCAAACTCGGGTCTCGAATACTAACCATTAAACTCTTTACCATTTGCATTAGAACGATAGATAAGAATATGATAGTTAGTATATAATAAAAAATATGATGGTGTATGAACTTCAAATTCGAAATCTAATTATTTTATATTATTAGTAAATTTTTATAGGGTACCGTGATATCTTTCACTTAAAAAAATAAATTAATGACTGCACCAGGTGTACCTCTATGTATCATACAACTCACTTGATGTTTGATAATTAACATTTTTCTGAAAAATTAAAAATTAATTTATTAGTTGTGATTTACAATATTTGAAAATTATTTGTAAAATGATCACAAATTCTGAAAACCTACTACGTTTGTATTAAGTAATTGAAAAAAATCAACAATACAGAAAGCATTGTTATTCAACTTACAAGCACAACGTTTTTAAAATGTATGACTTTGAAGTATTAATCCCGTCAAATATAAATATATTTAATAAATTATATTACTGTCCTTATAAATTATTAATATAATTTTTTTTTGTCAGTTCTAATAATTTTTTTTTAAAAAATAAAAAATAACATGCTATTCATTTTATTTATTAAGTAAAATAAATTTAATTACGAGTACGACGCATCTGGGTCAAAAAATATAAGTAGAAAGAAAAAAAAACAATAAAATAAATTTTTGTTAAACATCTTTTTTTACTGATTTATCAAACGGTTAATTTTTTTAGCTACAGCCAGTAAATTTAAATTATAATTTTTTAAAATTATATTATTCCTTTCTAGCGAGATCGTATACAATCACGTTGGAGCATTTTAATTAGGAAAATGCTATGTGTACACCCGTAAGGGGTGTACATCTCACACCCCCATCCATCTAAGGGTGGGGATGTGATGATGGGTCACTTGATGTGACCCGTAAAATATATTGCCACCATTAAAATGGTGGAGATGTATAATGTACACCCCTTCGGGGTGTACATGTAGCATTGCTCTTTTAATTATTAGATTTTTTGTATTTACCAGTACATAAATGATCTTCCAGATCTACATTTTGGTATCCAAAATATATTTATGTTCTAAATTATAAAACTTATAAATGTGGTAAATATGCTTATACACCTGGTCTACGCAATAATCTAATGTGTGGTGCGGCGTTTGAATTGTACTTATACACTCGGTCCATGCAAAAGTCTCTCCATCGCTAGGGATGCGCACGACACGCCCCTGTCGTTCCCCTCCCGAGTCCCGACCCCTCTTTCTTTCTCTCTCTCTCTCTCTCTCTCTCTCTCTCTCTCTGCCCCTTTTGGCCCTTTCTAGGGTTTTACTCCTTCCCTTCTCTCTCAGCTTCGCACGCATTAGGGTTTCTTGCATCCCTCGAGGTACCGATCCTTCTCTTCTTCTCTCGCGCGATTTCGATCTGTGTTGCTGGAATTAGGGTTTCTACTTAATTTCTCGTTATTTGTGATTTGTCTCTTAAATTGGGGATTTTTGATTTTTTATTGCGTTGATGAGCTTGTGTTCAATGTTGTAAAGCTCAATCCTTTTCGAGTAAATCTATAACATGTGGCAATACGCTTCAAATCTTTCTTAACAACATTGGATCGGTAAAAAAAATTGTTCTTTGTTCATAAGTAGCTCTTCGGATGTGGTAAAGTTTCGATCTTTTTGTTCTTGGTGTTATCTCTTTTCTTTTCATGTCCAAATGGTTTGATTTTAACTGTTTGGAGAGATTTGTATATATATAGGTTGGAGCTGAGTTGAATCTTAATACGATTGTTGGGTTTGGAATGGATATATTTTGGGAGCTTGAATACTGTAGGAATTGGAGCTAGAAAGGTTAGTAACATATAATAGGGGAATTTTCTGTTGATAAGATTTAGGATTTCTAAGAAGGTTTCGAGCAAATTTGTCGGTATTAATAACTTGATACTATTAATAGTATTCAAGTCTAGCTATATATAATATAATATATTCATATTCGTGTTCCATTTTCGGGTATGGACAAAAAAAACACCGAAAAAATATCATACCCGTTTAGCCTAATCCAGCATCCCAAACGTAACCGGCCCAATTCAATTGCAGCCCACAAGTTTAAAACCCTAAAGCCCAAATCGATTTAGACTACGATTCCTTGTCGCCTCCTAATTTTTCCATCCTAATTTTTCTTCTTATATCATTATCATTTTTGGGTAATTTTAGTAGATTTAATCAGCTTTTCTTTTGAATTTTTTCCCTTTTTTTTTTAATTTTTTTTTTTTTGAGTGATTCATATCTTTTCTAGGGTTTATGCGGAGAATTCAATTCGTTTTCTAGCAATCAGAAGCTGCGTGATTAAGCTAAAGTTTCAATCATGGGTATGCAATCGCTGCAAAAGATATATAAATCTTTCGTTTTTTTCTCATCTGATTCGGCTATCGAACATTTTCTGTCCCAGAAAAAGTCGAAGCAAAATCTCGCAGGGAGAAGCGGAAGGAGGCGCGTTCGGAGAAGTGCAGGAATCGATTTCTCTCTTGGATTCAGCACCACCAGGTTCTCAAATTTCCTTTTTCTTTTTTTTTCTTTTTTTTTTTTTCCTTCTTGTATCTTTCGTGATCTGATGAAATTGCTTGCAAATTAGGGGAGTAAGAAGAACGATCCGAATTGCGGTGTTGCGGAGACGAAATTTTTCAGAAGAAAACCGGATTCTTTGAAGAAGAGGAAGAGGAGGAAGAATGTTGTGGAGAGTAAATCAAATTCCAAGTTTCAGGAGTTTCTGAGAATGGATATGGGGCGGGCAGCAGGCGGCGCGGAGGAGGATGTTGAATTGGAGAGGAGGCTGGCGAAGAAGCTCAAGGTGAAGGATGGGAGATTGGGCGGTCTGGACGATGGGCTAAACATGCTCTTCGAAGATCTCGATCCGGCTGAGGACTCCGTCGATAACGCCGACGGCGTAGAAGATGATGGTGGCGGTGAGAAGCTTCTTAGGTCGGATAAGAAGATGAAATCGAAGAAAAAGAAGAAGCGGCGAGAGAGTGAGATTGCTGACGAGGTGATTGCCGGAGCGTCGGACGCGGAGATTATCGAAGAGCCTCGCGCGGTGGAGGGGAAGGTGAAGTATGTGGCCCCGCATTTGCGAGCTTGTGCGAATGCCGAGTCGGAAGAGATTTCTCAAATTCGCCGGAGAGTTAGAGGTTTCGCGTCTCTCGCAGCTCCTTTCGATCCTTGTCCCTTGATTAATTTGGTGTGTCTGAGTTGTTGCAATTGTATGATTCATTGCAGGGCTTTTGAACAGGCTCTCCGAGTCGAATGTGGAATCTATCACAGAAGAAGTTGCTACAATTTTTCGAGTAAAAATCGATCGTCCTGCTTCTGATTGTTTTCTTTTAGGCTTTATCCACTTGTTGCATTGCTGTTGATTTTTCTACAGTCAGTTTCTCGCAGTGTTGGCTGTCAGGTAATTGGCGATGAGGTTGTCGCTTCTTGTTCTGGCGGACCCCGTGGCAATGAACAGTGAGAGAGCTCTTCTATCTTCTTATTATTGCCTGAAATTCAGGCTTCATTGTTTTTACATGTTCTAGTCTCACGTCACGGAAACATCATCTGAAAATTCTTGATTTAGCTTTCACTTGAAGAAGTACTGTTAGAGATAACAGCGCGTTAGCAATCATGTAGCAATTTAGGTGCTATTTTGAACATTGTGGCTTCTAAATGGTTTACTGGATCTTAGCGTTCTTATCTGCAGTTTGGAAACCTACTTTCCCAAACGTAATTTGTTGTTAATCCTACATCGGAAATGCAGAATATGTGAAAGGAACTTGAACTTTGGACCTCTAGTTGCTTATTGGGGTTGCATTGTGCTTAAGATCTTGATAATTCTTTCTATGACTTTTTTTCAAGTACTCATGCATTCTGTAGGTATTTCTGGTGTAGAAGATAATCACCTTACAAACTTGTTTTGTAATCAAAGTTTTATGTACTTTGTATAGAAGTAGAGGAAAATATCCGTTATTTGGATAGAATGCATGCTTTAAAATACTCAGAACACCATCTTTTGTTTTTGCAACCTCTGAGGCCCCGTACCATCCTTTATTTAGAGTGTTGCATGTGTTAATCTAGTTTTCTGTTTACAACCTTAGCGTCTTCTAAAGTGTGGTGCTAGATTACCAAAGTGATTCAAGATGTAATCTGTTGATATTGTTCATATAATTTGTGTATTGGTCTGGTTTTTTTTATTTAATCATAAAGTTATTTAATAATTACACGAGTCACTAAATCTCTTTGATCAAATTATTAGATGATATGATTTTTCTTTCATTCACGAGGAAATGCTTCTATTCATTGTATCAAGTATTTCTTACCAGACTAGTAGCTAGTATACCCAGTTTGCAATCATAGCAATAACACGGATACTTTTTTCTCTCTGTAGGTACGCAGCTGTATTTGCAGCTTTTGTTTCAGGTATGGCATGTTTAGTCGGGGTTGACTTCAGCGCGAAGCTCCTTGCTTCCCTTGCTAAATCATTCGAGGTATAGCTGAAACGTACCATGATAATCATCAACCTCTGTTTTGAGTATTTACAGCTATTATGACTTTCAATGGTTTTTCGAAAAAATAAGTTTCGAACTTTTCCTGATTCGCTCTTCCATTTGTCTTTTAGGATGAATACTCGAAGGAAGACAGCCTATCTTTGCGGAATCTCACCTTACTATTGTCATATTTGTGCATATTTGGTGCTTGTTCGAGGTTTGACGACACAACTACTATTTTTCTTTGGCTGCCTATTTTTTAGTTATATGTCCGTATGCCTACTCGCGAGGAATCAATATCGGTTGTACTCGGTACAACTAGATTCTTTGCTTTTGAATATGTGATATTTGAGCTATCCTTTTCCTTTTCCCTTTTCTAACATCCCTTTGGCCTTGTGTGCAGTGATCTTATATATGACCTCCTTTCGGAGTTGAGTGAGCGGTTGACGGAGTTGGATGTCGCTACAATCGTGACTATCTTACAGTGTATGTTCTTGATAACTTTGGTTCACGATTGTCGCTGTAACTTGAAATTTCAGTATTGGTTATGATCTCCTCTTGATATAACCTAAACTAGACTTGTAAAGGCTGTAAATAGTTTTCTTTTGACCTGAACAGGTTGCGGAATGAAACTCAGGGGTGATGATCCTAGCGCCATGAAAGATTTTGTCCTTAGCAATCAGAATAGAGTAAATGTGTTGAAATCTTATTCTGAAGGCAAACAAGACGGGAATCTGAACATAAATAGTAAAAGAGTAATCTCCTTATATCTCTACTCCTTTTTTCAAACTGCTGCTTCTCTGAAACTTGTTCATAATTTTCTGGCTTAACTTATGTGCAGATGGAATTCATGCTCGAGACAATTTGTGATATTAAGAACAACAAAAGAAGGCCTAAAGAGGAACCCTCGCATCATACACGGTTGAAGAAATGGCTACAAAAGGTCCATGCGATCAATAATTTGTTACTTTTCATCTTAAATTTCTTTTCACTGTATCATGAATAGTCCAAGTAAATCCGAGTCCAATTCTTCATATTTTGCTTCTGGCCCGCTTTTTTTTATTTTTTTTTTCAAAATGTTGCTCGAACTCTTAGGTACTTGATACCATTTTTGGCGCAAATTAATGGTCTAGAATAATACTGTGCAGCCTCTTCTAGAACTAGTTGGATGTGAAATTTCATCTTTAGGGCAAAAACACTACAAATGATTCTTTCGGTTTCTGCAGCTAAGAGCAGAAGATATCCTCTTGCGTGGGCTCAAGTGGAGCAAACTCCTCGACCCAGAGAAGAAAGGGCAGTGGTGGTTGTCCGGGGATGTAGCTCCCACGACGGAAAATATCGATGATATGGCAACTACAATCAACATGGAGGTTTTGGAAGCACAAAAGTTGGTTCAGCTTGCGGCCGCTCAGAGGATGAATACTGACCTACGACGGGCAATCTTTTGCATAATTATGAGCGGAGAAGACTATGTTGATGCTTTCGAGAAGCTCCTGAGACTGGATCTTTCTGGGAAGCAGGTATATATGCACTTTTTTCTTTTAATTTTTTTCCCCTTATAATCAACCCTTGTCGGTTATTCACTCTATTGGTATTGTGCCTCTAATTTCTTTTTTGTCGGAACACAGGATCGGGAAATTATGAGGGTCCTTGTCGATTGCTGTTTGCACGAAAAGATGTTTAACAAGTACTATACCGTATTGGCTTCTAAGTTATGTAGTCATGACAAAAATCACAAGTTCAGCTTACAGGTGAGATGATTTTTTTTTTTTTTCTCTTCTTCTGTAGATGATTATATCCATATTTTGTTGTAGAGTTTGTTGTATGATGTGCAAGATATACTATGACGAGGTGTTAGAGCTCTTCATCCGATTTATGCTTTCAATGAAGCAACCTACCTAACTATCAATGAGAAAAATATAATGAAAATGGGGTGGGTTGATTTTGTTTTGCGGCATGTGGAACATCCTCACATGAACATCTAAGAGGAGTTCCCCCCGTCCCTTTTTGCTGTACGTTAAGGCCAGAATAGCATCTACATAGATTATTGAACCAAACCACGTTCGCTGGTTCTTTTTCAAGAAATAGAAGATGCTAGAAATAATATTTAGCTGCTTGTTCCACAGTTTCTCATCTGTTCTCTTTCTGTTCTATTACTTCAGTATTGCCTATGGGATCACTTTAAAGAACTCGACACAATGGAGCTGAACCATTCCATGAACCTCGCGAGATTCGTCGCGGAGATGCTCGCGAGCTTCTCGCTCTCCCTTGCTATCCTGAAGACGGTAGATCTAGCCAACCCCGCGAATCTGACCCCTAAAAGGATCATGCATTTCCGAATGCTGTTCGAGTCCATCTTCGAAAACAGCGACGACGCCCTCGTATGGAACGTCTTCACCCGCATAGCTGCACTCCCAGAGCTTGAGATGCTGAGGGGCAGCCTCGTCTTCTTCATGAAGCTGTATGTTGTCGCCGCAAGCATGGAAAAGCCTTTAGCCAGCAAATTCAAGATTGTGAAGAGGGCACTCGATAATGTTGCCGGAATCCTCATGTAAAAATGCTCTAAATTTTTGTGGACAAAATCCCTTTTTGTTCCTCTTTCCCTCTTGTTAAATCTTAAGATCAAAATTTTGCTTTGTAGCTGAGGTAATTATTCGAATTATATAACATTTGTTGGGAAATGGCAGCAGAGGATGTATCCTGCGTAAGTTGGGTTACTTTTGTTAGCTACTGTGAGAATGCTCCAGGAATTCAATAAGAATTGAAATTATTCAATAACCTGCGAATGATTTATCCAATTCATAGTAAAGGTGAAGATTACAAATGCATTTTCATAACTTTACATGCTGGTTATTCTAAACTAATGGATTGGCCATTCGAGCTAAACCGTAAATTGAATTTGGTTTTGTTTTGTTTGATCGGGTTGGTTCTGTCTTGGTTAACTTTTAAAAAAACTGTAGAACCTGAAGAGAACTGGCTCCATATAATTTGGTACATGTGGTTCAGAGGTTTATATAGCACTTCACCAGTAGGGTGATAGAAATGTGTGCAGGCCCTCAGAGAAAAATCGTAGATTTGTTTGAAACACACTTCTCAACTGTAGATTTGTTACTACATTTTGCATTAAGAGCTAAGTAGAATGTTACAAGCAAGTTATATTTATGCATCAAATAGTGAATATTTATGCATCAAATAACCTTACTCTTGTATAGCTACTAGTCCACAAGATTGCTTGGTGTAGTAATTCCACACCTCTATGTGAGTCAACCAAGAAATCATATGTGAAATTGCGCTAAACTTTGAGCAGTTACTATGTTCAGTTATAGGTTTTAATATGAAATTGGCAACATATAGCAAATTACTCTGCTCTTCCCTCGAAATTAACTGAAGCGAGGTAAAAGGGCCTTAAACACTCCCAATGAAAAATAGAAAAAGAAAAACTTAGAGCAGCATTATTGTAAAAGAAACCAACCAACCAAAAAATACGAGTGTTGCAAAACTATGTTAGGCAATGTAAAAAGTTCAAACCTGAGGGGAATTATCAACAACGACACCACAAAGACGTAGGATTCGGTAATGACGATTATTTTATATTATTAGTAAATTTTTATAGGGTAGCATGATATCTTTCACTTAAAAAAAATAAATTAATGACTGCACCAGGTATACCTCTATGTATCATACAACTCACTTGATGTTTGATAATTAACATTTTTCTGAAAAATTTAAAATTAATTTATTAGTTGTGATTTACAATATTTGAAAATTATTTGTAAAATAATCACAAATCATGAAAACCTGCTACGTTTGTATTAAGTAATTGAAAAAAATCAACAATACAGAGAGCATTGTTATTCAACTTACAAGCACAACGTTTTTAAAATGTATGACTTTGAAGTATTAATCCTGTCAAATATAAATATATTTAATAAATTATATCACTGTCCTTATAAATTATTAATATAATTTTTTTTTGTCAGTTCTAATAAATTTTTTTTTTGAAAATAAAAAATAATATGCTATTCATTTTATTTATTAAGCAAAATAAATTTAATTACGAGTACGAAACATTCGCATCTCGGTCAAAAAATATAAGTAGAAAGAAAAAAAAACAATAAAATAAATTTTTGTTAAACATTTTTTTTTACTGATTTATCAAACAGTTAATTTTTCTAACTACAGCCAATAAATTTAAATTATAATATTTTAAAATTATATTATTCCTGTCTAGCGAAATCGTCCACAATCAAGTTGGGAGCATTTTAATTATTAGAATTTTTGTATTTACCAGTACATAAATGATCTTCCAGATCTACATTTTGGTATCCAAAATATATTTATGTTCTAAATTATAAAACTTATAAATGTGGTAAATATGCTTATACACCTGGTCTACGCAATAATCTAATGTGTGGTGCGGCGTTTGAATTGTACTTATACACTCGGTCCATGCAAAAGTCTCTCCATCGCTAGGGATGCGCACGACATGCCCCTGTCGTTCCCCTCCCGAGTCCCGACCGCTCTTTCTTTCTCTCTCTCTCTCTCTCTCTCTCTCTCTCTCTCTCTCTCTGCCCCTTTTGGCCCTTTCTAGGGTTTTACTCCTTCCCTTCTCTCTCAGCTTCGCACGCATTAGGGTTTCTTGCATCCCTCGAGGTACCGATCCTTCTCTTCTTCTCTCGCGCGATTTCGATCTGTGTTGCTGGAATTAGGGTTTCTACTTAATTTCTCGTTATTTGTGATTTGTCTCTTAAATTGGGGATTTTTGATGTTTTATTGCGTTGATGAGCTTGCGTTCAATGTTGTAAAGCTCAATCCTTTTCGAGTAAATCTATAACATGTGGCAATTCGCTTCAAATCTTTCTTAACAACATTGGATCGGTAAAAAAAATTGTTCTTTGTTCATAAGTAGCTCTTCGGATGTGGTAAAGTTTCGATCTTTTTGTTCTTGGTGTTATCTCTTATCTTTTCATGTCCAAATGGTTTGATTTTAACTGTTTGGAGAGATATGTATATATATATATATAGGTTGGAGCTGAGTTGAATCTTAATACGATTGTTGGGTTTGGAATGGATATATTTTGGGTGCTTGAATACTGTAGGAATTGGAGCTAGAAAGGTTAGTAACATATAATAGGGGAATTTTCTGTTGATAAGATTTAGGATTTCTAAGAAGGTTTCAAGCAAATTTGTCGAGAAATTTGGATTCTGTTTGTGCTTAAAAGCTTTAGTTCTAGGGTTTCCCTCTAGGTATTTGTATGTTTTAGTAGTTTAACATTATTTAGTATGTAGGATGCATTCGGTGCCTTGAACAAATAGCTGCATACTAAAGTGATTGACCACTAATTGAACGGCAAACGCATCCCTAGGCATGCTAAAACTAGCATTTTATCAAGTATAAAGCAGTTGATTAAAGAGGTTTGCGTAGCTCTGTGACATTTTTCGTCTGATGAGATTCCTGGACACATAATTGCTGCACGAGATATGTTAGTTCTTATCTTTTACATGCATATTTTCTATCTCTTGTTAAATCCATTTAGATGCTTTTTCGTGAACTTATTGTGGATGAGCCATCTTTCAGGTCATAACAACTGTTGCAAATAGGCATGGAAAATGATGCAGAAGCTGCTGTTGGCACGAAATCGGCTACAGAGATGCTAGAACAGCTTGGGAAGGCATTTGAGGAACTCAAATCTCATACCGAGGTGTCTTTGCTGAACGCGATCAAATGGGACGATATTAAAGAACATTTCCTCAAACTCGAGAAATCATTCAAGGGGAAGTTCGATGAATTAGAACAGAAGCAGAAGGAACTCGAAGATAAACAGTCTGAGGCCCGCGCTGTAATTGCAGAAAAGGAGGAGGCTGTTGCTGCAAAAGAGCGTGCCTCTTTGCAACGGCTTCAGGAGCTGCGAGATGCTGCTGTTTCTGACATAGCAGAGGCCCGCGAGAAACACAAGGTGGAGACTTCGGAGCTGTTTGATCTGAAAGGAAGCAGAGAGAAAAAGGTAACGACCTCACTCAACGAATCCAATGCACCAAATGAGAAAGCCCCTGCTAATGGATCGGCCGAACCGACTGAAGCTGTTGCTTTTGAGGTCAAGCCCAGTCCTCGAGTGAAGCAGCTTTGTGAACAGACGGACACAAAAGGGCTTCTGAAATTTATTTCAGATAACATGAAAAGCCTCGCTACCCTTCGTAAGGAACTCTCTGTCGCATTGAAGTATGCGAATGAACCAGCACTTTTGGTGCTGAGTTCCTTAGAGGGATTCTACCCTCAGGACGAATTAAATTCACAAGGGAATGGTGACGAGGCCCTTCAGGGCTTACGCAGAAGCTGTCTCGTTGTGATGGAATCCGCAGCCCCTGTTTTTGCTGTGAATGAGCAAAGTGCTAATTGCCCTTTGAGCTCAGAAATAAAGCAGCGGGCGAAGGCGATTGCCGACGAGTGGAAGCCCAAATTGGCTGGTGTTGACATTGATTCTACTGGTGGGTATTCTTTGGAAGCACAAGCATTCCTGCAGCTTCTTGCCACTTTTGGCCTCAATTCAGAGTTTGATGAAGACGAGCTATTTAAGCTTGTGCTCGCTGTCTCTCACTGCAGGATGACTCCTAGACTCTGCCGTTCTCTTGGATTTGCACAAAAAGTGCCAGGTTGGTATCCCCTAGAACGACCCCCAAGAGTTCCAGAGACTCTAATATTGTGCACCAAAGCAGATTAGGGTTACATTTTCTAGAGATAGGATGAAAAGCTGGTGGAAATTTTTGCCCGCCTACTCAACTTTATAAGCATTTGTTCAAACTGCTTATGTAGAAGGCTGCAATTGGTTCTTTCGCTCAGGGTAACATCTTTAAACACTGATGGTTTGTTTTTCTTTTGTGCAGTCGTTATTGAAACTTTGGTTAACAGAGGCAGACACATCGATGCTGTTCATTTTGTCGATGCTTTCCAGCTTTTTGAGAGCTACCCTCCTGTATCTCTCTTGAAGGCATATCTAGAGGCCTCAAAAGCTCCACAGGAGAATAATGGGGACCCTAATACAGCTGGTTCGCTGGTCAGTTTTCCTTGTGTACTGAGAACTTCTTCTGCATTTTATACTAATAAAATTCACTAAATTGTGCTAGACCAGTAGTATGGTAATGACATAGAGCCGCTCGTCTTTTTCGTTCGGGTAAATAGTGTTGTTTTATAAGTTTACTTTTGCTTTCTTACTCTCTTCAAATGAAAGATGCTACTGCCATATTTTTTTCTGAGAGGTTGAGGTCAGGTTGGGTTTTCTGAGAGAAGTGAAATCGATTCTGGGATTAAGACATGGCCTTAGACTACTATTTTAGCGGGAGCGCAGTTGTTTCATTTCCTCTTTCTTTTTTAAATCGATGGTGTTCCGAACCTGAATTGTTCTTTGAACTATCCTTTTATTTTTTTTTGTTTCCTTTATTCTGGTAACTATATAGAGATATTGGAGGTTACGTAAGAGATGTGTCATTAGTAAGGGAGTGGGACAACCCCCTTGACATTGCTTTTGTTGATTGATGCGAGACATTTTCTGGCTCGCTGAATCGGTGCATGCTGTTGATAGGGCCGATTCGGCGAGCAAAATAAAATCTCCATTTCTTTGGCCAGTTGCTTGAATAAAGTATAGAAATCTTAGCTGTCACTGCTCATCACATCTAATCAATGCCCTGATGCTCTCTCTCTCTCTCTCTCTCTCTCTCTCTCTCTCTGGGGGGGGGGGGGGGGGTGGTGTGGGGGAGGAGTTGCCTACATGTGTCCCTGCAAACTGTAGAAATCTGGATTTGTCTCTCTGAAGTTTATCATACCAAATATATCATCTGAAATTTTGAAACTTTGTAAATTGGTTCTCTTTACCAACTCTTCCTACAAAACTGACCATTCTACCTACGAAATATATCTTTTAAAGTACTTCCACTATTACTTTTCATCTTCACCGTTTCTGTTCTATCTCTCATGCCTTTTTATGTGAAATCCTTGAAAAAAAAATTAAAAAGACATTCTTTTCAAGGTATAAAAGTTGTAATGGTGAAAAATTCTCTGTTAACTGATGGTAGTCGACGGATCGGGGCAATTTGCATTGGTGGAACTTTAATAGATCTATTTGGCAACATGAACTTTGCAGGGACAAATCTGAAATTTTGAATAATTTCTTGTAATAATTCTCTTCATTAACCAATTCCGGTCCTTTATTCTTACTCAGAAGGATCCAGTTGATCGGGAGCTAGGCGCGCTCAAGGCCGTGAGCAAGTGCGTCAGAGAGCGCAAGTTTCACAAGGAATTCCCCCTAGGCCCCATCCAGAAGCGCATCAATCTGCTCGAGAAGACCAAATCCGATAACAAACGGGCGGCAGCAGGAGAAGCCACCAGATTCCAAGCCAAAAGGCCCCGACTGACTGGTAAATACACTCACCGCAGGCCTGCTGTTGGTGCCGATAAGCAGCCGCCTCCACAAATGGCTTACGACGGGGGATACTATGCCATTTATAACGCACAACCCCCCGCATACGATGCATCGGCTTATGCTGCTACATACGGCCAACATTATTCAACCGAGGCTGCCCCCCCTCCCGCGTCATATAATGCCACCACTGCTTCATATTACGGGCCTTATGCTGCTGCCGCACCTCCGCAACCTACTCCTTCGACCAAATATAGTAATTATGCGAGTCCGGGGGCGCAAGCTCCCGCCGCCTCATACTATGGAAGTTATCCAAGTTCTGGGTCTCAGTCGACAAACCAGCCGTATATTTAAATCGCGCGTCGACAACTGTAGGCATTTGTTGTTCACTGGATAATTGGCCATGCGGGTTTTTTCTACTTATGGCGGGTGCGGTGAAATGGTTAACTTTTACTGTCGGCTCAATGTACTATACCTAAGTTGTTTCACATTTGTAGCTCGATTTTGAACGTTATTCATCTTTGTGGTTCGATTTGTATGGATGACGTAATTAACTTCTATGTGAAACTCATTTTCACTGATGTTTACTTATTGGCTTATTAGTAGAGGTTTGAGAAATTTGGATTGGTTATTTGATCCGATAACCAATTGGATTCGGATCTAATGGTCTCTTAGATTCAGAGCCCAATCTGGAAAAAAAATAGGTATGTGAGTAAAACCCTCCAACTATAGCTCTTTTTTTTTAAACAGGCCCTCGATTTTGATTTTTGCACGTTAATATTTTTAATTTTTAATTATTTCATTTAAGTTATTCCGGTCATTTGGATTGAGAACTTTGTCATAATAAATAAATGACTTCATTAACCATCAGGTGTTAATTAATAGTTATTTTAATGAAATCAACATTTCTATCCATCAAATAATTGATAATGGGCTTGCTTCGGAGAATCTTGCAGTTGTGGGGTCGTTCGTACATTTTTACCTTCAATTTGTAGCGACGTAATAGTTCATAGAATGTGGATTCGGGTGCACTTAGGATCCGAACCCGTTAATGCAGTGCCGCCCCGGTCCCCACGCAGGAGAGGTGAGCCGAGCACACCAGTTTGGTGCGCGCGGGCCCCGTCCCCTCGCCCTTGCTCTCTCTCCCTCCGCTGGAGAAGCTCTCCAATAAGCTCCCTCGTCAACGGATCCCTTCCAATACAAAACACCTCCCCCTCCTCCAAATCCCCAAAATGCCCCGTTTGGAGACTTTTGAGACGGAGACCTCTCATCCCCTCTCCTCCTCATCCTCATCCCCATCCCCCTCTCTCCGCCGCCGCAGAGGAGCTCGTCCATGGCACGCGCCGCCGCCGCTCTTCTTCTCTCCGACCTCCTCCTCCTCCTCCTCCTACTCCTCTCCTTCCTCCTCTTCGTCTCCGGCGACGGCGCCGGATCCTCCCGGGTGGGCAGCGGCGGCGGAAGCAAGAGCCCCCTCGTGCTTCCGCTCGTCCTCTCCTACGCCAACTCCACGAGCCACCTAGGCGGCGGCGGCGCCGGGGTGGGCCATTTCCTCCGGCGGCGCCAGCTCCAGAAGGAGGACGCCTCCCGCCCCAACGCGCACATGAGGCTCTACGACGATCTCCTCACCAACGGGTACGGTTCGCCCCCTATCTTCCTCCAATTCCCTCGTGTAGATCTCCGATCGCTGATTTCTAATTGTTTAATCGCTTTCTAACTCTTGGATCCGAATCGTTCTACTATTTTTATCGTGATTTTTGAGTATAAATTCTCTCCGTCTAGGTATTACACTACGAGGCTCTATATCGGGACGCCGCCCCAGGAATTCGCGTTGATTGTGGATTCGGGGAGCACGGTGACCTACGTTCCGTGCTCCTCGTGTGAGCAATGTGGCACTCATCAGGTTCGACGTGTTTGAATTCAACCAGTGCCTTATTCTCCTGTTGGAATTGGCTTTGGAATAAATGAACTCAACTGTTGAAATTGGAGACTATTGATCAATTAGCTTATCTCGCATTAATCCAAGTTCCTGTAATGTTTAGGACCCAAGGTTCCAACCAGATCAATCAAGCACATATGAACCGGTAAAATGCAACGCCGCTTGTACCTGCGACAGTGAGAAAAATCAGTGCACTTATGAGCGGCAGTATGCTGAAATGAGCTCCAGCAGTGGAGTTCTTGGCGAGGACATTATATCGTTTGGCAAAGAGAGCGTGCTTAAACCACAGCATGCTATTTTTGGCTGTGAAAATTCTGAAACCGGTGATTTGTATACTCAGCACGCCGATGGCATTATAGGCTTGGGCCGCGGGCAGCTTAGTATAATGGATCAGCTTGTTGATAAGGGTGTGATTAGTGATTCGTTCTCGTTGTGTTATGGTGGAATGGATATTGGTGGGGGTGCAATGGTTCTTGGTGTTGTCTCTCCTCCCAACGACATGGTTTTTTCCCATTCGGACCCACTGCGAAGGTATGATATGACACTAGTTTTATAGGTTGTTATGGAGAAAAAAATTTCATTTGAAGTACATTTTAATACATTTCCCACATTTACTCTAGTTTCGGGATGGCAACAGCCCATATTACAATATTGTGCTGAAGGAAATACATGTGGATGGGAAGGCATTGCAGCTAGATCCAAGCATCTTTGATAGCAAGCATGGAACCGTCTTGGATAGTGGAACCACGTATGCGTATCTACCTGAACAAGCTTTTGAAGCATTCAGAGATGCTGTAAGATTCCTTTTCATCCATCTATCTTGTTTAGTTTGAATTTCAATGTTCCGTAAACAGTCATAATAAACACTGTACTAAGTGCCATACACAAATGTAGTGCTAAACTTATTTTGGAAACACGAGTAGAAAAATACTTGTTACCTGGCACTTGGAAAGTCGAGACTCTCCAGTGGCTTGATGTTATAGCCATTGACTTGAACATTTAGAATTTGCGGTTAAAGAAAAAGCAACATGTGTGCTGTCCTTAATTATAAATGCATTAGCTGATATAAACCTAAAAAGAGTATTAGGGGATTATTGATTTTAAGAATGTTTTCTTCTTTTATTGTGATAATATAAGATAAGATGATCCAAGTCTTCACTTCAATATAAGATAAGATGAACCAAGTTTTCATTGGGAAGTGAAGCAGTTTTCTGGGGAGATTGATCATTTATTAGTTAGCACATCTCTGCTGACAGAGTTGATTGTTTGTGATTTTTCATGCTTAACAGATCATGAGCAAGTTACATTCTCATAAGCAAATTCCTGGTCCAGATCCAAATTACAAAGATATTTGCTTTGCTGGTGCTGGAAGGTATTGTCTTCATCGTTCTATAAAATTTTGGCATTAACACTCTTTTTACTCTATCAGCAATATACTTACTCGACCTAAATGAAATTGTTTGTAGTGACATCTCTCAATTATCGAAGACATTTCCAGCTGTTGATATGGTATTTGGTAATGGAGAAAAGCTGTCATTGTCACCTGAAAATTACTTGTTCCGGGTAAGATAGCTAATTCATCGTAATAAAAAAAAGGGTTAATCAACAAATTAGCTCCTGAAGCTTGATAAAGATTTCATTTTCGCTCCATAGAATTTCAAAGACAATTTAGTTTCTGGAGTTTGTTGACCGGAAAGTTTCATTTCCTACAATTCAACCCCTGTAGTTTGAGTCTTATTTCAATTTCATCGATGGAGTGTCAAATTTAACAAAGCATAGTGCAAGCTCAGTGCTGCTAAGATTGTATATTAATATAGGGATATTGATATGCTTAACAAAGTCAGGGACTAAATTGTTACAATTGGACCTAAGGAATGGATTTGAAACGAAGGTAAAACTTCAGGAAATGAATATGTAACTAACCCAAAAATGCAAATAGCATCGCCTGATAATTGACTAGTTTATTTGCTCTCTCTTGTTGCTTTCCTGTCTTTGTTTATGAGATGCAATATCTGTGTATTTCTTTCTGTTTTCATGTTTTTCAAAATGAAGCACTCAAAAGTTCAAGGTGCATATTGCCTGGGAGTCTTTCAAAATGGGAAAGATCCAACAACTCTTTTGGGGGGTATGTCATATGTCTACATTGGCACTATATATATATATATATATATATTGTAGAGCTTATATACTTTCAAAAGTGCAAGCTTAACTATGCATGTGAATTTTTTACTATTGGATTTGTATTGGAATCCATACTATTGTACTTTCTCTTTCTCTTTCTCTCTCTTTAGTTGATTTTACAATAGCACAAATCTCATTACAAATCCAATGGTAAAAAATTCACAAGCATAGTTAGGCTTGTGCTTTCAAAAATATATAAGCTCCACTCTCTCTCTCTCTCTCTCTCTCTCTCTCTCTCTCTCTCTCTCTCTATATATATATATATATATATATATATATATATCATATTTGTTCACGTACTTAATCAAGTTTTTTGTGCTTGAGTTGTTAGTCATTGGATAATTTCATCTCATAGGTATTATTGTCCGCAACACTCTTGTGACTTATGATCGCCAGAATGAAAAGATCGGATTTTGGAAAACTAACTGTTCTGAGTTGTGGGAGAGGTTGCATATAAGTGGAGCCCCTTCACCTGCACCTTCATCTCCCTCCGACACGAATTCTACTGTTGATATGTCGCCAGCTGTGTCTCCTAGTGGATCACAGCTACCAGGTTTATGATCTGGTTACTCACAAATGCTATTTATTTTGCCTTTTTTTAAAAAATAATTTGATGAATTATTTAGCCTCATGCTTATCAGCAGTCCTGTGAATGATTTCCTTGCATCACTTGAAGATTTGATACCTTACAAATACAATTTCTATAACATAGACAACTAATACTCAGGAGTTAATTTCTGTAATTCCAATGGTTTCAGCTTGAAACCTGATAGGCTATTTTGAAAGATTAGCTGAAACAATGTAATATAAATCCCAAAATGCAATGAATTTGTCTCTTTGCTAGCTGAAACTATCTAAATGGACGAGAGAACTGCCAAAATTACAGAACCTTACACATATTTGTCCTAGGAAAACTGGTACCAAACCAAAACTTCAAACTTTGATGAAGCACTAATTTTAGCCCTAATTTTTCTCGTTTTAACATTGTAATATCTAGCCTTATGTCTTCACAGACCGAGAACTTTTTTATCAGAAAAATACCGAATGATCTTAGTTTACTAGTAAGTATAAACTATGTCGGCACTCTATGATTTTATACTTAGTGAATGCCGTTTCTTAATGAGAGTGTGTGCAACATTCTTCAAGCAAAATGTGTGCGGAAGCTTCAGAATATAGGGGACAATAGTTTAATGCACAGTCCAATGTGCAAGGTGTATGAATTACTTATTATTATTATTATTATTATTTTTTTTTTTTACAGAATTGTAACTATTGACACCAAGCAATAGCGAAGGAAGACATATTTACCTTTTACAAATCAACAGAGTTAGAGATTTTGGTTGTGCATTATATGTAAAATTTCCTTTTGACAACTTTTATTTCTATACTCTGCTCTTCTAATTTAATACAAAAAACCGCCATTCATTTCTTAATTTTGCTACGTTCTTACAGTTGGTTAAATCACTGTTGTTTCTCTTTCTATCTCAAAGCAGGTCAATATGAAATTGGTCAAATAATATTTTTTATGTCCATAAATATTACATATTTGGACCTGGCACCTCATATCAAGGAACTGGCTGAGCTTATAGCTCATGAGCTTGGAATTGATCCGCATCAGGTGAATTAAGATTTCTTCTACTGACTAATTATAGAAGGGCTCTGCCATTAAGGACAGTGTCCTTCAAGTCCCAATATGGTTTAGCGATAAATATAGTGGTATTAACTTAATTTTTGTCTGTGGTTATACCTCTATGGGCAGGATAATTCATTTTGCTATTCTGGAACATTTTAGAAAAGATCTATCTTCATCAGTTATTTATTTTTCTCAAAACTGTTCCAGAACTTGCATTTTTTTCTTGTACTTTCAGCTGAAGGCTGTGATTTGAATATCTTTAGGTTAATTCGATGAATAGCACTAGTGAAGGAAACCATACCCTTATTAAATGGGCTATTTTTCCGGCAGGATCTGATAAATTCATGTCTAATGCAACAGCAATGGTAATACTATACCTACCATCTTTTGATGAAAGTTATAACTAAGTCCTTCATTAGATAGAAGATTTACAAACTGTCTGATTTTTCTGCAGGACATTATATTGCGGTTAACCGAACACCGTGTTCGGCTTCCAGATAATTATGGGAGCTATCAATTGCTTGAGTGGAACGTTGAGCCTCCACCTAAAAGGTACTCAAGCATTCAATCTGAAGCTTGTGATCCTCTTCGCCCAACAATTCGTTTTATTTTGGGATTTCTTTATTTGCTATAAGGAAACTGATATGTCATGTTTTTCACATTGTATGATCTTGGTGCTCCCAAAATATAGTAAAAGTAGAAAACATTTAGCCAATCGAAATTGTGATGAATAAAAGAGGTTTCTGCTCTAATATGTGTGATTTCTCGGTAAGATCTAATTGTCATTTTGGTTAACCTATCAATTTGCTTCTAATTGCGTATAGATGGTTCAAGTTCCCTTATTATTTGCAAAAATATTTTGAACAGTTGAGTTCAAGTTACTTCCATTATTTCTAGTTTCTTAATATCCATACTGATATAAAGAACTCTTTTCAACCTCCACTGTTGATGATGTTGATTTCACTTTCTACACGACTAAATTTCTTTGCCTCACTTCTCTATTCCTCACAGTCAATTAAATGACATCGCAACCCATATAAGTCTGTTTCCTGAATAGTTTTGAGAAGTACTTATAAATCGGTGATTTAAAGCTTATGCAGTAGAAATAGCTGCAGGTTATACTTATCATTTCAATTTTTCATACTTTGAATTTGCTAAAATAGTGCCATTTGTAGTGTGAAAGCAATCTATAATCACCAGATTAGTCAAATCATCTCACAAAAACATCTTTCAAATTCAACAAATGTTATGTTCACACTAGATCCTTCAGCTTATCAAACTAATCACGATCTATTCTTCTTAAAAAGGTAAAACAGAAAAGGTTTAAGGTGTAGAGACCTTTTATAAATGCTATCGGACATTGCAAAATCATTTCTTTACTGATTTCAAGTTGATTTGTTATGCAGGTCAAGGTGGCAACAGCATTTAGTTGGTTTGTTTATCGGGGTTCTAGCGGCTGTGGTGGTCGTTTTATCAGCCTTCTTAGTAAGATACATATGGAAAAATAAAATCAAAGGTCCAGGTACGTATAGGCCGGTGGATGCTGCCGTTCCAGAGCAAGAGCTCCAACCGCTATAATTTACTATTGGGCACCTATTGAAATCAAAGTACAGATGATTCTTTAGTAGCGCCGGCACTTCCATGATGTGAGAGAGATCATGGAGAGAGATAGTGTACAATAGTGTAAGCTTCTTTGTTGCGGGACTAGATTCGCTTCTCTTTTGCTTTGTTTGTAATACAGGATTAAGAACGAGCCAAAAAGAAGAAAAATCCCTCATTTGTAAAGATCTGTTTGGATAAAGCAGTTGCAGAAATCGTAGCCCCCTCTTGTAGCCGGTAATGTAAGGTTTTTTGAGCCCTGTAATTTTACGTCGCAAGGATCATGAGACTCTGCAATGGGGATCTTGCATACATCTGATTGCAACACTTGTTCAATCAAAATTGAGTTCGTATGTCTTGTCGGAAGTTACAATATGGTGATCTGCATTTTGAAGGACATTATGTAAGATTTTCAGGGTTTCGTGAACCCTCGATGCCTTATGCAATATCTTTGACCTTAGTTTATATTCTAGATCGTTAACTTCTCACAGATCTTGATCTACTCTATTTGTTTCAGGATCATATTCTTTGGGATTCTGACAAGCAAAAAGTTCATGCACACTTTTGATGAGCAGCGCCAAGCACGGTTACTCTTCAAAGAGGTGCGAGTTCAAATTTTCAGTGACTTTTCGAGGCAAAAAAAAGATGCTATTAATGAGTCATTTTACTCCACACAGATTAGATACAAAAAGTTCAATCAATCATATTCAAAAACGAACGATGAGAATAATCATACATTAATAACTTAATAAAAACACAAAGGGATGCAAAGAGCGAACTCTACACCCAAATATCATCCACACATCATCAGTGCTTAATTACTCCTTTCTATCTAATACATATATAAAAGACCGCAAATACCTACTTATACAATACCAACAACACAACAAGCACCAAAACCATGCAGCAAACCACACTCAACCACAACACTACTTTTATTATTAGTTATTACTACTCCACCAAGTAAAAGTAAAAAGGGCAAATTAAGGGCACTTGGGCCTCTTTGTTTTCCAGGAGACCATGTCACGGTAGCAGGGGCACTCGTCCTTGTTGCCGTACGTCCCCGACGGCACGCATTTGCACTGCTCGCAGCACATCCCGCAGTACCGCATACACCGCCCCGTCTTCCCGGCCTTCGCGCACCGGCCCTGGCACTTGGAGTCGCAGAATGCTGACCCCACAAATTCAAATTTTAAATTCAAATTTAAACATTACGTGCAGAAGGCAAAAATGAACTTTATATTCATTGTCAAAAGAAAAACCGAATATGCAAATTATAAAAAAGATAACTGAATAATAGTTACAAATTTATATTATCATATTAAAAATTTAAGTATCCATCGACACAGTTCGTATCCATCGTGTCGAATTATGCCAATAAAAAATTGATACGAAAATTCAAAATTTTTTTTGTTTAATTTACTAAATAATTTTTCTAATAAAATTTAAAAAAATTAATAAAAATATATAATAAATAATTTTAAAAAATTATTATTTTAAAAAATAAATATGGCATATATGTATTTTTTTTCAATTGATACTAATCAGTATTATTCGACACGCGTATCGTATCATATAGATAAATTTTTAATACGATTTCGTGTCAAAATACTTAATTTTTTAAGTCAGATAAAGTAAATGAGTATCGAACTTCGAGCCATTTTGATTTGAAAATATTTTTAATATAAATTGAGTTAGAATATTTTTTAAAAAACGAATCGACAATCAAAAACTTTTAAACATTATTTACGTCTTGTAAATTTTCCAAAAACTAAATTTCATGACATTTCAATGTTGTTCACTTACTAGGAATCAAGTAGTCTCAAATATATTTCATATATCCTCCTAAAATTTATTGACTTCGAGACCACTTGAATAAAGAATATCAAAACTTTCAAAAATTTAAATTTTTAGAAAGTTTATGAGATGTAGATCATGTTTGACGGTGTTCATCGTCAACCAGCTCAGGTGTTCATCGTCAACCAGCTCAACGCTGTTTAATATCATGTTACTCAAAAGTGAAAACACTGAACTAAAAGGAAATAACTCTGAGAATAGTCATATAATAACAGTAAATTGACCTGAAGCAGCCATGGTGGCTTGGAGGTAGGAGGAAGTGAGGAGGAGCAGTATGAGGACCAAGCTGTAGGGCAGCAGGAGCTTCATTTTTTTTTTTTTCTTCCTACTAGTTCAGATGCACACAGCTAGTTATCTAGATTTAGAGAGAAGTAGAAGAGTAGTAACAGTAGTGTGTAACAGTGGAGCAGTACTGGAGTGTATTTATAGGGAGAACAAGGTTGGGGTAGTTTGCTTATGGGTTGGCATTTAAGAGGGTGAATTGTGAAAACCATGGTGTAAAAAATTTTAAAATATATATATATAAAAGTGAAAAAGCTGGCATCTAAGAGGATGCCTGGTAAAATTATGGTGTTCAAAAATAAAAAATTTAAAATGTAACAGTTATATTATTGATGATGTTGTATTTTTAAGAAATGATTGTCTGTGTACTCCTGAAATCTGAAAAAATATCTGATTTATTCATCTTATTTTTTTCTTTCTAATATACTCTTCATACGTTTCACCGTTATTAAAAATACTCCTACTGTTTCCCTTTGTTAAGTTAACTAGAATTAAACTAGAGTTAAATAATAATCGGAGTTAAAAACTATCATATATACCTATTTTGTCCTTATCTATCAAAACTATTGAAAATTTTAAGAGTACATAAGAAAAGTTGGTTATGCTAGAAGGGTATATTTGAAAGGACAAAATGGTAATTTCACACAGATAACGGCAGCTCCTAAACGGTACACTAACAGAGTTTAACTTCAGGAATATTTTAGAAAAAAGTTTGAATGTAAGAAGTGTAGTTTTAATATTAGCTTTCTAAAAAGAATAAATCTAAGAACAGAAAATTTGTTAAGCGTATATAAAAAATTGCCCTATTTTTAAACAATCATATTTAGTTAGGATTCATCCATAACATTATAATTTTTAAAAAATATTTTTAGTATACTTTTAAAAAAAAAAAACAAAAAAACAAAAAAATCTAGAACATAAATAATGTGGTGTAAGGATCCGTCGGTTTGGAGTAAGTGGAAGAATGAAATTTAAATTCTATAACTTTTGATGTTTATTTCGATGTCAGTCAAAAAAAAATAAGGAAAATGCTATGTGTACACCCCTTTCGGGGTGTACATCATACACCCCACCCATCTAAGGGTGGGGGTGTGATGATGGGTCACTTGATGTGACCCGTAAAAAGTATCGCCACCATTAAAATGGTGGAGGTGTATGATGTACACCCCTTCGGAGTGTACAGGTAGCATTGCTCAAAAAATAATGTAATTCAAGTTAGTATGTTAAATCTCTACTTCCCCTATTCTTTATTTCTCCTTTTATAGTACCAATTTTGTTTTGTTATACTCAACTTTCTTTTAAAAAAATTATTAAATATTAAATATTAAATTTTATTTTTTTTACAATGAGTTAGAATTATCTTCTTTATAATAATTTTAAAAATACTTTTAAATAATAATAGAAAATTTAATTATTTAATATGTTGAATTTTGTAAAGATAAATTCATCACTATATTCGGACGGTAATAAAATTTATTTACATCAAAATAAATAATGAAACTTAAAAAATTAATTACATCAGTATCAAGTTGTACAAAAAAAAAAAAAAAAAATATTTAATTTTCAAACAATATAAGTTACATTAAAATAAATAAGTAAAAAATAATTATACTTCAGAAAAATTCGAATACCACTGCACTTAAGTTTTTTGTTGGATCAAAAAATTCGCCAATCACTTATATATATATATATATATATATATATATATATATATATATATATATATATAACTTCCTCCTTGAGTTATGTGATAGTGGAGTATGATCACAGCCCTCTCAATTATGAAAGGTCCTAAATTTAATTTCTATATTAATTATTAAAATAAAATTTTGAATCACCAGTGTAGAAATTGCCTGTATTTCATAAGAAATCTATAAACATTAGCTTGTGGTTGTTCTAATTTAAGTTACCAATAAGTCAAATAATATTTTTCTTATTAAAATTTGAATATATTGATTATTTTTATGAATTTAGTTAGTATAATCTAAGGGTTTAGTGGATAGTTGGGTGAATATCATAATCTAAGGATGAAAAATGAACGAAAAGGTTCATCTAATTAACAGTGAAAAACTTAAAAGCATAAAATATTTGATACTATTCATAACATAGTAGTCTCTCTCTCTCTCTCTCTCTCTATATATATATATATATATATATATATATATATATATATATATATATATATATATATAGTAGAGTTTATATGCTTTTAAAAGTGCAAGCACATTTATACTTGTGAATATTTTACCATTAAATTTGTATTGAGATTTATATTTTTTACTTTATCGTTCTCTTTTTTTAGTTAACTTTATAAAAATATAAATTTCAATATAAATTCAAGATAAAAAAATTCACAAACATAAATATATTTGTGCTTTTAATAGCATATAAACTCTATTTTATATATATATATATATATATATATATATATATATATATATATATATATATATATATATATATATAGTTAGATTATTATATTTTTAAAAATATGAAATAATAGATACTTGTAAGTTTTCTATATATTTATTTTTTTGATTAATTTCATCTCTTAAAATATGTTATTTCATCCATCACTCACTAAATTTAAATAACATACTATCATTTTAACTTGTACATCTATTTATTCAAAATTAAAAATTTATAATAAACATTAATAATTTAATATTTTTAAAAATATAAAAATTTATATATTATTATATTAAAAAAAGAAAAACGGTATTCAATGCACATAGCTACCACGGAGACCATGGAGAATCCCAAAGCTCTGCATTAAACTCTCTGTTTCTCCCTCGGAAAAGCCAAATCGAAAGGACGACGACGCAGCATCACTAGATACTTCCTCCCATCCACGTATTTCAGAAGGAAAATGCTATGTGTACACCCCTTTCGGGGTGTACATCATACACCCCACCCATCTAAGGGTGGGGGTGTGATGATGGATCACTTGATGTGATCCGTAAAAAATATCGCCACCATTAAAATGGTGGAGGTGTATGATGTACACCCCTTCGGGGTGTACATGTAGCATTGCTCATTTCAGAAATATATAGCCATTTATTAAGCTTTACAAATTCCCATGCGAAAGTCGGCAACGACGCTAGTAAATACTGCATCGATATCAGTTAAATTGCATATAAAATCGGCGACGAATCTACAGCAAAACAACAGCGGAGCAGTTGGAATGCTACTGTGTCAATTGGCTCGCCCTGACCCCATCACGTGCGTGGTTATGACCGTGGGTCTAAGTTGCAGTACCAAGGTCACATGTCAACCTCCGTATGTGCGCACTGAGATTTTAATTTCCTAATAATTGACCAGGTTGGATCACAAGAAGGATCTAGATTGGACTCGAACATAAATTAAATTATAAATAGTTACTGCTGTATACTGCACGAGTCTATTTCAATTGAAAAATGCTAGATGTACACTCCAATCGGAGTGTACGTCTTACACCCACCCCATTCTGAGGTGGGGTGAATTCTACTCATCCCATTGATGGAACGAGTGAAGGAATATCCATTTTAGGATGAGGTGGGTGTAGAATGTACACCTCATTTGAGGTGTACAAATAGCACCCCTTATTTTAATTTAATCTAAATTTTTTGGAACTTACAGGACCAGTTCAGGTTCGCTTCGAGCGTGGCCATCATATTCACACACAGCACAGATTGGATCCATTTCAGATCGATCGTATAGAAATGTCATATGATGTCAATCCGATCCCAAACTGATCGCAAACCGGTCCATTGCCATCCTAAACCATAAATTCTGAACCCTAAACCTCCTATTGTAGCCTGAAAAGAGCGCATTTAGCACTAAAATGCGCTATGTCTAGATCTGATTAATTTTCACCCTTCACTTGTTTGTTTAATTCAACGCAGCTGCTGCACACACCTGCAGCATCTGCAGTTTATGTCATGATATATAGAGAGAGTCCAAGGGCAACTATTCTATGAGGAGCTTGTGCTAAATAGTAATATCATGAGCGCTTCAAATGCTGCATTACTAACCTCTCTCACTCAGGGGACTATTTAGTTGTACTTAGTTATTATTATACTACAATTTTAACTTTATGTGAGTTTAATTATAGTGTTTGGATCAGTGCATTAGAATACACATACAAAAGTTGCAGTTGCACAAATCAAACAAGATTGATATAGTTATAATTGCTATATTTTCAATCACATGTATGCCTGACTAAAATGTATTTATAATTACATTCAACCAGACTGTTAGTAACGAGCGCGCAAACTAAAACAAAATCAATGTATGATCATGACACAAAAGTAAATCTCAAATGCACGATAAAAAAAATAAACACACACAAATTTACGTGAAAAAAAATTTTAGAAAAAATATTACGGACGAAAGAGGCGAGTTCAACTATGTAAAGAGAAGGAAATACAAAGTTTAAATTGCATCGTTCGATCTCTCTAGGACAAAAGAAAAGGAGAACAACATTCTTAAATAATTTTTTCTTTGCGGATCTGATTCGTACCACGAAGGACGGAACCTCCCGCACCCCCCGTCCGATATCGGCCCGAGCCCTTCGCTTCCACCACAGACATTCTTCTTCTATTTTTTTTCAAAATTTTATCAAACTTTGTCGTCGCATCATGAAGCCGCCGGCTAACCGAAAACATAATATCAAAGCGATTTTTAATTTCAGAGTCACATCTAACACAAACGACCACTTAATTTGTGCATTTATATATCGAAGGCTTTCCCCTTTAAAATGTATGGACATTGTTACCCTGGTAGATTCGTGGGCCAAATTTGGTCCCCCATGTGGACTTTGGATTTTTGATGTAGCTTTCGAAAACTTAAAGATAGGACAACTTTTAAAGCCCAATCCACGGATATTTCTAGCGCGTATATTTAATAAACTTAGGCTGTTTAGTATTGAGGATCTTCTAACACTATCGCGCAAAAAAAGAGTTGAGACGAAAGCAGATAATGGATATAGCTTTACCATCGAAATTCTCTCTTAACACACTCATTGCGATATATCCAGCGTAATATTGTTTACGTAATCTCTCTGTAATTTTGAACGGAATCGAAGTTAACCTATAAAGATGAAACTTTAAATCATTATATTAAACTCAGAACAGCTATTTACAGAAGCAAAAACAGCATGGAGTCAAACACATCGCTTTTGCTCAGGTAATAATTAACCTCAAGTGTACTAACTCAAAGTGACATTCCAATTGATGAGTCCCTACCACATGCAAAAGCAATCTCACTGTGTACTCATATACTACACTTTTCTCCCTTCATCTTCAATTTAAGTCACTTCCAACATAGGATTCTTCACATGAATTTAAAAGCAGTGTACAGGAATGATCAATCAAGATCACATGCAAAAGATGGGTCCTTCTCCACCATCTCTATCCCCTTCTTTGAGTGCTCTTTTTTTTTTTTTTTTTTTCTTTTCTTTTTTACCTCTTTGAGCTTTTTGTTGCTTTGCTTTTGTTGTGTGAATGCAATTTTGGCAAAGAAGGTAATGCATCCAAGGAGCATACATGGCCATGACTATTCGGGCATTTGCCTTATCATGTCATGAACTATTTTTCCTTTTTTTTTTTCTTTTTGAGAATTTTCTTTTCCTACTACTGTAGATTCTTATCAACTTAAGAGCGGTGTAAAAGGATGAGCTCTTTTTATTACTATAACTATATATATATAGATTGTTTTGAACAACGTCTGATTAATGTACGTGTCGAATATAATGTCAGAACAAAAAATTTTGAGTTTAAGTTCTGTTAGGTTTCTAATGCTATTCAATTTTTTTTTTATTTAATTAAGCCTACATCTTTCATTTATTAAAAATTTTGAGCGCAGACGCGAGAAAAAGTATTGAATATAAAATATATAAGTATCGCTTATGATCTCTAGTAGTTTAAGTTTTAAGAACAAAATAATTATTTTATATAATTTTATAATATTTTTTAAGGAATTAAAAGGGTTATTTATTATTTGCATTTCGAGATGTACTAAAAATTATATTTAGTTTCCTTCACTCACCACTCAAACAAAGGAAAAAAAAAAAAAAAAAAATCTCTTTTTTTGAAATCAAGCTCATCATTCTACGGACTAGATAATAAAATTTTCACACACAACTTCCAACTACAAAAAAATTATGATTATAATATTTTCAACTCTAACGATATTAATTATATCTTATTATATCATATTTATTAAATTATTTTAGTCATTTAATAAAATATCCAAATCATTGATCAAACATAATTGTACAGAAACTGATAGTGTAGTAACGTAACTACTCGTTCAATTTAAGGGGATTAATAATTGATAAAAGTGCATAAATTTATCTAAACTATAAAGCATATTGATTTTACAATTTAATATTTTAATTTATTTAATTTATTTGTTGTTTATCTTTACAAATTTAACTAGCATATTTTATGCTGTTCTCGAAATAACTATTTAGTTTAAATTTTAAAATTAAAACATCGTTGAACGATAAAAATTAAAAAATTAGATAAATAAATTAAAATTTAAAATATTATACTGTTAATTTAAAATAGCTCATAGTTTAGTTAAATTATGTTTTTTTGCCTTAATAATTCCACTGGATCCGAGTGAGAGAACATTGAATGGCGAGAATTGGTCTGGGCCCGGTCGGGTTGAACCAACTTAGATCGGCACGTAATTAAAATGAGGTCTTATAAATAACCAACGTGTCGTTGGGGTTAAGGCAAGCGGGGGGACCGGTCCGATGTTTTAGACCGGTCCGGTCCCACCTCGGTTGGAGCGAACCCGAACGAAATGACTTGAAACTCGCGACCGGTTCAATTTCCGAGAACCACCCAATACCCATCGGTTCGATCACATGAACCGCCAATGAACCGGGAAACTCATTTATTTCGATAATTTCTTTTTTATTTAAAATTTTATTTTTGAAGTTATTACTATATGTGTCATAAAAAATATTTTAAAAAATTTTACGAGAAAAATTAATTTATATAAATAATAAAAAAAAGAATAATGCTACATGTACATTCCGAAGGGGTGTATATCCTACACCTCCACTCTTTTAATGGTGTCGATATTTTTTACGGGTCACATCAAGTGACCACTCATCACACCCCTACCCTTAGATGGATGGGGGTGTGAGATGTACACCCCTTACGAGTGTACAAGTAGCATTTTCCTAAAAAAAATATCATCCGTCGAACATTGCGTTAGCTCGACCCACATTGCACGCGATTTACGAGGCGAATGAGTCGTAACGCCAGTAAATAAAAATAAATAAATTATTAAAATAAATAATAATAACAATATTAAATTTTGAATATTACTCCAATAATATGAAACTATTGTAATGTTTTTGTTAAATTGGTCGTTATCTCGCATGGCTTAATTAATTTAACCTGGTGTAAATTTATACAACAAATTTATTGTAAAAATGACTTATGCCTCAATAACTTTGAATGTAGATATTAAAAATATCATTAGGTAGTAGTTAAATTTTTAGAAAATACTTAATTTTACGATGTAATTTATAATTTCTTTCACTTTTTATATTATACTCTCTTTTTTTTCAAGGTCACCACTTAATTATTATTTTTTAAATTTCTACACTAAGTAATAGACCTATAGTTTTATATAAAAATAATTATTTTTTTAGAAGTGAGAGAGCATATATTCAACTTATTTTATCATAAAATATATAAAAAAATTTAAAAAAAATAAAATTAACTTGTTAAAAATTTGTAATGAATATAGCATGGAGATTTATTTTATATTTTGTCTACTATTTAACAAGTGTATTTTAATAAAGTAGTTGAATTTTATCTAAAATAATATATTTATTAGCACTAATATAGAGATTAGTGAGAAAAAAATAATTTAATAATATTCATAACAAAAGAATAGCACAAAATAAAAATAAAATTAAATATAAAATACAATCTAAAGATTGATAAAATATAATAATATAATTATGTCTTTGAAAAAAAAATATATAATATAGCAAATAAAAATGATACTTAAGTGTAGTGTAGCGTAGTGTATTAAATTTTTAAAAAATAATGACTATTTTTTAGATTTTGAGATTCAAACTTATGCTCTATATATATTGACCATTAATTCATAATTGAAATGACACCAAATTATTTTCCACTATTGTTTTCAAACATTTGAGTTCCTTTAATTAGCTAAAATATTATGGAAACAATGGTGGTTATCATTGGGAGGATCTTTTCTAAGTTCTATGCAATATTCCTCGAGTAAAAAGGCATTTCCTTTTGCCTCAAAAACAAAGGGCGAAGTATATATGTATATAAAGAATCAATATTATTATTTTTTTTTTTTTTTTTTTTTTTTTTTTTTTTTTTTGTTAAGATCTACTTTATCCAAACAAATATATAGAGATGCTGTTCCTATCGAGTAGGGTTGGATCCGAGTAACGTTGTTAAAGTGAGACCCCACACAAAAGGTAATAGGGCCAATTTTTTTTTTAAAAGAATCTTGCAGCTGATTAACCAAACTCAGGGAGCCAAGCTCAAGCTCAACTCGTTATGAATGAATCTAGTTTGAGCCAATTTATTTAACTTCGAATCAAACTCGTGAGCTGATTACAACCTATTCTTAAATATTTTCTTTACAATATATATATATATATATATATGGGAAACTCTACCTGTACACCCCCAATGGGGTGTACAGGCTACACCCCACCCCATCCTGGGGTGGGGGTGCACTTCACCCATCACTGATGGGTGAAGTGCACCCCCACCCCAGGATGGGGTGGGGTGTAGCCTGTACACCCCCTTGGGGGTGTACAGGTAGCACAGCTCTATATATATATATATATATAAAGAGAGAGAGAGAGAGAGAGAGAGAGAGAGTTCAACTTATGTGTCTTTAGAAGTACGAAAACTTCCATACTATTAAGTTATTTTTGATATTAAATCTTCCGAATCGACGATCGATTCCGTTAAATTTGATTTAAAATATTTGACATATCTAAAAAATAAATTTTATAAATTTTTGATATCATTTATCTAGTAATCGAAAAGTTCAAAATTAACGACTAATAATAAAAATCTCATAAAATATGATGATATGATACAAAAATTTTATATCAAAGATATTGATCTTGTTTATATAGTACAGAAAATTTTCTATCAAAATTTTAAAATGATTGATTTTGAGCTACTTTCATCACTAAACAAATGGTATCGAAAAATCATAAAATTTATTTTTTAATCTTTTTAAATACTTTAAATTAAGTTTAACGAAACTGATCATTCATTCGGAAATTTTAACAAAAAAAATAACTTGAAAGCACGAATACCTCCGTGCTTTTAAAAACACATAAACCTAGCTAGATATATATATATATATATATATATAGAGCAATGCTACATGTACACCCCGAAGGGGTGTATATCATACACCTCCACCATTTTAATGGTGGCGATATCTTTTACGGGTCACATCGATTGACCCATCATCACACCCCACCCATTGAATGGGTGGGGTGTGTGATATACACCCCGAATGGGGTGTACAAGTATCATTTCCCATATATATATATATATATATATATATATATATATATATATATATATATATATATATATATATATATATATATATATATTAGTAGAGCTTATATGTTTTTAAAAGCACACGTCCATCCATACTTATATATGAATTTTTTACAATTGGATTTGTATAGAGATTTGTGTTTTTTTAGTTTATCTTTTTCTCTCTTTAGTCGACTTTACAAAAACATAAATCCCAATACAAATTCAATGGTAAAAAATTCACAAGTATAGATGGACTTGTGCTTTTAAAAATATATAAGCTCTAATATATATATATATATATATAGTCGGGCTATGGTGCTTGTAAAAGTGTCAATCACTTGATACTTGTAAGTTTTTAATTGTTAGATCTATCATCTTAATCAATTTCACCTCTTATATCATGTTATTTCACCAACCACCCACTAATTCTAAGGGTCCACTGTCATCCTAATACAAACAGTAAAATAATTATTTAGAAGGAACAAAAGTGCGTAGAAACCATTTGAACTTAATTTAGTTCATTTACAAATATTTATCTATATTTAAAAGTTTATATTTGATCCTTGAACTCTCATTTCGCAAATTGTCCTTTTAGGGATGCTGGGACAAGCATGTGTATAAGCGATAATTCATTTATGAGCAATGCTATTCATACATCTAATTTTAGATGTACGATATATATTTTATTCATTCAAAATTGGGATGTATTTTACTGGTCATTTCAAAATGATCAATAAAACTTACCACACTCTGAAATAAATGGAATGACCAATAAAATTTATCCCACTCTGAAATGGATAGAATGTAAGATGTGCATCCATTTTAGAGTGTACATCTAGCATTTTTTTTTTTTATTCCAAAAATATATATATAATATTTTGAGATGAAAAATACTAAATATAAATAATTAAATATTAATTTTTATTGAAGTTTATAGAATAATTAGTTATTCAATATAGGAAAATGCTACTTGTACACCCGTAAGGGGTGTACATCTCACACCCCCACCCATCTAAGGGTGGGGGTGTGATGAGTGGTCACTTGATGTGACCCGTAAAAAATATCGACACCATTAAAATGGTGGAGGTGTAGGATGTACACCCCTTCGGGGTGTACATGTAGCATTACTCTTCAATATAATATCAGAGGGAACTTAATTCAAAAAATATAAATAAAAATAGGGTCACATAAGTCGGCCAATCAATTCACACTTGTTTACTTTCTTTTTTATTTTTTTTCTTTTTGCCCTTTTACTTTTATTTTTTTTAAATTTTTTACTATTGCATTGTAACATACAACTATTTAAGTACAAATGGAAAGTGCAGTAGGACTATACAGGACACACAATTCCCGCAATTATCGCCGAAGCCAAAGGCCATGTGTGAACTCTCTCTCTCCCTCTCTTTGCGCATATGTATATAAAAAATTCGGCTATTATGTTTCCTTATAAAAATACTTAATTATAAATTTTTTTACCATTAGATTTATTTATTTGATTAATTTTAATTCTTAAATTATATTATTTTATCAACCATCCGCTAAATCTAAAGGGTCTATTATCATTCTAACCACACACTTTTTCATCCAAAAATTAAAACTTATAAGCACAAATACTTTGATACTTATAAAAATATAGAAACTCAATTTTATATATATATATATATATATATATATATATATATATATATATATATATATATATATATATATATATATATATATATATATATATATATATATAGTTTTGCTATGGTGAAAGCACCAACCACACGGTACTTGTAAGTTTTTTATTGCTAAATTTATTTTGGCTAAATTACAGAAATTTTTTCTATAATATACCCTTTTTTTATTTTGCCCTCATGTTTTTCAAAAGCCTACATTTTGCCCCCTCGTAATTACGGAATTATGCATTTACCCACCCCCCCGTCGTCAGCGTTTCGTGAGTAAACCGTCAATTTCTGAAGTGATATACCGAAAATACCCTCCCCACCCTCCCTCCCTCTCCATGTCCAGCTCTCTGAGCACCGCCGACCTCTCCGACGGCAGCGGAGACGACGACGACGACGACAGGGGGAGGGAGGAGGAGGAGAACTCGGAGGGGAGCAGTGCGGGGGTGGCGGTGGACTCGGAGGGGAACAGCGCAGGGGGTTCTGTGGCGCGGCGTGCGGGAGCGCGTGGGGAGAACGGAGGACGGGGAAGGAGAGCGCGGTGACGGGGACGGGGGCGGGGGCGGCGGTAGACTCGGAGCAGCGCGGGGGGCTCTGCGGCGCGGCGTGCGGGAGCACGTGGGTGGAACGGAGGACGAGGAAGTAGAGCGCGGTGACGGGGACGGGGGCGGCGGGGACGGGGTCGGGGGCGGCGGCGGCGGCGGACTCGGAGGGAAGCAGCGCGGAGGGCTCTACGGCGCGGCGTGCGGGAGCGCGTGGGGCTCTGTAGGCGTGCTGGAGCGCGTCAGGGGAACAGTGGATGGGAAAGAAGAGAATGACATTTACGTCATTTTGCCCATTCTGTTAATCCCGTTGCCCCCTAAAAATAATTTTGTTATCACGAGGGGGCAAAATGTAGGCTTTTGAAAGACGGGGGGGCAAAGTAAAAAAAGGGTATATTATAAGGGGGTTTTCTATAATTTAGCCATTTATTTTTTTTGATTAATTTTACTCTTTTGATTATACTATTCCAGCAACCGCCACTAAATTCTAAACAAATATTATTATATATTCTAACAGCACATTTCTTCATTTAAGAACTAAAAACTCACAAGTACTAAAAATTTTGTACTTTTACAAATATAAAAGCTCAATTATATATATATATATATATATATATATATATATTATATATATATATATATATATATATATATATATATATATATATATATATATATATATATATATATATAGAGAGAGAGAGAGAGAGAGAGAGAGAGAGAGAGAGAGCTAGGTTCTTAAGTTTTCGAAAGTACGGAAGTTTTCGTACTTGTAAGTTGTTTTCGATAATGGGACATTCGATTCGACGATCGGCTCCGTTAGACATGATCTAAAATATTTGAACTATCTAGAAACTCAATTTCATAATTTTTTGACTTTATTTACGTAGTGAACATGTAGCCTCAAAATAAACGATTGAAAATAAAAATTTCATAAAAAAATAATAGTAAAAAATTCAAATTTCAAATCAGAAGTGTTGATCCCACTCTTGATGTTAAGTAGAATTTTATATTAAAGTTTCATTTAATTTGAATTGTTCTACACCGTTGAACTTACAAACGTGCCACATCGACCGTTAAAATAATTATTTTTTAGACTTTTTGATCACTTGTTAAATAATGTCAAAAATTATGAAATTTAATTTTTAAATAATTCTAATAGCGTAGATCATGTCTAACAGAGCCGATCGTCGAATTAAATGTTCCATCATCAAAAATAACTTACAAGTACAGAGATTTCATACTTTCGAAATTACAGAAGACTTACTCTCTTTCTCTCTCTCTCTCTCTCTCTCTCTATATATATATATATATATATATATATATATATATATATATATATATATATATATATATATATATATTGATTGGTGTTAGGTACTCACGTTTTCCTTGCTATCGTACAGTGCTTATTAGTTTTGATCCTCGATCCAATGGGTCATATTAAATTCACATGATGATGGTTTGGTCAAAGCCACAACAAGTTAATTTTCCTACATCTTCAGCATCTTATATTCTTTATTAATATGGGATGAATTTGTTGGAATATAACAAGAAATAATATGCTTGTCATCTATTTTTCCCTCCATAAAAAGTTCAAGTTCAATTTATCTATAGAAAAAATAATTTGATCAAGCATATAGAAAGTTCTTGAATCGTGCTAATTAAACACTTTGAATTCAAATTTGATTATCAGATTGTGTCCAACAAACATATCAGATTCAAACACTACAAAAAATTAAATTATAAAAATATATTTTTATAATATTTTTGAGCAAGTGTACTATCTATATTCCATTTATATTCAAAATTAAATTATAAGAACATATTATTCGAACACATTATAATAATGTGTTGCTATACATCCTAACAACTGCACATATAACGACACTAATAATAAATATCGGTATTTTTACCAGCGATATTTATTTTAATTTTAAAAATATTTAAAAATATCGTTATAATATATAATTTTGTTATAATAAAAAAGAACAACCAATATATATATAATTAAAATTGTCCAGCAAGGTCACTAGTTCCTCTCTATTAACAGAATTATTAATAAACTTTTACAGCAATCCTAAGCTGTCTAATAGCAGGGAAAACAAAAAAAAAAAAAAGATCATAGTCATAAGTGTATATAGGTTTGAAAAATGTATATAATAACCTCACCATTTGTGTAAGCTCCCATGCAGAAGATATATCATATATCACTACAATAAAATTATGCTATAGCGACATTTTTAAGTATTTCTAAAATTTATAAAAAATATCGCTGATAAAAATACCTGACACTTATTGTTAGTGTTGTTATATATGTCGTCGCTAGGGTATATAGCGACATATTTTTATAATGTATCATAAAAATATATCCCTATAATCTAATTTTGGATATAGATGGAATATAAATAGGACACTTATACAAAAGTGTCACAAATATGTGTTCCTATAACCTAATTTTGTTGTGGTGTTATAAGCATGGTAAATGAAAGTGTAGCTAGCTCCATTCACTATAATAAAATTAGGTTATAGAAATATATTTTTGTGACACTTTTTTACAAGTGTCCCATTTATATTTTATCTATATTCAAAATTAAATTATAAGGACACATTTTTACGACATATTACTATAATATGTCGCTATACACCTTATCGACTGTACATATAGCGACACTAATAATAAGTGCCGATATTTTTTTCAGCAAATTTTTTTTTTTAGATTTTCGAGACATTTAAAAATGTCTCTATAATATAATTTTATTATAATAATTTCTTATTGAATATTATATATTAAAAATTGGGTTAATTGCATACATGTCTCTCCAAATATATCGAATTACAAATATTTCCCTCCAAATTTTAACTTTTCATATTTATCCCTTCAAAAATCCACAGTTATTCAAATCTACCCCTACCGTCCATCTCTGTTAAAAAAGTTAAGTTAACCATAGGTTAAATACTTGACCTTGGTTATATTAGAAAGTGAATATACCTTTTTACCCTTTCTTTTATTTACTAACAAAAAAAAAAATCTTTTTAACCCTATTTAAAAAAAACCATACATATTTAACCCTATTTAAATCCAAATCCGAGGGCAAGCACCTGTAGAACAACAACAACAACAACTACATCTAATCAATGCATCACTACACACGAACACACCCCAGTAGGGACCAAACGCGATATCCATCGAAAGATTAGGGTTTAACATTAGTGGAACCTATAGTCCTCATCCGCCTCTTTCGCGGGATCCGGAGCGGCGGCGGGGTCTTCTTCTTCTTCGGCGGAGGCGGAGGCGGAGGCGGAGTAAGGGGGATCGGCGCCGTCGAACTTCTCGAACCTGGCGCGCGCGAGGAGCATGGAGCGATATGGGGGGGGCGGAGGGGAGGAAGGAGGCGGCGGAGCGCGGCGGCGCGCGGCGGAGGGATGCGGTGGTGTTCTTGGCAAGGAAACTCGGCGGCGGAGGCGGCGGAGGAGTAGAGGGAGAGGGACGCTGTAGTAACCGTAATTTTCGAAATCTAAAATCTAAACTTAAATAATTTTCTGGATTATTTAAATGGCAAAAATGGAAAATTAGTAGTGTAAAGTGGCCCTAAAATACCAACTTTTGATCGGAGCCTGATCTCGAAAATCTGAGATCACCATTGCGACCGTCTCGTCGAAACATGAAAAATTGATATACATATGTCTTCGATCCAACGGTCGGATCTTCCGCAAAACAGCAAAGAAGAAGCGGGTCCCACAACTTAAGTTGTGAATAGTAAACCCTGATTTAAATCCCCTTTTCGACCACTATCGGCCGTTTTGCCGTCTGGACACCAAATATAGGGGTATGAGTAGTCAATCCTAGCTATTTTCGACATTCTGAGCGCGATGGCACTGACGGAATTCGCGTTTGGCGACCCGGGTGCATCAAAGTGCGTGCAATGCACTGTATTTGGTCGAACTTTATGGACCAAGTTTTTATCCGAGCGTCAAACAAACCAAACAAATACGCTACTTGACAAGTCTCGACGAGCCGGACGTCGTGGCGAAGTCTGTTTCGCAACTCGACGATCGGATTGTCTCGTAATGCGCGAAAAATGCCGAAATTATCATTTTTTTTTAAAATAACTTGGAAACCCTTGGGCCTGAGCTTCTGGGCTTTCGGGCTTGGGCTTCTGCTGGTGGTTGGAACCCACGGGCACAGCTGGGGAAGCTGGGAAGGCTGCAGAAGGGGGGTGGTCAAAGAAGGGAAGTAATAACCCATTAATGTGCTTGGTTCTTTGGAAGCTTGGGGGGTGGTATCCGAGGGGCCACAGCTGGTCCCCAGGGTCTCCACCATTTCCCCAGCAACGGGGAATAAATCCCATGGCTCGGTTGTGGCCGGAGGAGGCTCCGGAAGGCAGTAAACCGAGAGAGAGAGAGAGAGCAAGGAGAGAAGGTGGGAACCAGGTAAAAATCAAAGCTGGTGCTGAGGCTCCTGGGGTGATCTCCTGCATCCTTGGACCATCCCGAAAGCTTGTCGTGGCTGCGCGAAGAAGAGGAAGTGAGAACCGGCTTCCTCCATCTTCCACAACTCTGGCCAAGGTAAGGATCTTAAACCAATGGTTGTTTGCACCCCTGACCCATAGCAGTATCTTAGTTAGGACCTAAGCTTTTCCCCTGCCATGCCCGAGCTCCCCATGCACACTGGTTGGCCGGCGGGAGCAAAGTCTCGCCGGAAACCTAACCTAGCTCCGCCTCGGGAGAACTCCGCAATCAGTGAACCAAATCGAAAAATAAAATGGTGGGCTTGGACTGTATGAGCCAGTGACCATCTCCACCAAAATTGGTGAAGTTTGGTCAAGTAGCGAAGTCGCAGATCGAAACCCTAGATTTCGGGGTTTTTGCACTTCGGCCGAGCTTCTTGCTCCGGCGCCGGCGCGCTTCCCCGCCGCCGGCCATCAACCCAGAAGTGTTGCTGGGACCAAGAGGATCCCATCCATGCTGTTGCATGGCTACCATGCTGCCCGAATAAGGGCCGGCCATGGATGACCCGAAAATGAACCCCAACGTCGCCGCCGGCGCTCCGGCCATCTCCGGCTGGGGAGGAAGGGTCGGGAAGCTTCCTATGGACCTTTAGGACAATTCTGTCCAAGTTGTAAGGCTTCATATAGCCTCTTGTAAATTCCGCCATTAGGGGGGTTGAGCCCGAAATGGAGCTTTGCTCCCCGCCGCCGCCGCCGCCGCACCCCGTCGACTGGGCATGAGCACAGGAAGCTTTAGTGAAGTATTTAACGACTATTAGTGCTTTTGGTTCGATCCCAGAGCTTCTGGTTGAAGCAGCACGAATTTCAAGGTTGAAGCCATCATCTTCTTCCTTGAGCCCGGCCAACCCGAAGTGTTTAGCTTGCTCCAAGATGGGGGGAATTACTTAGAAAACTTAGTTGAGCATTTCTCTCCAAGAAAATCTGGTTTTGGTGCAGTGTGGGCTGAGAACCAACTCAAGGTTGGGCTATGTTAATGTTGTATGTTTTATGCCCACTAGTTGTTTGATAAAATGCTACAGTGAACTTTTAATTGGAATTTGACAAAGATATAAATATGAAACTTGTTTCAAATCATCCCTTGAGCTTGATGTTCACTTCAGATCAAAAAGATTCTGTGTGAATTAAGATTTGAGCAATGTAAACCTTTATGTGAAACTTGGCTTTGGTTCTGCTTGAACCAGCACGCCTGGGTTTCAACCAGGGTGAGCACTGGTATCCTGGCACTGTCCAGAGACATTTTGATATACAAAGTTTAAACATATGATGAATAGGTTAAAAGATATAGTATAAACTAGCTCTCAAGTAAATGTTTGGCCCAAACCCTGTTCTGGACTGTTTGAAAAGATGAGACAGTGAGCTCTTGACTAATTTGGGGTCACTGGACGTGATCCTCACGTTAAAAATTGATTTTGATAAACCGGAGAAACAAAAATGCAATAAGTCTATGTTAGAAGAGTATTTTATGGCCCGAAGTTTTCGTCGGGTTCCGTGCTGCCGCAAATGGGTGAGCACGGTGTTCAGCAAGTTAAATGTCACCTACTGGAATTGACGGTTCGTGAAAATTAATTTCCAGTTGAGAGAACAAGCGAAAACAGTGCTCAAATAGCACTAAAAGTGTGATTTTCGAAAACCCTAGGGGTCTAAACGCAAAAGTGACAGCGTGTACTGTTTTGAACCGTGTGTAAATGATTCCTAAGCTTTTCGTTAGGAATCCAACGGCTCTCGTTGAGCGGAAATTGGATAACGGTACGAGAATCGGCAAAATCGTCGATTTAACGGTATCCGGGTGGCAATCGCGCAATTTGAGAAATTGCGGCGGTTTCACCAAGCCGACTGTTGAGTCCCAGTAGAATTTGGTTGAGCCAGCGGCAAAGATTAAACCCGAGTCTTCTGGAAATCCAAAAGGGAATTCCCGAAAGGGGCAATTTGGTAATTTTACCAAAGAATAAGTATAAAGATGCATTGGTCTAAGTACTGACGTCAAACACTGATGTTAAGTAATTAAAAGGTTTAAGATTGACTTGAAATAAGTCAGAGTTAAAGTTGATCCCTGATCAATATGTTTGATTCAGGTCTGTTCAGTTTGCATCTGGTTCTGAGCATACAGTCGATTCAGTCTAGTCGCCTGCGATTTGACAGGTGGGTTTATCTTCGGTCCGGGCTTTATCATTTCGGCCCTCTGGGGTATAGTATTGGTTGGACCCCTGTTCTTGTAGCCTAGTTGATATTTGAGCATGCCTTCCTTTTGATCAGTTTCAACGAGCTCGCTCGTTCCTTGGCTGCTCCGGCGACGGGAGGAGGTGGTGGCGCGTCTGGTGGTTGCTGGAGAAGAAATAAGGGAGGCGAAGCTTCCAGAGAAGCATTGAAGAAGCTTCACGCGTGGGGGAGGAGTAACGAGGAGTCGCACGCGGTTACTTGCACGCGTTTGCACGCGAAAACTGTAATTTTGGACAGTTTTTTTGGACCCAAAATTTATCTGGATACCGAGTCGAAAAACAAAAATCGCTGCCTTAAAGGTTTCGACGTGCCGGACGCAAGGGCGAAATCCGTTTTTCGTTCTGACGAGCGAAACCCCTCGAAAAGCGTAAAATGCAAGGAAAAATAGGTTTTTTTTGAATTAACCAAGAGGGGAGGGACTTAAGTGCAAAAATGGTACAATTGGTTTGGGGACTCAACTCTAAATACCGGATATAGAAGGGGGGTTTTTGCAAATTCACATTTACGCATGCAAACGCGTGCAAGTAACCGCGTGCGACTCGTTACTCCTCCCCCACGCGTGAAGCTTCTTCAATGCTTCTCTAGAAGTTTCGCCTCCCTTATTTCTTCTCCAGCAACCACCAGACGCGCCACCACCTCCTCCCGTCGCCGGAGCAGCCAAGGAACGAGCGAGCTCGTTGAATGGTGCTCTCGGGTTGTAAGTGAGGATCACCTCTGGAAGACCCAGAGGGCTCAAGCTCCGACAATAGCAATCCAGGGTGTGGCCGCGACCGAGCTTGGACATCCCCGACGTTCGCCGCCGCCGCACGCCACCGTGGCTCTTCTCCTTCATCGTTTGCTCCGGCGAGGTAACTTCTTGGGAAAAGTTTTAGTGTATTTATATTTATTGTAGTATTAGTCGGGATGGGATTGAGCGAGTCAGTCACTGATTATAGTTATATGTTCAGGGCCTAGCAGTTCAGCACCAGCTTTCCAGTAGACCAGCGGGAGTTCAGGGATCGGCCTACACTGAGGTGGGTTATCTTCGGTCCGGGCTTTATCTTTTCGGCCCTCTGTTTACTTTAATCAAGTCGGACACCTGTTCTTCTATATTAGCCCAGATTAGGTTTATGAGCTTCATTCTATTGATTTAGTATTCCCTGGTTATGCTTGGACATATACCTGCATGATTGGTCATTAGAGAGATGACAGTTCTTTTGCTCATATTTGACTTAGTCCTGATTCTGCTACATGTCTTTGATCCTTAGTTGATAGACATATATCTGGACACTTACCTGTTTATCTGATATTTGCATTCCAGTATTCAGCATTATTTATATTCATGGTCTGATCATGCTACATGTCTATCAATTATTATACTGCATATATATCCAGAGATACTTGCTCTTACATTTCAGTTATGCATGATAGACCCATGATTGATTGCTATATACAGACATTTATATTCCTGCTGGATTTTCGTTATCCTGCTTACTTGACCACTGCATTGCCATTGCCTTTTGGTCATTAGATGTTTGAGCCTGTTTTCCTTATATCAGGTATTATACTGCTAAACACATGATTTTTAGTCAACAAATGTTTTTAACCAAGCATCGCAGGGTCGCCTGAGTCTGTTCTTGTTTGATTAGACAAAGGCATTGCTCTGCGAGGTTTGAACTTAGAACCTGTTTTCAAAATGATTTTCTTAAAACAACATGTGTTTAGTCCTGTATGATTGGTTTTTAGTTGTTTCTAGATATTATGATTTTATTCCTGGATATTTGTTATACCTGATTATCAGAACTCTCTGATTATTTCTGATCCATGCATGTTATATAGTTGCTGCTTCTTCTTTATATGAGTGGAGATTCAGTTGATTCTGATATTGCATCCTTGATTGGATTCGTTGATAATTATTCCTGCATATGAGTTGAGATATCTGTGGGTATACTATTGTTGCATCCCAGTGGGAATTTTCCGGCTTGTTGCCGATTTTCCGGTCGTTGGACCGCGAGCTTGAGCATAGCATTATTGATCGCCACGCACCGCTGTACTTCACGAACATTGCCGGGGTCGCTCCCCGTGGAAATTGTTCTTTACCGGTAAAGTGGTCTAGTGGAAAGACCCGTGAGCCCTTGATAGCATCTGTGAGTGCTAGTATCTGTGAGTGCGGGGTTATGTCAGCCAGATAGGTGCCAGATCGTGGCATGAGCCTGAGGTTCTGTGAAACCAATAGTGGCATTAGCCTGAGGTCATTGTGACCAATAGTGGCATTTTGATTGGGTACTTGAGTTTCATTCATTGACGCATAGCTTTTATCATCTCCATGATTTACTTACATGTAGCTATTCATCTTGTACCCTGATTGTTCAGTTCCTGCTTGATTACAGTCATTTACTATCAGCATTTGTTTGATATCTGCCGTACAGTTATTCAGCATGCTTATTTCGGTATATATTATTGCTCAGCATACTTTGATTATTCAGTTCCTGATCGTTATACTTTGATTACCAGTATACTTTGATTATCCAGCTCCTGATCGTTATACTATGATTATTCAGCTCCTGATCGTTGTACTTAGATTATCAGTATACCTGTTATTTGATTATTCAGCTTTTATACACTGACCAGTTACTATCCGCAGATTTTAGTATCCAGTAGGTACGATTAGCTATTTCTCGGCTCGTCGTGCCCACTGGGATACACTTATGTGTGTCTCACACCCCCGGGTGACTGTTTTTCTGGACCATTGGGTGGTGAGATGTCAGGACGGTCTGGTGAGGTGATCACGATAGAGCTGTTCCCCTGTGGATCTGACCTTTGGGATATGATCAGGTACGGTATTTTATTAGTCCAGTTATTAGTTACGTTCTTAGTTAAGTTACCTGTACTTGAACTCTGAATGTATTATGTACTTGCCTAGCCGTGCATGTATAGGGGAGTTTCTATCTGGATAGAGGAGTTCCTTATGCATGTGGCGGTCTGTTACGCCCGGTTTCTGATGACTCTGATTTAAAAAAAAAAAAGAAAAAAAAAAAAAAAAAAAAAAAAAAAATTGATCGGTTTTTTTTTAAACTCGGGGCGTGACAGATTAGGGTCACTGGACGCGATGCTCGCGTTAAAAATTGATTTTGATAAACCGGAGAAACAAAAATGCAATAAGTCTATGTTAGAAGAGTATTTTATGGCCCGAAGTTTTCGTCGGGTTCCGTGCTGCCGCAAATGGGTGAGCACGGTGTTCAGCAAGTTAAATGTCACCTACTGGAATTGACGGTTCGTGAAAATTAATTTCCAGTTGAGAGAACAAGCGAAAACAGTGCTCAAATAGCACTAAAAGTGTGATTTTCGGAAACCCTAGGGGTTTAAACGCAAAAGTGACTGTGTGTACTGTTTTGAACAGTGTGTAAATGATTCCTAAGCTTTTCGTTAGGAATCCAACGGCTCTCGTTGAGCGGAAATTGGATAACGGTCCGAGAATCGGCAAAATCGTCGATTTAACGGTATCCGGGTGGCAATCGCGCAATTTGAGAAATTGCGGCGGTTTCACCAAGCCGACTGTTGAGTCCCAGTAGATTTTGGTTGAGCCAGCGGCAAAGATTAAACCCGAGTCTTCTGGAAATCCAAAAGGGAATTCCCAGGAGGGGCAATTTGGTAATTTTACCAAAGAATAAGTACAAAGATGCATTGGTCTAAATATTGACGTCAAACACTGATGTTAAGTAATTAAAAGGTTTAAGATTGACTTGAAATAAGTCAGAGTTAAAGTTGATCCCTGATCAATATGTTTGACTCAGGTCTGTTCAGTTTGCATCTGGTTCTGAGCATACAGTCGATTCAGTCTAGTCGCCTGCGATTTGACAGGTGGGTTTATCTTCGGTCCGGGCTTTATCATTTCGGCCCTCTGGGGTATAGTATTGGTTGGACCCCTGTTCTTGTAGCCTAGTTGATATTTGAGCATGCCTTCCTTTTGATCAGTTTCAACGAGCTCGCTCGTTCCTTGGCTGCTCCGGCGACGGGAGGAGGTGGTGGCGCGTCTGGTGGTTGCTGGAGAAGAAATAAGGGAGGCGAAGCTTCCAAAGAAGCATTGAAGAAGCTTCATGCGTGGGGGGGGAGTAACGAGGAGTCGCACGCGGTTACTTGCACGCATTTGCACGCGAAAACTGTAATTTTGGACAATTTTTTTGGACCCAAAATTTATCTGGACACCGAGTCGAAAAACAAAAATCGCTGCCTTTAAGGTTTCGACGTGCCGGACGCAAGGGCGAAATCCGTTTTTCGTTCTGACGAGCGAAACGCCTCGAAAAGCGTAAAATGCGAGGAAAAATAGGTTTTTTTCGAATTAACCAAGAGGGGAGGGACTTAAGTGCAAAAATGGTACAATTGGTTTGGGGACTCAACTCTAAATACCGGATATAGAAGGGGGGTTTTTGCAAATTCACATTTACGCATGCAAACGCGTGCAAGTAACCGCGTGCGACTCCTCGTTACTTCTCCCCCACGCGTGAAGCTTCTTCAATGCTTCTCTGGAACTTTCGCCTTCCTTATTTCTTCTCCAGCAACCACCAGACGCGCCACCACCTCCTCCCGTCGCCGGAGCAGCCAAGGAACGAGCGAGCTCGTTGAAGGGTGTTCTCGGGTTGTAAGTGAGGATCACCTCTGGAAGACCCAGAGGGCTCAAGCTCCGACCATAGCAATCCAGGGTGTGGCCGCGACCGAGCTTGGACATCCCCGACGTTCGCCGCCGCCGCACGCCACCGTGGGCTCTTCTCCTTCATCGTTTGCTCCGGCGAGGTAACTTCTTGGGAAAAGTTTTAGTGTATTTATATTTATTGTAGTATTAGTCGGGATGGGATTGAGCGAGTCAGTCACTGATTATAGTTATATGTTCAGGGCCTAGCAGTTCAGCACCAGCTTCCCAGTAGACCAGCGGGAGTTCAAGGATCGGCCTACACTGAGGTGGGTTATCTTCGGTCCGGGCTTTATCTTTTCGGCCCTCTGTTTACTTTAATCAAGTCGGACACCTGTTCTTCCATATTAGCCCAGATTATGTTTATGAGCTTCATTCTATTGATTTAGTATTCCCTGGTTATGCTTGGACATATACCTGCATGATTGGTCATTAGAGAGATGACAGTTCTTTTGCTCATATTTGACTTAGTCCTGATTCTGCTACATGTCTTTGATCCTTAGTTGATAGACATATATCTGGACACTTACCTGTTTATCTGATATTTGCATTCCAGTATTCAGCATTATTTATATTCATGGTCTGATCATGCTACATGTCTATCAATTATTATACTGCATATATATCCAGAGATACTTGCTCTTACATTTCAGTTATGCATGATAGACCCTTGATTGATTGCTATATACAGACATTTATATTCCTGCTGGATTTCCGTTATCCTGCTTACTTGACCACTGCATTGCCATTGCCTTTTGGTCATTAGATGTTTGAGCCTGTTTTCCTTATATCAGGTATTATACTGCTAAACACATGATTTTTAGTCAACAAATGTTTTTAACCAAGCATCGCAGGGTCGCCTGAGTCTGTTTTTGTTTGATTAGACAAAGGCATTGCTCTGCGAGGTTTGAACTTAGAACCTGTTTTCAAAATGATTTTCTTAAAACAACATGTGTTTAGTCCTGTATGATTGGTCTTTAGTTGCTTCTAGATATTATGATTTTATTCCTGGATATTTGTTATACCTGATTATCAGAACTCTTTGATTATTTCTGATCCATGCATGTTATATAGTTGCTGCTTCTTCTTTATATGAGTGGAGATTCAGTTGATTCTGATATTGCATCCTTGATTGGATTCGTTGATAATTATTCCTGCATATGAGTTGAGATATCTGTGGGTATACTATTGTTGCATCCCAGTGAGAATTTTCCGGCTTGTTGCCGATTACCCGGTCGTTGGACCGCGAGCTTGAGCATAGCATTATTGATCGCCACGCACTGCTGTACTTCACGAACATTGCCGGGGTCGCTCCCCGTGGAGATTGTTCTTTACCGGTAAAGTGGTCTAGTGGAAAGACCCGTGAGCCCTTGATAGCATCTGTGAGTGATAGCATCTGTGAGTGCGGGGTTATGTCAGCCAGATAGGTGCCAGATCGTGGCATGAGCCTGAGGTTCTGTGAGACCAATAGTGGCATTAGCCTGAGGTCCTTGTGACCAATAGTGGCATTGTGATTGGGTACTTGAGTTTCTTTCATTGACGCATAGCTTTTATCATCTCCATGATTTACTTACATGTAGCTATTCATCTTGTACCCTGATTGTTCAGTTCCTGCTTGATTACAGTCATTTACTATCAGCATTTGTTTGATATCTGCCGTACAGTTATTCAGCATGCTTATTTCGGTATATATTATTGCTCAGCATACTTTGATTATTCAGTTCCTGATCGTTATACTTTGATTATCAGTATACTTTGATTATCTAGCTCCTGATCGTTATACTTTGATTATTCAGCTCCTGATCGTTATACTTAGATTATCAGTATACCTGTTATTTGATTATTCAGCTTTTATACACTGGCCAGTTACTATCCGCAGATTTTAGTATCCAGTAGGTACGATTAACTATTTCTCGGCTCGTCGTGCCCACTGGGATACACTTATGTGTGTCTCACACCCCCGGGTGACTGTTTTTCAGGACCATTGGGTGGTGAGATGTCAGGACGGTCTGGTGAGGTGATCACGATAGAGCTGTTCCCCTGTGGATCTGACCTTTGGGATATGATCAGGTACGGTATTTTATTAGTCCAGTTATTAGTTACGTTCTTAGTTAAGTTACCTGTACTTGAACTCTGAATGTATTATGTACTTGCCTAGCCGTGCATGTATAGGGGAGTTTCTATCTGGATAGAGGAGTTCCTTATGCATGTGGCGGTCTGTTACGCCCGGTTTCTGATGACTCTGATTTAAAAAAAAAAAAAAAAAAAAAAAAAAAAAAAAAAAAAAATTTGACCGGTTTTTTTTTAAACTCGGGGCGTGACAGATTAGGGTCACTGGACGCGATGCTCGCGTTAAAAATTGATTTTGATAAACCGGAGAAACAGAAATGCAATAAGTCTATGTTAGAAGAGTATTTTATGGCCCGAAGTTTTCGTCGGGTTCCGTGCTGCCGCAAATGGGTGAGCACGGTGTTCAGCAAGTTAAATGTCACCTACTGGAATTGACGGTTCGTGAAAATTAATTTCCAGTTGAGAGAACAAGCGAAAACAGTGCTCAAATAGCACTAAAAGTGTGATTTTCGGAAACCCTAGGTGTCTAAACGCAAAAGTGACTGCGTGTACTGTTTTGAACAGTGTGTAAATGATTCCTAAGCTTTTCGTTAGGAATCCAACGGCTCTCGTTGAGCGGAAATTGGATAACGGTCCGAGAATCGACAAAATCGTCGATTTAACGGTATCCGGGTGGCAATCGCGCAATTTGAGAAATTGCGGCGGTTTCACCAAGCCGACTGTTGAGTCCCAGTAGATTTTGGTTGAGCCAGCGGCAAAGATTAAACCCGAGTCTTCTGGAAATCCAAAAGGGAATTCCCATGAGGGGCAATTTGGTAATTTTACCAAAGAATAAGTATAAAGATGCATTGGTCTAAGTATTGACGTCAAACACTGATGTTAAGTAATTAAAAGGTTTAAGATTGACTTGAAATAAGTCAGAGTTAAAGTTGATCCCTGATCAATATGTTTGATTCAGGTCTGTTCAGTTTGCATCTGGTTCTGAGCATACAGTCGATTCAGTCTAGTCGCCTGCGATTTGACAGGTGGGTTTATCTTCGGTCCGGGCTTTATCATTTCGGCCCTCTGGGGTATAGTATTGGTTGGACCCCTGTTCTTGTAGCCTAGTTGATATTTGAGCATGCCTTCCTTTTGATCAGTTTCAACGAGCTCGCTCGTTCCTTGGCTGCTCCGGCGACGGGAGGAGGTGGTGGCGCGTCTGGTGGTTGCTGGAGAAGAAATAAGGGAGGCGAAACTTCCAGAGAAGCATTGAAGAAGCTTCACGCGTGGGGGAGGAGTAACGAGGCGTCGCACGCGGTTACTTGCACGCGTTTGCACTCGAAAACTATAATTTTGGACAGTTTTTTTGGACCCAAAATTTATTTGGACACCGAGTCGAAAAACAAAAATCGCTGCCTTAAAGGTTTCGACGTGCCGGACGCAAGGGCGAAATCCGTTTTTCGTTCTGACGAGCGAAACCCCTCGAAAAGCGTAAAATGCGAGGAAAAATAGGTTTTTTCGAATTAACCAAGAGGGGAGGGACTTAAGTGCAAAAATGGTACAATTGGTTTGGGGACTCAACTCTAAATACCGGATATAGAAGGGGGGTTTTTGCAAATTCACATTTACGCATGCAAACGCGTGCAAGTAACCGCGTGCGACTCGTTACTCCTCCCCCACGCGTGAAGCTTCTTCAATGCTTCTCTGGAAGTTTCGCCTCCCTTATTTCTTCTCCAGCAACCACCAGACGCGCCACCACCTCCTCTCGTCGCTGGAGCAGCCAAGGAACGAGCGAGCTCGTTGAAGGGTGCTCTCGGGTTGTAAGTGAGGATCACCTCTGGAAGACCCAGAGGGCTCAAGCTCCGACCATAGCAATCCAGGGTGTGGCCGCGACCGAGCTTGGACATCCCCGACGTTCGCCGCCGCCGCACGCCACCGTGGGCTCTTCTCCTTCATCGTTTGCTCCGGCGAGGTAACTTCTTGGGAAAAGTTTTAGTGTATTTATATTTATTGTAGTATTAGTCGGGATGGGATTGAGCGAGTCAGTCACTGATTATAGTTATATGTTCAGGGCCTAGCAGTTCAGCACCAGCTTTCCAGTAGACCAGCGGGAGTTCAGGGATCGGCCTACACTGAGGTGGGTTATCTTCGGTCCGGGCTTTATCTTTTCGGCCCTCTGTTTACTTTAATCAAGTCGGACACCTGTTCTTCTATATTAGCCCAGATTATGTTTATGAGCTTCATTCTATTGATTTAGTATTCCCTGGTTATGCTTGGACATATACCTGCATGATTGGTCATTAGAGAGATGACAGTTCTTTTGCTCATATTTGACTTAGTCCTGATTCTGCTACATGTCTTTGATCCTTAGTTGATAGACATATATCTGGACACTTACCTGTTTATCTGATATTTGCATTCCAGTATTCAGCATTATTTATATTCATGGTCTGATCATGCTACATGTCTATCAATTATTATACTGCATATATATCCAGAGATACTTGCTCTTACATTTCAGTTATGCATGATAGACCCATGATTGATTGCTATATACAGACATTTATATTCCTGCTGGATTTTCGTTATCCTGCTTACTTGACCACTGCATTGCCATTGCCTTTTGGTCATTAGATGTTTGAGCCTGTTTTCCTTATATCAGGTATTATACTGCTAAACACATGATTTTTAGTCAACAAATGTTTTTAACCAAACATCGCAGGGTCGCCTGAGTCTGTTCTTGTTTGATTAGACAAAGGTATTGCTCTGCGAGGTTTGAACTTAGAACCTGTTTTCAAAATGATTTTCTTAAAACAACATGTGTTTAGTCCTGTATGATTGGTCTTTAGTTGCTTCTAGATATTATGATTTTATTCCTGGATATTTGTTATACCTGATTATCAGAACTCTCTGATTATTTCTGATCCATGCATGTTATATAGTTGCTGCTTCTTCTTTATATGAGTGGAGATTCAGTTGATTCTGATATTGTATCCTTGATTGGATTCGTTGATAATTATTCCTGCATATGAGTTGAGATATCTGTGGGTATACTATTGTTGCATCCCAGTGGAAATTTTCCGGCTTGTTGCCGATTACCCGGTCGTTGGACCGCGAGCTTGAGCATAGCATTATTGATCGCCACGCACCGCTGTACTTCACGAACATTGCCGGGGTCGCTCCCCGTGGAGATTGTTCTTTACCGATAAAGTGGTCTAGTGGAAAGACCCGTGAGCCCTTGATAGCATCTGTGAGTGCTAGCATCTGTGAGTGCGGGGTTATGTCAGCCAGATAGGTGCCAGATCGTGGCATGAGCCTGAGGTTCTGTGAGACCAATAATGGCATTAGCCTGAGGTCCTTGTGACCAATAGTGGCATTGTGATTGGGTACTTGAGTTTCTTTCATTGACGCATAGCTTTTATCATCTCCATGATTTACTTACATGTAGCTATTCATCTTGTACCCTGATTGTTCAGTTCCTGCTTGATTACAGTCATTTACTATCAGCATTTGTTTGATATCTGCCGTACAGTTATTCAGCATGCTTATTTCGGTATATATTATTGCTCAGCATACTTTGATTATTCAGTTCCTGATCGTTATACTTTGATTATCAGTATGCTTTGATTATCCAGCTCCTGATCGTTATACTTTGATTATTCAGCTCCTGATCGTTGTACTTAGATTATCAGTATACCTGTTATTTGATTATTCAGCTTTTATACACTGACCAGTTACTATCCGCAGATTTTAGTATCCAGTAGGTACGATTAGCTATTTCTCGGCTCGTCGTGCCCACTGGGATACACTTATGTGTGTCTCACACCCCCGGGTGACTGTTTTTCAGGACCATTGGGTGGTGAGATGTCAGGACGGTCTGGTGAGGTGATCACGATAGAGCTGTTCCCCTGTGGATCTGACCTTTGGGATATGATCAGGTACGGTATTTTATTAGTCCAGTTATTAGTTACGTTCTTAGTTAAGTTACCTGTACTTGAACTCTGAATGTATTATGTACTTGCCTAGCCGTGCATGTATAGGAGAGTTTCTATCTGGATAGAGGAGTTCCTTATGCATGTGGCTGTCTGTTACGCCCGGTTTCTGATGACTCTGATTTAAAAAAAAAAAAAAAAAAAAAAAAAAAAAAAAAAAAAAAAAAAATTGACCGGTTTTTTTTTTAACTCGGGGCGTGACAGATTAGGGTCACTGGACGCGATGCTCGCGTTAAAAATTGATTTTGATAAACCGGAGAAACAAAAATGCAATAAGTCTATGTTAGAAGAGTATTTTATGGCCCGAAGTTTTCGTCGGGTTCCGTGCTGCCGCAAATGGGTGAGCACGGTGTTCAGCAAGTTAAATGTCACCTACTAGAATTGACGGTTCGTGAAAATTAATTTCCAGTTGAGAGAACAAGCGAAAACAGTGCTCAAATAGCACTAAAAGTGTGATTTTCGGAAACCCTAGGGGTCTAAACGCAAAAGTGACAGCGTGTACTGTTTTGAACCGTGTGTAAATGATTCCTAAGCTTTTCGTTAGGAATCCAACGGCTCTCGTTGAGCGGAAATTGGATAACGGTCCGAGAATCGGCAAAATCGTCGATTTAACGGTATCCGGGTGGCAATCGCGCAATTTGAGAAATTGTGGCGGTTTCACCAAGCCGACTGTTGAGTCCCAGTAGAATTTGGTTGAGCCAGCGGCAAAGATTAAACCCGAGTCTTCTGAAAATCCAAAAGGGAATTTCCGGAAGGGGCAATTTGGTAATTTTACCAAAGAATAAGTATAAAGATGCATTGGTCTAAGTATTGACGTCAAACACTGATGTTAAGTAATTAAAAGGTTTAAGATTGACTTGAAATAAGTCAGAGTTAAAGTTGATCCCTGATCAATATGTTTGATTCAGGTCTGTTCAGTTTGCATCTGGTTCTGAGCATACAGTCGATTCAGTCTAGTCGCCTGCGATTTGACAGGTGGGTTTATCTTCGGTCCGGGCTTTATCATTTCGGCCCTCTGGGGTATAGTATTGGTTGGACCCCTGTTCTTGTAGCCTAGTTGATATTTGAGTATACCTTCCTTTTGATCAGTTTCAACGAGCTCGCTCGTTCCTTGGCTGCTCCGGCGACGGGAGGAGGTGGTGGCGCGTCTGGTGGTTGCTGGAGAAGAAATAAGGGAGGCGAAGCTTCCAGAGAAGCATTGAAGAAGCTTCACGCGTGGGGGAGGAGTAACGAGGAGTCGCACGCGGTTACTTGCACGCGTTTGCACGCGAAAACTGTAATTTTGGACAGTTTTTTTGGACCCAAAATTTATCTGGACACCGAGTCGAAAAACAAAAATCGCTGCCTTAAAGGTTTCGACGTGCCGGACGCAAGGGCGAAATCCGTTTTTCGTTCTGACGAGCGAAACGCCTCGAAAAGCGTAAAATGCGAGGAAAAATAGGTTTTTTTCGAATTAACCAAGAGGGGAGGGACTTAAGTGCAAAAATGGTACAACTGGTTTGGGGACTCAACTCTAAATACCGGATATAGAAGGGGGGTTTTTGCAAATTCACATTTACGCATGCAAACGCGTGCAAGTAACCGCGTGCGACTCCTCGTTACTCCTCCCCCACGCGTGAAGCTTCTTCAATGCTTCTCTGGAAGTTTCGCCTCCCTTATTTCTTCTCCAGCAACCACCAGACGCGCCACCACCTCCTCCCGTCGCCGGAGCAGCCAAGGAACGAGCGAGCTCGTTGAAGGGTGCTCTTGGGTTGTAAGTGAGGATCACCTCTGGAAGACCCAGAGGGCTCAAGCTCCGACCATAGCAATCCAGGGTGTGGCCGCGGCCGAGCTTGGACATCCCCGACGTTCGCCGCCGCCGCACGCCACCGTGGGCTCTTCTCCTTCATCGTTTGCTCCGGCGAGGTAACTTCTTGGGAAAAGTTTTAGTGTATTTATATTTATTGTAGTATTAGTCGGGATGGGATTGAGCGAGTCAGTCACTGATTATAGTTATATGTTCAGGGCCTAGCAGTTCGCTGGTTTTCGAACTCGGGGCGTGACAGACGCGACCGCCATTTTAGGACGAGAAAAGCTCCGGCGAAGGCGATGGTGCTTAGGACGATACGCGCGCTATTTGGAGGTTAACAACATTGTGACTGTGGATAAGGGTTAAAATGTGGTTGGAGAGGGGCGTTTTTGTAACAAGTATAATAGTATTACTTTTGGAGGGATATATTTGTAAGGGGGCAAAAAAATAATTTCACATCGAATCTGTTAAAAAATAAACAGATTCCAAACGGGGATTAACCAGAGGGGCATATTTGAAGAACTTTGGATTTTTGAAAGGATAAATATGAAAAGTTGAAATTTAGAGGGATATATTTGTAATTCGACATATTTGGAGGGATATGTATGCAATTAACCCTTAAAAATTAAGTGCTCAAATGTCAATTCCATGAAGTCCAATCTGTTGGCTATTTATTTATGGGTTAAAAATAGGTCCAATTTCCACCCGTGACAATAGGTTTAGGAGACTAATAAGTTGAGTTGGGTGAGCCCAATAAGTTGAGTAGGACTGCGGTTCACAATAGACCTAACGACAAGAGGCCCAACAATAGACCCAACGTCCAGGTGAGTTGAGTCCGGTCGAGATCCGTGGGCGCTGTGTCTGTACGCTTTAAGTGAATTGGTTGCGTATTTCTAATAGCTCGAGCTTTTGTAACTAATGATTAGCGCCAACGATACTACACAATCTACTATTTAATTAACTCACATATTTTTATAATATATTTTATAATTCATAAGTTTTTAAGTTGTGAAAAATTACGATGTGAAAATGCGCTCCCAAATATGGAATAATACCAAGTGGATTAAAAAGCTAATATAGATTATTAGTCTCAACCTGGTATAAATAAATTCTAACTGAAATGTCGCACTAATCGACTTTTTCTCGGACATGTTAGTGCGACATTTTCTCGGACATGGTATGGCTATTTAAACATCTTGAGATAAATTTTAATCAAGTGGTAATTTATTAATGGTATCATGTGGTAATTAAATGTCCGAGTCTTGTATGGAAAATTTTAAAATTTAATTTACATATTCATTATTATTTATATAAAATTTGCTTATCAATTATATTATTAATTCATCAATTAACACTACAATAAAATTAGGTTATAGGGACATATGTTTGTGACACTTTTATGTAAGTGTTCTATTTATATTCTATCTATATTTAAAATTAAGTTATATGGACACATTTTTATAATACATTATAAAAATATGTCACTATACACCCTAACAACTACACATATAGCAACACTAATAATAAATATCGATATTTTTATCAGCAAAATTTTTTAAAAATTTTAAAAATATTTAAAAATATCGTTATAATATAATTTTGGCTAAATTACAGAAAACCCCCCTGTCATATCCCGCTTTTCCACTTTACCCCCTGTCATTTAAAAGTCGACAACCTGCCCCTCGTAATTACCGAATTGTCTTTAGGGGGCAACGACGTTGACAGAAATGGTAAATTGACGAAAATGCCCTTCCTTTTTTTTTCGAAGTTTTTTTTTTTTTTTTCGAAGTCTTTTTTTTTTCGAAGTCCTTTTTTTTTCGAAGTCCTTTTTTTTTTCGAAGTCAAAAAAACTGACGGTCAACTGACGGTGGGGGGTTATTGCACAATTCGGTAATTACGAGGGGGCAGGTTGTCGACTTTTAAATGACAGGGGGTAAAGTGAAAAAGCGGAATATCACATAGAGATTGTAATTTAGCCTATAATTTGATTGTAGTATAAGTAACAGCAGCATTTTTCTCGGTAATAATACTTGAAGGGATAGCCTGTCCTACACTGTCAGCAAAATCTTTGTTTGGAATGCTGACTAAGAGATCGGGGGATTCCATCTTTCGCTTGGCCATTTTATAAAATAAAGGTGTTAGAATTTGATTAAATTTATATATTGTTAAATTATAATTAGGTTAAAATAAATATTTATATTTATTAGAGATAAATAAAATAGAATTTACGTTTTAATTAGAATAAAAATTTAATTTTCTCATAATTGAATATTACTGAAATTAAAAAATTACTGCGTGGCAAAAGCTTTGATCGAACCGTTTGAACTGAATCAAAAGATATTACGTGGTGTGAAGGTCAACGAGTCAACCGATGTGGACGGATCGAGAGAGAGAGAATAAGAGCCGAGAAAAAAACGCATAAACTTTAATAAAAAATAGATAGAAATCGACCCTCTAAATAAAAAATTGTTCTTCAGCTTTATAATTAGCTGATTAAGAATAAAAATCAAGATAAAAAATCGGTCATCGACTTTATAAGCCGATTGAGGATAAGAACAAAAACCAATGATATTTAAATAAATAACGCATAAAATTAAACAGACAAAATTATAGGGCGCAGAACCCGCAGCCAACACGATTTCGGCTAGAATATATTTCATCAGTCACAACTGAGAATCGCGCCATGATGCATAATGATGCACGATATTCAGGTGTAACGTGGTCGAAAAATATGTCTCTATCTCGTTAGGGCGAGATGTACCCGGAGGGAACGTGATCGAATAATTCGCCATTATCCATAATGACGGAGGAGTTTGTACCGGTATAAATAAGCGATTTTTTTTTCTGAAAAAAAAGCTTCTACAAAATTAGAAACCTCTATTTTAAATTTTCCTTCAATTTCCTCATTTACAGTTTTCTAATTTAGATTTATAGTTTTTCTAGATAAGCTTTTCTGCTTTCCTAATTTAGATTTACAGTTTTCTTTACTGTTTTTCAAATATAATTTTTTTGTTTTTTTAGAAGTAGTTGTAATCTTGTAATTGATTTTTGTAACCCATTCCACTTCAAGTAATACCAAGTGATTCGACGCCGAGTCTATTTCTCGAAGCTTTTCGAGTTCTTATTTCAGAAATTATTCGATTTCTCTATGCCGAATTCCGTCCCATATTTGGTTAAAAAAGATTATCGATTCCTTCTCAACCCGATCGCTTGATTTGAGATGCATCTTAGATGATCAAATTCGAAGCCGGTCGAACACCCGACCAGATCAGCCGTTAACTCTGATTCGACGAATAACAGGTACGTTTTGGATTGCTTATTGTAAAAGTACCTTTATATATGTAGTTTGGTTGAAGCTAGGGAGTTGCAGTACGACCAATGCCAGGTTTTCATTAAGGAGACGGATCAACCGAATAAATTTATTTAAATTTTTAATAAAATACTCATTGTATGTTTCTGGAGCTCACAAACATATATAGGAACAGGCTTAAATATTGCTCATATCTACTAACAATTAGATCAATACATATTTATCTTAACTGAAAAGTAAAATATATATATAATTGAATCAACAACCCAAAAACGTCCAATTTGAGCGTAGGACAATTTAATTGCTTGGAACTTGGTTACTAATTAACACATTGCATGTTATAGGCATCATACATTTTCAGTACTGGACTCGCAGATGCATGCGCATGGGAGTCCATTAATGCATGCCCATGTCCATGAAGAAACAACGCTTCCTAAGTTTGGTATCGAGAGTGTCGTCTAATAAAAGTTAGTAGATAATATTATGTCGGTGTAATCTCTATAACGTGTTCTCGCTCATGAGAAAGAAAAAAAAAAAGAAAATATTCGTCGCATGCAGCGAATGCAATTTGAACATCTTTGTTTGTATTTTCAAACAAAGCCTAATATATATATATTGCCATTTTTGTTGATAGTACGTATCCATTGTAAGAACCAAAACTGCGATCGAGAATGATGAATCAGTTTCCACATCTATGTCGAGAGATCCATGTACTCACACGTAAACTACTTGTGAAAAAATCCTGATTTGTTCTAATTAAGATGACATTATCCGAAAAAAAAAACTACTAGGAGAATGAATCATTCTTAGTAACTTTTATACACAGCAGTTTCAATTTGATTCATTTGATTTTGAACTTCAAAATTAAGCGCTTCTACTTTTAATCACTATACTTGAAGTTAAAGGCTTTTCAAATTAGGGAGATGCTCCAATACCAGTTGATCCTATCTCGTGTGAGGGCACAATAGTCTTTTAACATCGTTGGTAAGAAATCTACTAAAAAAAAAACAATTGCCATTTAAAACTTTTCAATAAATTTCTTGGACTTATGTTGATTTAATTGATTGAATGCTAAGTATTCAAAATTTGAAGAATTCAATTAATTACATCAACAAGTTCATTCAATTAAATCTTCAAATTTCTTATACTTAAACATTTATATTTGATTTATAAATCAAATGTAAATTAGAATAACAATTTACTCATTTATTTTAGTAAATATGCAAAAAAAAATAATTAATGTTTTAACTTTTTTTTCTTTAAGAGTACATTTGATAAAAAAAAAAAAAAAAAAAAAAAAAAAAAAAAAAAAAAAAATATTATTATCCGTGCATGATTCAAAAAATAGTACTATAGGTCTATAAAATTTTTATTTTTAATTTGGATAAATATTATAACTAGTCTTTAATTTGAATATCTGGCAATTAAATTTTAACCAATAATTAAAGAATCGAGTTAAACCGATCGATTCGACCAATCCAACTATGACTCAGTCCATAAAGCAAGCAGTTGTTGAGACTATAATTTTCGTCACTTAAAGCGACACGTGACGAACACCGTCTACTAAAATCATCAGCTGATGAAAAAAAAAAGTCAACAAAAGAAAGATCCGCATCCAGATTGGGACAGATCTCGGTAGCGTGGGAGTCCAGCACGCAACATATGTCCTCGGTTGAAAATATCAGCCGATAGGAAAAGCAGCCAACACGAATATTAACATGTCGTTCGAGGTCGACTTCGGCTGAAGGACCACCAAACCGCTCCGGTAGGACGAGAGGAATGTGAGAGTCATAGTCAGCCTACATGCATATAATTATTGCATTATTAAAAAAAAAAAAAAATATATATATATTTTCATTTTGAAAGTTCATGCTCAAATACAAATTAATTAGTTAAAAAAATCAAGTCAATACGAAGATAATTAATACGAGGAAAGTATATTTTCAAATCAATCATGTCGTACTAAGTAAGATTAAAAAAAAATGGAGTTAGCGATAATATAAGATAATTGCACGCGGTGGAGGCTTTTAAAAAAATATTTTTTAATTTTTTTTACGATGTAAAGATTTTTTATTTTATATTGTAAATTTATATATATATATATATATATATAAAAAGTTTAGAAGGAGACAACATTTAAATTAGGTTTTAACATATCCAGAGCCAAAAGTATACAAAGCTTTGCATCTTATTGGCAAACTAATTTTATCATGTTTTTAGACTATGAATTATTATTTTATAAAATTTTAAAATATAGGGTACATTGTATGTTTGCTTCTCAAATTACGAAACAAGTGATTTTTTATTTCTCAAATTTTAATTTATTATAATTTGTGATTTAAAATTTTAAAATTATTACAATCAAATATTATAATCTAATTTAATTAATTAAATTTTAACGTATTGTTGATATAAAAATGATGTGATATATTAATTATTGATAGATCATCAATTACAATATATATTAGTACATCACATTTAATTTATATTAGCGATATGTAATATTTAGTTAACTACTTTGAGTTATAAAATTTGATTATATATAATAATTTTAAAATTTTAAAATAAAATTTATAATAAATTAAAATTTAAGAATCAAAATGTAAGCCTCATAGTTTGAGAATGAAATGTCTAATTTTATCCTAAAATATATAAACTAAACAAACATGATGCTCAATTTTCATGACTAAAAATATAATTTGGTTCTTATTAGGGCACCAAAACGACTAGAATTTTTTATTCATAATGCACATTTGATGGTCAACCCTAAAATTTATATAAAAAAGGGGTTCTAATTATAGAAATTTGAAATGCACCCTAGTTGTTCTTGTGTTTTATTTATTTTTCTGTATCCTTGCCACAAGATTCCTCCTACTTGTTTGATAAGAAGGGTGTTTGGTTTTTCGAAAATATATTGAAAAAAAAATTGAGATAAATTTTTTTTTTAGAATTTTTTTTTAAATTTTTTCATTCGTTTGATTTCAAAAGAAATTAACTTTTTTTTAAAAAAAAATTCAAAATTTACCTCAAATTAGTATTCTTGTTTTTCAATTTTTTTTAAAAAACAAAAAGATTAATTTTTTTTTATAAAGTTTGAGAAGAAACTTTTTAAAAAATATTTTTTTTAAAAAAAAAAATCAAACAGACAAAAAATTTAAAAAACATATTTTCATGTAATACATTTTTTAAAAAAAAATTATGCTTTTTTGAGAAACCAATGGCTCTTAGACTTTTCGAGAAACCTAATAATTAAAATAATTATTTAATGTGTTTATGCAATAACTAATATTTATATCGATTAACTAATTAATTATTTTTTAACTAATTATTTAATTATTAAATAAATAATTAATTAATTAATTAAGCTACTTGTAGTTAATTAATTTTTTAATTAACAATTCATATTGTTAATTAATTTATTAAGGGGCATTTATATTTATCTAGCCGTACTCATAATTTATTAGTTAAATTGAATAAATTAAATTATTATTTAATTAATATTTTTATATTCATAAATTATATAAAATATTAATATTTTTAAAATATAATTATTTTTATTCTGATTATTTAATTTAATTATTCAAACGCTATTTTTTTATTTCAGAAAATAATCCAACTTTTATTTAAAATTTGTTTCTATATCAAGAATAATCAAGAACAGAATAGATCGAGTTACATTCGAAGTGGTGTAAGGTTGGTTAGGTCGAGTCATAATCAAAATTTATATATACTGTATCTGTACACTTTTAAATGAATTGATTATATATTTCTAATCTTGAAACTTTTGTGATTGATAATTAGCGCTAACGATTCAACACAAGCAACTAAACAAATTAATACAGTATGCTGCAAATCTATTCACTACAATAAAACTATGCTATAGCGACACTTTTAAGTATTGCTAAAAACTAAAAAAAATGCTGTTGGAAAAAATACCGACACTTATTATTAGTGTCGTTATATGTGCCGTCGGTAAGGTGTATAGCGACACATTACTATAATGTGTCTCAAAAATATGTCCCTATAATCTAATTTTGAATATAGATGGATTATAAATAGGACACTTACAAAAAGTGTTACAAACATGTGTCCCTATAATCTAATTTTATTGCAGTGATTCTACATTGCATAAGAAATTTTTTTCTAATTATATATGGACGGTAATGTATTTTAAGACATCAAGATTGGTGATTTTAAGAGCCCGGTGCATACGTTGCTGTGAGTTCAATAATTTGCCTCCTGTCCATTTCAAATATGAAGTTAGGAGCAATGGCTTCAATTTTTTTTTAAAAAAAAGTTTTTTTTTTTGGATAAATTGCATGATTGGCGCTCAAATTATGAGGCGGGGATACTTTAATCTTTAAATTTTAATTTTTTTTATTTATTTTTATCAATATTAAGCCAATTAAATTAGATTATCAAATTTAATTGTGATAATTTAAAACTGATTAATTTATTAAAAGTGCAGCTGCTACAAATATCTCCTAATATTACTATTATTATATTATATTGTTGTGTTTAAAGCGATCAATAGGATTATAATTAGCAAACTACTTAAGCTATGTATTAATAAAGAATTAATGATAACTGGGAAATAATTGATGTTTAAGTGACAGGAACCACCCACCGGTCACGTGCCGCGTGTCGCGGGCCCACCTCCTACGCCGTCATGTCTCCGTCCCCCCGGTCCGCTCGGTCAAAAAGGCGTCGAAACGGAGCCTTCCCTTAACGGCGCCGTTAGTCGACGCGCCCACTCGCGCTGCGCCACGTGGCGCGCGGCCCCGTTTCATGGAGCTCCCGAGCTTTGGCTACGGTCACCGGTATTTGGTGAGCGTAAGGCAACCATCACCGCTCATTTAATGCTCTCTGATTGATCAGAACATTGAACGTACGGCTCAAATGCCGCCATGTTGTATCAGAGCGTCAGGGGGGAAACACCCAACCAGAGGTGTTGTTGCTGTAACTCCCTCTTCTTTTTTTTTTTTTTTTTTTTTTAAAAAAAAAAAAATTTACAAGAAATAAAATGAAAATAACAATGAAAAGGAAAAGAGATCTCTGAGTGAGGGTAGAAGCTTGTCGTATCTTCTTCACAATATCCATCATCGCTCTCACCTTTAAAAAATCATTGCATGCACCCGGTGCACCGTACATTACCATATATTAGATGGTAGATAATATGGAATATCAGATGAATTGACGTACAGTATGATATGTAGTATGGATACATCTGGTCCAAGCAAATAATTTATGCTCGCCTTTTTCTTTTTGTAATAATAGTAATCCCAGCGCTGGTCTTACTTATTATTTTATTTTATTTTATCCCTCGTTACCCATTCGCCTCTCTCTTTCTCTCTCTAAACCGTTTCATTCCCTGCTTTTTCTTTCGTTCTTTTCTGCCATGTTCTTACTCCCCTGCAACAACAACAACAACAACAACATCATCACACCCCTCTCCTCCTTACACTACTCTCTCTTCCTCATATTTCTTTCTATACCCACTTAATAATTCATAAATTACAAAATCAAGTCCCTCTTACTACATTCCATCTGATATTATTATTATTATTATTATTTGGGTATTAAAGCACTTTTTTTTTTTTTTTTTTTAGCAGCATTTTTCACACACAAGTCGATGAGCTTCTCCGATAAGCTCTTTTTGTCTGCTTCTATCTCTTGAGGACGGACGAACGAGTCTCTCTGCACCTCCTCCTCCTCCTCTTTAGTATCTTCCACGCAGTCCACAACACTTTTGCTTCTTTTTTTGGTTGTTGGGGGCGGGGGGGGGAGAGAGCTTTTTGTGGGTTTGTGAATGGAGAAGAAGCAGGGGTTCTTCTCGGAGCTGGTGCGGGGGCTCTCCCCGGCGCGCTCGCGCACGCGCACGAAGAGCCCGGGGCGCTCGCGCACGAAGAGCAGCCCGGCGCGGACGCGGGCGCGGGCGAGGGGCGCGTCGCCCAGCGGCGGGGCGGCGGACGCTGCGGCAGCGCTCCTCCTGCTTCCGCGGCGGCGGAGCAAGGCTGTGGAGGCGTCGATGGCGGGGGCGGAGCCGCTGATCGCGCGGTCGGGGAGCCTGCGACCGCTCGGCGAGGCGCTCGCGCCGCTCATGGAGGGGCCGGACCCCGACGGCGCCGCCGACGATCTCCGGCGCGGGGGAGGCGGCGGGGAGAGCCGGAGGAGGGAAGGGTGGGGGAACTGGGTCAGGGGCCAGCTCTCCCGGGCGCCGTCCATCGCCGCAGGAGGGGGCGGCGGCGCAGCCTCTCGCCGCCGCTCAGACCTCCGGCTACTCCTCGGCGTGATGGGCGCCCCGCTCGCCCCCGTCCACGTGAGCTCCGCCGACCCCCTCCCCCACCTCAGCATCAAGGGCACCCCCATTGTAAGCAATTTTTTTTTAAAAAAAAAACAAAAGTAAAATCTCGTCTCCTATTCCTCTTCTCCTTCCGACTCTTTTGACGTACGTTTGTGATATGTGTAACAACAGGAGACGTCGTCGGCGCAGTACATAGTACAGCAGTACACGGCAGCGTCGGGGGGCTTGAAGCTGCAGCGGTCGATCCGGAACGCTTACGCGATGGGGAAGGTGCGTATGGTTGCGTCCGAATTCGAGGCAGCCACGAAGCTCATCAAGAACCGCGGCACCTCCTCCTCCTGCTCGGCATCCTCGTCGTCGTCGTCGACCTCTTCCTCTTCCTCTTCCTCTTCCTCTTCCTCCTCCGAATGCGGTGGTTTCGTGCTCTGGACGATGTCCCCCGACATGTGGTACGTCGAGCTCGCCGTCGGCGGCAGCAAGGTCCACGCCGGCTCCAACGGCCGACTCGTCTGGCGCCACACCCCCTGGCTCGGCGCCCACGCTGCCAAGGGCCCTCCCCGCCCCCTCCGCCGAGCCCTCCAGGTATATATAATAAGATAACTCGCTCACTCGCTCACTCGCTCGCCCAGCCAACCCAGAAAAATAAAAAAAAAAAAAAAAAAACCATAAAAATTTAAGATTTAAGTGCTCGGCGGCTTGTGCCCAGCACTATTTGTGCCCCCGTACTATCGTATCCAACGACAAAATACCTATAAAAGACATCACGGCGAACATCGGTCCGTAATATATAGTGGGCACTACTGAATTAATTAATTTGGCATCTGACACTCTTCGTCTGGCTGGCTGGCTGGCTTTGGTTGCTTATGAAATATGAAATTGACGCAGGGGCTGGACCCGCTGACCACGGCGGCCATGTTCGCGGGGGCGCGGTGCATCGGGGAGAAGCGCGTCGGCGGCGAGGACTGCTTCATCCTGAAGCTGTCGGCGGACGCGCAGACGCTGAAGGCGCGGAGCGAGGGCCCCGCGGAGATCATCCGGCACGTGCTGTTCGGCTACTTCAGCCAGCGGTCGGGGCTCCTGGTGCACGTGGAGGACTCGCACCTCACACGCATCCAATCCCACTCCGGCGGCGACGCCGTCTACTGGGAGACCACCATCAACTCGTCCCTGTCCGACTACCGCCCCGTCGACGGCGTCATGATCGCCCACTCCGGCCGCTCCGCCGTCACCCTCTTCCGCTTCGGCGAGACCGCCATGAGCCACACCAAGACCCGCATGGAGGAGGCCTGGACCATCGACGAGGTCGCCTTCAACGTCCCGGGCCTCTCCCTCGACTGCTTCATTCCCCCTGCCGACATCCGCTCCTCCTCCCTCTCCGACGCCTGCGACCTCCCCCCGCACGCCGACCGCGCAAGGCCCAGCGCCGCCGTCCACGCCCACGCCCACGCCGACGACAAGATCGTCTGGCGAGTCGAAGTCTAATAATAATAATAAATAATAATAGCAAAAACTGCTCTAACTTTGTTCATACTTATTTAGTTTCTTCTCTTCTAATGAGATAGTTTGCTACTTAAACTGACTCTTTAAGTATGAATTTTATTTTTAGATTGTTAGGACCTAATTAATTTTGAGTTTTTTTTTTTTTTTTTTCTTCTCTTTTAACTCTTTTCTCCCTGTTGGTGGTTGAGAAATAACTTCCACCAACTAGTCGATTTTAGTTACTATGTTTCTTTCTTTTTCTTCTTCTCTCTCTCTCTCTCTCTCTTTTGTAAGGGTGGTTTTAAGGTAGTTTGTAATTTCCATTGTTGTTATAGACTTTGAGAATGTAGGGAGTTACGACGTGGTAAATTTGGAATGTTTTGAGTGTTAAGTAAGTAATTGTTGAGTGAGATGTCACATTTTGATTGTGACCCAGTGTGGGGGGGGTTTCTGAGACCTGGGATCGATTAATTGTTGTCTTGTGGGAGTTACTATCAGTTATTGAATGCTCACATCTAACTCTTTCGATCTCTTTTCGGCGTATTATATATGGTTTCCAAGTGTGCATTTGAAGCAAGTGTTGTTGCTTCAGTTTCAAGCAATTGGTGTTGGTGAGGGCATGTTTGTTCCTCCTCCGCATGTGAAGATCTAGGGATGGACTTGTTTTTTGCCTCTGCTTCTGCTGAAATGTTTGTTATGGAGCTGATCAAAGTACATCTACTGTGCCATTTTAATACAGTGATTCTGCTCTCTCGTGTTCTTTTAGATTGGTGAAATATTCACATTTTTTACTTATTTAATGTAGAATATTATTATTAGTTTTTTTTTATATAATAGAAAAGTTATTTAGTAGCTGTATCATAAATTGAGCTATTTTTAAAAATTTTAAGAAGCAATTTAGCAAGCTTTGGTTGTAGTTAAGTGTTAAAATGACCTTTATACTGTTTTATTTTTCGGTTGCAGAAATATTTTTGAAGAATTAATTTTTAGTATTTTTTTGAGTTTATTATAAAATGTAATGTTGATTGATAAAAAAAAGAAAAAAAATTCATAATAAAGTTATTAAAAAAAAAGTTGAATTAGGATAAATTTTCACAAAATTCTTTTCACAGCAAAACTAGAAATACAAAATGAAAATATCTGCATTTCAGACTCAAATGACTGGGAGCTGCTCTAAAAACTTTTTGACCCACTACTAGAGCTTATTGCTGCTAAAAATGAATGCAAAAGTGTGGAGCCAAACAAATCATTAATCCTTCTTTTAATAGTTATCCTTAATAAGCACTTTTTGGAGAAGCTCAAACCAAATTCTCTCTCTCTGCATCAGATGTGATACTTGTTCCTATGAGGGTACCAGCATCTCACAGCTTGGACACAGGAGAGAGAGAGAGAGAGAGAGAGAGAGAGAGAGAGAGAGAGAGAAAGAGAGCAATGCATAGCATAGGGGGATGGGTGGCATCTGTGAGACTGTGACAGGCCTTAATTTACCTTTAAACTGAACCAAAGAGGGACCCTTTCCCATGCACCTGCATAGCATTGGGAAAAGTGAATTTGGAAAATATCATTACAGCTAATACACTAGTAAGAGGATTTAAACTTTAATGGGGTCTCCATGTGGTTTTCACCTCATTCATCATTTGCTAGCTTATTCTAATTATAGTAAATTAGTACCTAGTAGTAGGTGAATTTGGTATACATATTTTTCACTTATTACTAGTTTTCTCTAAAAGTGATACTGTTCCTCCATGTTGTTAAGGGGTAGTTAGTGCACAATTTGTTAGGCTAGGAAGCTTCCACTCTTTGATGGTTGAGTCAAACCTTTTTGATGAGTGGTTGGTGCTTATTTGTGGAAGGAAATTTATTTGATGAGAGGTGTGATCTTGGGAAGGGATGGACTAATTTATTTGTTTTTTTCTTCATTCTTTGATTCCAAAACCGTTGGAATTAATTTACAAAAATGCTTTAATAATGTTTTAGTTTTGTTTTCATAATTAACTATCATTCTAATCCCAAAAACTTGTTTGTAAGGTAATTTAATGTGATGCTTATATCCTTGAGGACATCTATTTTAAAATTATTTTAATTCAGAAAATTTTTATTTTTATTTTTTATTTTTTTAACCTATCCACCCCTCAATACACTCCTCAATGTCTTATAGTGGAGTTAAAATATTTAATTTTATTAAATTTTTTAATCTCTTTTATATATATATATATATATATATATATATATATATATATATATATATATATATTTTAGTGTTGGCATATATTTTTTTTTCTAAAAGAAATTTTAATATTTTTGTCTGGTTTAAATATATTCACAAATATTAGGCGATGTGGGATTTATCTCGTTAATTTTAGTCGATTTTGTGGAGAGCTGTACTTCACACACAACGATCGTTAACCGAAGAGTCGCACTCTGTTTGTTGTATGACCCTAACTCAATCGAGATTTTTTTATATTTTTAACTGGTGATTAGTTTTGATACCAATCGTGATACCCTACTTACCAACGGAATCACCTATTTTTAAAATACTCTCCCTATCATACTACAACGGAATCATCTATTCTAAAAGTGCTCTCCCTATCATACTTAACCCTCTTAATCTTTAAAATTTGATCACCATCCAAAATACTATAATCAAAATAAAAAATTATCTTATTAAATTATATATATATATAAAACTCTTTCAAATCTTGTAAAGTCGCATATGTAACTTTTAGATTGAGAAGACTCATATATTCTGTTATTTCTTATCATAATAATGATAAGAATACTTTTTCCTTTTATTTTGAGCCAATAACTAAATCTACAGGAAATCCTACTTTAATTTGCAAGTACGAGAGAGAGAGAGAGAGAGAGAGAGAGGAGGGAAGAAACAATTTGAAGTGGAGAAAAGAGTTCAACATTTTTTCTAATAAAAGAATAGTTCTGCTTTTCTATAATTTTGATTTGCGTTGTTCAATCAAGATCAGAAAAAGCAGTAGAGAAGATTAGATCATCATAAAAAAGAGATGGTCACTTCTTATCGCGAAAGGTCGGGCCATCGTAATGGGCAAAGGATCTACATACAACTTTAAAAAAGAAAAAAAAAAAACAAAAACAAAAAAAGAGTTTCAATAGGTTCAAATAGTTTGTAAATGAATAATTCTACAATTTACAACTATAATAATTAGTTTGTAACTTTTCTTCTTATAGCTTGCACATTTCATTTTACCACAAAATAGAGATACTTAACTAATAATTCCTTTGAAGGAGAGAGGTCACTTTACCATGCCTGATTTATGGCAAATTATACATGAAGTAACAAACTTTACAAAAAAGAAAAAGTAATATTAGATCCACTTGATCAAAATATGCACTTGATCACTCTTTGTAATCCAACTTTTGTTTGATGCAGCCAAAGCATGAGAATAGGACAGACACCATGATGTCAACCAGCTTTGGAATTGCTTCACAAGGCTTTATACTCATAACTTTGATCTTTAATAAAAAGCTCTCCCACATGTTGATTGTGTACATCTATAATACTATTCTGTTCAAAAAATAAATAAAAAAGATTCCTAACACCACAAGCCTAGTGGCACAAATTTTAAACAGCAGGGAATCTTTTTATTGGTATATTTGATGCTGTCATGAACAAACATAACTGAAGAGCCCATCAGCACTTGATGAACAGTGAGGATACCAATTTTCTTGCCAATTTCATTTAGTCCAGAAATTATGGTTTTCTCCGACGACACCGTTTTCTGGCATATTGATCCATAAGGTTACTTGATGTTGCCAGTCATAAGTTGCTTGATTCCTATAAGTATTCTTTTTGTCGGTTAATGATTGAATCGTAAGCTGTTCCTTAATTGATGGTATTTATTGGCGTACTTTCATTTACCTTCAATCTTTTAACTCTCTCTCCCTCCCCCCATCACTTGATCTACCAACTGGTGTGAGTAAAGAAAGGCATTATGATGTTAAAATACTTCTCCTTGAATAATAGACAAGAACATGTGATGGAATCTAAAGGGCAAAATCTCTGACCTGTAGCTATTTTTCAAGTATCTGGGAAAACTGGCTTTGTAATTATATTGCTAGTGTTTAGGGTGAAGGCTAACTTAGTTTTGGTATATTCCCTAATGCTAATATATCTGTAATGTGTTGTATTTCTCTATTAATACTCCATCTCCTTTTAGGTCATACTGCAGTTAGTTGTCTGGAACAGCTATATTTCTTTCTTTCACACTGTTAGCTTAGTTGGCAGAAACATTCATCCCTCTTCTCAGTAATGTCTCATTCCTCCTCTTAGTAAAACTCCAATTCCAATTTTGCACTAGGACTCCTTGCAATTTACTCGACGACCACACAGAGTTCTCCTAAACGCGTCATGAATCAAAAAGTCTTCGAATGATTACATAGGGGGGACACTTAGAATTAAGAATCAGCCTCTTTATCAAATTGTCTCCAAAAGGTAGCAATAATGCTAATATTCTGCAACTAAATTAGCATTAGAAAAAAAAGAAAAAAAAAAGAGAGGAGAAAATCCAGATCATGTTGATGTCATAGTAGCACTTGGCAAACAACTCACTTTTTCAGCATCAGACAATGTCTTTCCTCCTGTGCCCATACCACAACTTATAATTTTAAGTGATCTCCACTATCTGGATGGAATTATTCATTATTCTCGGATAAAACATCGAATAATTTCACTGCCTTAAAAGAAAATTCAGATGTCAGTAAGGATGTGATCCCCCATGCCACATTGTTATCACTTTAACCTACAAGCTTGGTTTATCAGATTGAGGGCACATTGTCTTTACACTATCTTTAGGGCTTGAATATGTTTGGGTTTGGATTAGACTATCACTTAGTGGGACCGAAAAAGCATATGATTATGTTAGAGATGTGTAGTAGTTGATTGAGGAGTTTCTACAGGACAATGCAACAAACTCTTGGCACTCAGAAAGGGACTAGTTACAGGGAAAACTCCTTGAAGTATGAGGGGAAAAAGCCATGGAAAAGGCCCCAAAGAAAACTCTCCATGACAAAATTGGAGTGGAATATTCTCTTTTCAATCACAATACACCACTCAAAAGTAAAAATTCAGGCAAACCAGGGTTCATCAAATAAGGTAGAAAACTGAAAAACCTAAATTAAGGTGCATAATCAAGAAGAAATTTCACCTCCCTTCTTTATGAGAAGGAAAAGAAAGAAGAAAAAAAACATGTATTCTACGTTGAAGAGATGTGCCAAGATGGAAAGTTTGTGAGTGTAATGGCCCATCACATCAGTATTAATAACTTGTTCAGCCTAAACCATAGTTAGTTAATTCGGATTCGGCAAAAATTCGATACGGATATAATACGGATAAAATTTGTATCATAATTTTAAAATTCGTTGAAAAATTCGGCTAAAAAACTGGCTCGTCAATTATTCGGATACGTGATTTATACGAAAATAATACGTTCACTAATTAAAAATTCAGGATCAAAAATTCGGCTATTAAATTTAAAAAAAAAAAAAAATTATACTATTAGTATAAATAATTATAATTTTTTAAAATAATTTAATCAATTTATTTAGAAATAAATAAAATATTCATTTAGAACAAAAAAAATATAATTTTAAATTATTTCCGATAAATAATTTTAATTAGGATTTTCAATAATTCGCGAATAATTCGCCAATAATTCGCCAATAATTCGTGAATTAACTAACTATGCTTTGAAAAAGAACGAATTTTTCACCCAAAAATTCGTAATTCGTGAATAATTCGCGAATAATACTTTTTGATTCAAAAATTCGCGAATTATTCCAAATTTTTGGAAAAAATCGGAAACGGCACGTTTAATTCGGATTCTCAATAATTCGCGAATAATTCGCGAATTAACTAACTATGGCCTAAACACCACATATCATAATCATATTGTAATGATTCAGTCCTCTAATATTAGCAACTTGTCAGTCAAAATTTACAGGCTTAAAATGCTTAAACGCAAGTTATTAATACTACTATGCTTTAGGTCATACTCATAGATCAAAATTCTAGTCAAGTACATAAATAGAAAGATTTTAATCTTACAAGAAGGGACACTGAACATTTTTTACCGGAATAATTCTTGCGTTTTGTAAATAGAAATTTTATCCAGCTTAGGGCGTGTTTGGTTGGCTGTAAAATATACGAAAAATTATTTTTCAGCTTGAAAAGTTTGTTTAGCCGTAAATTTTTTTTTCGAAAAACTATGTTTACAAAATTGAAAAAAATAAAGTGTTTTCATTTTCCGCCGATTTTCGGCAGAAATTGAAAACTCTGATTGTGTAAAACTTTTTTCATTCATTTTTTTCCCACCAAACAAAAGAAATGTGAACTTTTTTCATTTCAACCAAACAAATATTGTTGAAAAACTATAATTTTTTTTCTACAAACCAAGCACTATAAAATATAAAACTTTTTTTTTCATCGAAATTTTTTTTCTACGTAAAATTAATTTTCACGATTTTACATACAACCAAACACACCCCCTTAGTTTGAGTATCATATTACAAAAGAAAACATCCATGCAATTGTGGGCATAAGATCACAAAATGAATATGCTTAGTATTTCTTGGCATTGCAAGAGGACTTCTACCACTGCAGTTGCTAGGACAACAAAGATTAGAGATCATAATGGCAGTCAAAGGTTCCATTAAGATTCTCTCCGCGTGGAAAAAGTGAAAGATGATAAGATGTTTCTGAGATCGAAATTATGATGGGTGATTGACTCAGCAGATGCCATGCATAACACTTGAAATCCGACAAGAAGAGCCCACCTCTTAAATTGACTTAAAACATACAACAGACAACAAACAACAGGAGTACTATGACCATTCAATTTCCACTACGAAAGCAGTATGTTATTGGGCAAACAGAAGCTCTAGAACTTTTAATTTGCAGTGAAAAAGTTAAAAAGAAGTTTCCAATCTCAAAAAGAGAAACTACAATTTAGAATTAATACTTGCATTCATGTAAAAAGTTCTAACTGTATATGCTTCCCATGTTACTTAGCCTTATTTTTTCGTTAGGCTGATTATTGGGCTTATAAAGATGAATCCTTTTACCAAGCCCAATGTATTACTTCTATTACTGAATCACTTACACTGTTGGTACTCTTTACTTTCTAAGAACAATGCATGTTTAAATCTGCTTTGCTGAGGTGGAAATTCAGACATCTGATACACAGTGATATTGGAAGAACAAAAACATGCACGTGCGCAGGAGTGCAAAGAGAGGGAGACTAAAATCTCAGATACCAAATGTTCAACGGTGTCACACAACAAACTGGATCGCACGGTAGAGAGTGACACAGAACAACGAAGAAGTGATCTGACAAACTAGCTTGTACCACCAAACACGGGAGGATGGTATGTTAAAAAAGGAAGAAACTTTTTTTTTATCCGAAATGCATTACGGAAGTCGAAGTCGTTGTCACAAAACAGAATTAGGACATACATATCCAAGAAACATAAAAAACTCTTATCCGCCGAAGTACATATGTGAAAGCAAAAGAAAAAAAGGTGAAATTTGGAGAAAACTAAGAGCTCAAAAAGCATCTGCATTAGTACCTTAGCTTCTGTAGAAGATACAAGGCAACTACTAAGCCATTCTTTGGAGTCATGGTTTACACTCGGTACAAAATTTATCATTTTCTGAAATGGGGATTGAGCAATCCCGAGATTTCAAGAAACCCACAACGTTCTTTCCCTCCAAATATGTTCTTCAGCTTCTCATCACTGACTATTATCCTCTTGTTTTCTGGATCCTGTTTATAAAGAGAGAAAAAAAAATAGGAATTAAGGAAAAGATAAAACAGTTAATGCAAGCTAATACAATAAAAGCAATATCTAAGAATTTAGAAGAACAAAAAGACAACCTCAATCAGTATTACTACAAATACAGCAAAATTCCACAAGAGAATATGAAAACAGAGATGATAGCAAAATATCATAAGAAGGATAACCTTGAACACTCGCACAACAATTGTAAATGTCAAAAAAACAATGAGATTCAGATTCTGAATTTACAAAATTAGCACCGTATACCCAACGAAAATGAAAAGCAATTTACTGTATTCACAATTCACAGTTTGGCTCTGGTAGCAGTTCTCAATGCGAGGATGAGATGCTTTCAAATCTCAAATTTTGAAAATTAGAATTAGATTTTTATCAGGAGTATGTGTGACGAGCCTACCGTAAACGTAAGCTTACTAATCATCAAATTACTTTCTCATACCAAAATTGGCCCTCAAGTTATTGATGTTTTTGTACTTTTATGTTTTTAAATTCTTTCGATTATTTCCATTAGAAGAAGTGCATACTATATAATATACATAGTATATATATTTGTCGCTTTTTCATATTTTGAATCAGCAGATAGATACTCATACATTGTATTTATAAAACATTACTACCTATACTCTAACAGATATTATGGACAAACTATAAATGCATCTAACTTATATGTTTCCACTTTGTGCTTGTTTTTCAATTCCACAAACAACCAAACAAGGTTTTCCAGGCTCTACAGATTAAAAGATCCTTATGTTTCGTTCCTTCCGTTCTTTTCTTCTTTCACCTAAATCAAGATATGGTACTCATTAGGCACAACTATGATATATCATGGCAATAAATATCAATAAATTATTTAGGAACTATCAATTGTTGGATTTCAAACACCATATAGACCATTCACATGCCTCGTTCCTCAATCATCAGAAGATCAACATTGCTCTTCGTTTCTTCTATGAAAATCTAAATTTCAGCTAACACTGAATGTTCTGAGCAAAGCACGTTGGTCTTCAATGAACCAAACTTGCACTATGGATTCAGGTAGAACTAGTAGTTGTTTGGCCTGGGCCTATTCCAAATTTGTCCAAACCTAGCAGAAATTAGCAGCAATTTCTGGCTCTTGAAACTAAACGAAGCTCAGTTAGACTTAACCTAGACATAGTTTGCATATGCAATTTTCTGAAATCGGCTCAAATCTGATATTACAAATTTTGCAACTCTGTTCTAGCTAAAAAAGTAAAGTATTCAACTATAAACCCAATTTTAAGCCTTTTGTGACTAATATTTGCACTCCTTTTCATTGCCAAAGCTCTTCTCTCCGAGAAATTCCATCTGCCTAATATAAATTGTCAAAAGAAGGATGCAATGTGCAAGCATCTTTGAATTACCAAATTTGGTATTACATATTATGCATTCTGAAATTCCTCAACCAAATTACTAGAACAAATGGTGTTTCCCATTGTCGAGTTCATCATTTTTTACAACTATTTTCTAGCTGAAGGAACTCCTTCTCATTATTTCCCTGGTTCCATTCTACTGTTTGTATGAAGTTTTCTTGACAAAAAGCGTACGACAACAATATAACCGTCGACCTTCAATCATATCTTTCAATTGTGCCTATAGCAAGGTCCTAAGTATTTACTTTCGCATTGTCGAAGTTATAGAAGGCAGAAAAAAGATAGTTTTTTTTTTTTTATGAGCATCTATAATCAATCAATAGCACTTTTTGCAACTTAAAAGTTACAATTTGATACTCCCTGCCAACAAAAATTACACGACATAGCATCACACCACTCCCAATTTTTCTATATCTCTAATAGATAGGGTGAAACCAATACTCCAAACACACTTCCAACAACTACAATCCCATTAAACTGCTAACACAAGCAACAGTTGCAATTATACAGGACATAGGAAACAAAAAAATAGGAGGTCACAAGCCCTAGCAGGATAAACAAAAAGGGCGCACCTGGAGATTGTTCTCTTTGATGTAAGCCCATATCAGCTTGAGCGCCTGAGTTCTCGGGATCTCCTCCACGCCCAGCAACGCCTGGAGCTCGGGCGAGATCGGCCGGGGCTTCGTGATTCCCCTCGGCCGCCGCCTCGTGCGCCGCGCGCAGCGCCACCGTCCTCGGCGGCGCGACCCCGCGGGAGAGGAGCGCGCGGCGGGCGAGCGACGACGGGGCCAGGTCGCCGGAGACGAACGCGGCGGAGCAGCTCAGCGCCGCAATGGTCGGAGCTTGCGGAGACGACGCGATCGCAAGGAGTAGGGTTGGAGAGGGTTAGGGTTTGAGGAGACGATGAGAGAGAGAGAGAGAGAGGGGGGCTTCGAGTGCTCGAGTAAAAGCGCAAGTGAGACGAGAGAGAGAGAGAGAGGAGAGTGCGGGAACGGGAGAGGTACGAAATATTCGCTTATTTACGAAGAAATCTCGACCGTCTGATAGGTTAGATCTTTTCGGATTCGCGCCGAAGCAACTAATGAACGGTCATGATCAGTAAAAGCCACGTGGCAATTTGTTATCGGGGGAGCGATGTAACATCTTATCCTCCGAAGGGCCTATGGCGCATGAGTTCATGACCACCGTTCATCTCTCCAGATGCCTAATATTTGAGGAGCAGTAGCTACTGTATAAAATATTCCGTATAAAAATCCCATCCACTTTGTTAGGAGTTAAATATTTGGATCATAGGCCAAATCCAGTCAATTAAAAACACAAAAAATTTGGCTCACACAATTTTTAAATTTTATGATTTAATTCAGTAAAATCAAATCAAAGGATTTAAGAAATTAACTTCTTCTTCGATTTGGTTAGAACTTCCTCCAAAATTGTCATTTGAAAAGTGATAATTTTTTTTGATCGAAATACTCTCCACGACTTTCTGCTCTAAAAAAAAAAGAAAAAAAAAACACGAACACTTCAATTTGAAAACGAACAACTAAATTTTTGAATCACGAGCTTGGTCTAGGAATGTCAACGGATCGAATTCGGGACGAATTTTCAAAAACTCGAATCCGAATCCGAACCAGACTAGCAAACCCGAATTCGAACCCAAATCCGACGGATTTTAAAAATTCATATCCAAATTCGAATCCGACCAAAAATTTAAAATCCGAATCCGAACCCAAACCCGAAAATTCAAACACGAAATATTTTTTTTTTTTTTACAATATTTCAAAATATATTATATTAAATTTAAAATTTTAAAATATAAATTTAAATATAATATCAAATATTTATATATACATATATTATATAACATAAAATTAATTCGGGTTCGGATCGGGTACAATCAAAATCCATATCCAAATCCAAATCCGTCAGGTTTCTATTTTTTATATTCATATCCGAATCCATATTCGTTCTGTAACGATCTATACATGAGATAGCAGGGGAAGGGTAAAGATGAGGCAGTGGAGGTGAGGTAAGAACATGCTCTGGAGGAGAAGCTCTGGAGAGGAGATGGAGGAAGAAATGGTTAAGCTAACCATGCTTGGGCGAGAGAAGAGAAGGGTTAGAAGGGTACAGGGTTGATGAGATGGGATGGGCGTCAGAGGGAGCGTCAGAAGAAGGCTTCCGGAGAATTCTATTGGAGCGGGCGACTCGACGAGGGGGGATCCGATCCGCCATATGGAAAGATAGCGGCACTGTAGCAGGGGGATCCGATCCGCCATGTGGGAGAGGTAGCGACACTGTAGCAGGGGGAGGCCCAGCCCAAGGATCCGTTAGCAGCCGAGAATAGGCCCATTGAGGCCCAATTACAGATTACTCTTTCTTTACAAATAAACCCTCAGTAGTAACAGTATTACAATCTAATCCCGAATTGAATCATATAAATAGTGCAATGTAAACGAGAGAGATAATGAATGGATTAGTAATCTCATTTCTTTCCCTCCAATTCCTTCTTACTCTCCAACTCTATCTCTTTCTCTCTCTAGATCCCTCCAAACCCCTTTCGAATTTCCCAATTCACGCATCCAATTTCTCCCAGATCCCAAATCCAGGATCAATTTGATCAAATAGATCAAATTGAACTCACCATCATCCTCACCGCCGCAGATCTCAGAGAGATCTCATCCTAGATCGGCGACGGATCGTCCGGATTGATCGACATCCTCACCGCCAAGCCCTAATCTCAGCTCAGAGCTCTCATCGACTGGCTGTGGATCATCAGATTGTTACAAATTGGTATCAGAGCTGTTCCGATCCCAGGGATCGTGAAGAGCTGAGTATCAGATCGAGCCAACAAGCAACGAGCATCCATAGATCGAGGCAACAAGCATCAGGCAACAAACAATCGAGGCAACAGGGCAATAAACAACAAATATAAGCAACATCATAGCAATCAAGTAGATATTATCCATTCCCAGCAGATCTGGGCAAGAAACCCTGGAGCGGCATGGTAGAGGTAATGATCTGCTTAATTTTGCTTGAGGTATTCCAATTGCTCTATCCAGTATTGCCTTAGTTCATATCTGTGAGTCAAGAATAAGATTAGCATCAGGAATCAGCCATATTCCAAGATAGGGAAATCTAAATACAACATGTTCAATTTTAATACCAAAGATCCATACCTGATTGAAATGGCTGAGGGTACCAGACTCAAGGAGATGAGTGAACAGATTAAAAATATTGAAGAAAAGATGCAATCAATCACTATGGAGTGTCAGGGTATCATAGAGGACAAGCTACAACAATTCGGAACTGGTTACAACCACAAATTGGAAACCCTAGTGCAGCAATTGGAGGAAATTCAGTTGGTGGAACAACAGAGACATGAAGCTCAACAAATTGAATCTGCTAGAAGACATGATCAACTATTGAAACTATTGGGTTCCCAGACTAGTATCCCCAAGGTTGAACCAAATTCTTCAGTATATACTAGAGGGGGAAGAGCTGGTAGCTCAGAATTTCTAGGCAGCAGCAGTTACAAGTACCCACTCAGAGAGGATAAGGGAAAGGGGGTGTTACCCAACCCCCACCTGGGAGCAGAATTTGTTAATAATCAAACAGCACCCAAGTACCAGCATTATATTCCCTATCCCAAGCTTGAGTATCCCAATTTTGGGGGAGATGAACCTAGGGAGTGGATCAGCCGAAGTGAGCAGTTTTTCAAATTATATCAGATTCCAGTGGAACAATGGGTGGATATAGCTACAATGCATTTCATTGGTAAAGCCCATAGGTGGAAGGAAGGTTATATGGTGGATAAAACAGAAGTGAATTGGGCAGAGATAACTGAAGCTATATGTAGAAGATTTGATGGGGCTCCCTTAAAGAAATTAGTCAGAGACTTCAATAAATTGGAACAAACCACCACTGTAGAGGCTTATCAGGAAAAGTTTGAAGATCTGAGAATAAGAATGCTCTATTTGAATCCAACCCTCAGTGAGGATCACTTTATACAGAGCTACATTAGTGGGCTCAAGGATGAGCTAATTCCTTTCATAGATCTTTCTAATCCAACCACTTTGGAAGAAGTGTATGACCAAGCAAGGCTGCATGAGCAAGCCCTTACTGTTATGTGGAAGAAGCAGAGAATGACTAACAGAACAGGTAATGGACAGTACCAAGGGTACCAATTCCAAAAGACCTTCAACCAGAAGGGAGATCCTCCAAGGAATACTGAAGGAAACAAGACATTGACATCTAAGAGTTCTACTTGGCAACCTGGGCTTAGTAGACAAGTGCTGGAGCAGAGGAGAGCTGCTGGGTTATGTTTCAAATGCAATGATAAATACTTTCCAGGACATCAATGTCAGAACAAAGCTTTAAACCAAATTTATGGAGAGACAGAAATAGAAGAGGTGTTTGATGAACTAATGCTACAAGAAGAAGGAGAAGAAGACATAGAGCCACAGGAACCAGAAGAGATGGGCATTTCAGTCCATGCTCTTAGTGGTGAAACCCCCCAAGAAACCATCAAGGTTCAAGGTGAATGGGGAGGGAAACCACTAGTGATACTAATCGACACTGGAAGCACCCAGAGCTTCATAGATTTCATAGTGGCCAAGAAAATGAAAGCTAAAATAGTAACAGCAACTCCCCTTATTGTCACTGTAGCCAATGGACATAAGGTGATGAGCAAGCTGAAGTGCCCAGAGTTTAAGTGGGTAATGGAGGGTGAGACTTATCAAGCTGATCTGAGGGTGATAAGACTAGATGGCTCAAGTGTAATATTGGGTATAGATTGGCTGAGGCAACATGGAAGAGTAACCTTCGATTACTCTAACAATTCAGTTAACTTTGTTAGAGAGGGGAAGCCTGTCACAGTGGAGGGCATTACCGAAGGGGCTAAGCTAAAAGCTATTGGAGCTAGGCAGTGGGTTAAGGCAGGGATGCAAGGCTATTGCTGCGCCATAGCCCAACTTAAGGAGAATACCCAGAGAAGTGAAGAAAACATACCAGAGGAGATACAAACAGTCTTAAAGCAATATAATCACATCTTTCAGGATCCCAAGGGATTACCGCCCAAGAGAGAGCAGGATCACAGAATACCTTTACAACCAAACACTCAACCCATTAATGTTAGACCCTATAGACACGGTCACGAACAGAAAGATAAAGTGGAGAAACAAGTGGCTGAGTTGTTAAGGGCTAATTTTATTTGAAGAAGTTCCAGCCCCTATGCTTCCCCCGTGTTGTTGGTGAAGAAAAAAGATCACAGTTGGAGGATGTGTATGGACTATCGCCAACTTAATCAAGCTACAATTAAAGATAAGTACCCTATTCCAATTATAGATGATTTATTAGATGAATTGGGAGGGTCTAAGTGGTTTTCTAAGATAGATTTGAGGTCTGGATACCATCAAATCAGAATGCATGAAAAGGATGTGGAAAAGACAGCTTTTCGAACCCACGCAGGGCATTATGAATTCCTGGTTATGCCATTTGGATTAACCAATGCCCTCGCCACTTTCCAATCTGTTATGAATGAGATCTTTGCTCACTATATGAGAAAGTTTGTACTTATTTTCTTCGATGACATTTTGGTCTATAGCAAGAATCTGGAGGAACACATTGGTCATCTAAGGACAGTACTTGGGCTGTTGGAAAAAAACCAGCTACTAGCCATGTGATGATCCAGACTTCCGCAGGAACTGTGCAACATTAAACAGTGATTGTAGGGAGCTTATTCGGTGAAACAAAGCTTGTAGAATCAAAATTGGACATTTAATATAGACTCTGCGCGAAAATCGGAGCAAATGGGATTTTCCGGGAGCTTTCGGCAAAATTTCGGATGAGAATTTGGCAAAATGGACGTCGTATTTGGACTCAGCGCGCGAAAACGATCGAAACGGTATATTTACTTTAATTTTTCGGCACCTCGGTACTGTTCACGCCGGAACAGTAACTCCGGCCGCCGGAATTACTGTTCCGGCGACCGGCGAGCGGCGGCGGGCGGCGGCGCACGGCGGCGGGCGGCGGCGCAGCGGCGGCACAGCGGCAGAGGGCGGCGGCGCAGGCGCGGGCGGGGGCTCGGGTGCGCGGTCCATGGGCCTGGCGTGCACCGGGAGCACCGAATACCCCCCCGTGCCACGTGGCGGCTCCCGATTGGCTGGCCGGCTTCTAGAAGCCCACGGGGACTGTGACACGTGGCACAACCGGATTGGCCGACATCTTCCGGAAGACCCGGCGCGGGGACCGGGCCCGTGCTCCACGTGGACACGTGGCGTCTTCTGAGTGGCCCTTGCACAGGCTGTTCCCTGTTCTGTGGACACGTGGCGCGTTTTGGTTGGCCAGTTTCGGTGTTTCCTGTTCGGATCCGATCCTGTGTGGAGCCTCAGCCCATTATAAATAGGGCCCCCCACCCCCCTCTCTTTGCACCTCGGTTTTCGAGCCCTTAGAGAGAGAACCAGAGAAAGTGCCCTCTACGAAATTTCTTCCTCTCTCTCTCTTCTCTCTCCCCTCCAAATCTCAGAATTTTTGAAGGTACCGTTAGTGAGTTATCTGCGACGCGGCGCACTGCGACGGTTTTCTTTTTCGGCCCATTTCCCGTCGCAGTTCCGTCGAAAATTCCCTGTGTGCTAACCAGGAGGAATTTTTAGACGATTTTTGCGACAGCGCGTTCCTAAGAGGTAAGGCTTCGATTTCCGTGTTGATCACTTTGCTCCATTTCGTACTTTTGGCACGTTTCCCGAGGTCTCTTTGACCCCCCTTTTTGCTGTGGAAATTTCTGGACAGTGTCAACTTCTCCGATTTTTATCTTGGTGTAGGAGCATCAGATCGAGGTGTTTTAGGAGTCGATTTTGATCTACTCTTCGCGAGGAACGCAACCGTAATTTTTCTGGATTTTTCTGAGCACTATTTAGGGGTGAAAAATTCCTCTTTTCCCGTGCTATTTGAAAAACAGTAAATATTGTGCTTTTTGGGATTTGTATTTATACCGGGAGCGTTGATTTGCAGGATTTGAGGACTGTGGACAACCAGGAGACTACCTGAGGTGTAGTTTGAGCTGCTCGAGGTGGGCGGTTGTTGCTTACCTCATTTTTGACAAGCTCACTGGGATTACTGGAACTCCCCTAAAATTTAATATGACAATTGATGAGAACAATTGGGACAAACTAATATGACAATTGATGAGAACAATTGGGACAAACTAATATGACAATTGATGAGAAAAATTGGGACAAACTAAATTGATGAGTACTATTGGGACTACTAACAGGACTACTAACAGGACTACTAACAGGACAATTGATGAGAACCGCTGGGACGAACTCTCCTAAAAATTAATATAACCCCACAGATGATATGATGACTTATATTGGGACACTGTGATTGAGACAAAGGCTATAATCTCGCATGCAAATGACTTTTATTCAGTAAATCAATCTTTTTAAATCTTTGACACTATTTTACAACTTTTAAAATAAAGACAGTTGCATGCATGCCCGGACATCAGGTAGGGCCACTATTTATTGCTACACTATCATATTAAGACTTGACATGCTTTATTACTCTCTTTTGCTTTCAGTTGCTTGTCGCTCGAGTATGAGCAGGGGTTTGGAATAGTATAGCCAAGGTTATGTTAGATTATAAACTTGTGGGGTGTTGCGGTGACCGCGGACAGTAGGCGGTCGATCAGATATTTATCCTTGCATCAGATTAGGGATGAGTCTGGTCTATTTTGCACCAGCTGAGGATCGGGTTATCCTAGTGGGTGGTTTTCCCACTTGTTAAGTACTATGGCATCAGATCGGGGTTTTCTTTAGTGGATAGTTTTCCCACTTGTTAAGTACTATGGCATCAGATCGGGGTTTTCTTTAGTGGATAGTTTTTCCCACTTTGATCATAGTCATGATCCAGTCCTGCTGTTTTATGGCACTTCTGATACTTATTACTGAGATATTTACTCGTGTGGGTCGCTCCCCTCGAGTGCCACTCCGGAGTGTGTTACAGACAGACTTTGAGTCCTTGAGACTCCTATCCCCTATCGGTGTTATGCGTTGACCAGCATACCCAATTTGGCAAACACTATTCCCTATCGGTGTCATGCGTTGGCCAGCATACCCGATTTGGCAAACACTATCCCCTATCGGTGTTATGCATTGGCCAGCATACCCGATTTGGCAAGGCACAGCAGGCAGTACCAGTGACACAAGACTGAGTTATTTCAGGCAGGCATGTTTGGTATTGTTGCATACAGTCATTTCATGCTACATGACATTTAGAGGCATACTAGTGGTGGTTTCCCTTTATTCAGCAGTTCTGTTTACAGCTTTACCACTTATTCCTTTCTGGCCTCTAGTAGTCCTAGTGGGTGCGTCAGAGTTGAGGTTTTGCCCACTAGGGGAGGCTACTAGTTTATCTGGTAGTTCTCACCCCCATTGTTCTTTTCTGTTTCTTTCTTCTCCTTTATTTTTGCAGAGTCGTCTGCGGGAGCTGCTAGGCCATCGGCAGCTGATCGAGGTAAGGGGATCGCTGAATAGATAGATCTCCTGGGAGACTGAGAGCTGTTAGATAGATGCTGCACCCTTTACTCAGACTGTGGTATTCTTCTTTTATTCTAGGTCTGGCTTTCGCCAGCTGGATGTATTATTTTGGTGAGCTGGGAGATTATTGTACATATTACAGCTTCATTAGTAGTTCCAGTCTGAGATACTATGTGGTTCTTCCACTTCAGCTCTGTATTATGCTCTTTTATTGTTTATATTATATCGGAGCAGGTTACCAGCGCTTCGTGTACTCGGGAAATCCCATGTGCACGGCGGATCTGTTGGCGAGCCCGGGTTCCGGGGCGTGACAGATTAAGTTGGTATCAGAGCTTAGGGATTGGTCAGTTGGGACTTAGGAAACCCTAGGCTTCTGGTAGACCCTAGGATAATAAGGTACGAGAGACGTGATATTTGCGAAAGTCGTTGATTTATTGTTTGACTCTTCCAGTGAGAGAAGAGGGATCGATATGCCTAATTTCTGGTGAACCGTTATGTTGGCTGCAGACAACATAAAGTCACAGAAATAGGGGAATGTCTTTGACTTTCGCTAGATTGGGTCGTGTGGAATTTTATTTTGCTGATTTGTGGCTTTTGGTGACAGTATGTCACCCCGTCGTCATTTTTCCGTCGGGGATATTTCTACCCCTTCTGAGAAGCCCGAGCAGGCGGTATCTGCTGAGCTGGGAGAACTACGGGCCTTGGTGACCCATTTGGTGGCAAGAAGCTTTCGACAGGACCAACGCCTGGAGCAGTTGCTGGCGCAGAGAGGTGACTTGGCGGTTGACGAAGGGGCCAGGACTTTCGAGCAGCGTCCAGACAAGGAACGCCCCGCCCCAGATAATGATGGACAGGCCAGTTCAGGGAGACCACCACGACCCCTGCGGCCCCAGTCTACGGGCCGTGGGCGTCTTGATCGACGAGGACCTGGTAGATCGCAGAGGCCTCCGCAGCAGCAGTCTCGACAGTCTCGGGCGTCGGTCCGATGCATTTTCTGTAGGGGGCAGCATTCATCAAATACCTGTGACTTGAGGGAGGGTCGATGCTTCCGATGTGGGCAGCCAGGCCACATCCGACCTACGTGCCCCTTTCAGGTTTTAGTAGCACCTTTTTTTCAGCATTGGCCCCTACCGCATCCCAGCAGAGGTCACAGAGGCCTCAGCGGCATAGGCAGCAGCAACAGCAGGTAAGGCAGCCTCAGTCTATAGTTAGGTGCATTTTCTGCGAAGGTCAGCACACTTCAGGTGCTTGTGACTTGAGGTTCGGCCGCTGTTTCAAGTGCGGACAGCCCGGGCACGTGCGAGTTACGTGTCCTTCGGGGGTAACGGTGGCACCTACTTCGGCATCTGTCCCTGCCACTTCCCAGCTACGACCGGGAGCTTCACCGACAGATCTTCAAGGAGATCAAGTTTCATTCCCCCGCCCTTCTGGAGAGAGACAGCCGTTGTTGAGCAGTCAAGATGGCTTAGCGCAGGCAAGGGATTCTGCTATGGCTGATCGAGTGGAGGCAGGTATGATTTACTTTCTGGCATAAGGACTCGTACCTCGTTTTTATAGGGGCATCTCTTTTATTTGTAGAGAATGTACATCATTGCATAGGGTTAGGAATAGGACTCTCACCTTGTGCACAGAAGGTGTAGATTCCCGACTGAACTCTGCACATGGAGGAGTGCTGTTAGCCCCACCCGATTTAGATCGAGTCCTGGATTATGCCAGTAGACCTATTGGACCTGAGTCAACTGAAGGACTTCGATGTGGTCCTAGGGTTGGACTGGTTGGCTCGGTATTTTGCGACTATTGATTGTGCCGCAAGGACCGTCACTTTTAGAAAGCCAGAAAATGTTGGTATATCGGGAATGTCAGAGCGCTTTCTTTGCCTCTATGATTTCGACTTCCCGAGCGAGGCTGATGATCCGTCGAGGATGTGTAGCCTTTTTGGCTAGTGTTGTTGAGGGGCCTACGGCGGCGCCGGGACTCGGGGATATCCCTATTGCCCGCGAGTTCCCGGATGTTTTCCCACCTGAGCTGTCTAGCATGCCGCCAGATAGGGAGATTGAGTTCGTGATTAACGTAGTTCCAGGAACTGCGCCAATCTCTAAGGCTCCTTACCGGATGGCACCGGCTGAGCTGCGAGAGCTTAAGGCGCAACTCCAGGATTTAATGGATAAGGGCTTTATTAGGCTGAGTGTATCACCTTGGGGTGCGCCGGTGCTATTCGTAAAGAAGATGGATGGGTCACTTCGACTACGTGTGGATTATAGAGAATTAAATAAAGTGACCATCTAGAACAAGTACCCTTTTGCCGCGCATCGATGATCTTTTTGATCAGCTGCAAGGGTCTTGCGTCTTCTCTAAGATAGATTTGCAGTCCGGTTACCACCAGTTAAAGGTGAAGGCCGTAGATATTCCGAAACGGCATTTTGATCACGGTATGGGCATTATGAATTTACAGTTATGCCTTTTGGGCTAACTAATGCCCCTGCCGCATTCATGGATTTAAGGAACCGGATCTTCCGACTATACTTGGATCGATTCGTAGTAGTATTCATTGATGATATCTTGATTTACTCCCGAAGTGATATTGAGCATGAGGAGCACTTAAAGGTTGTGCTGCAACTTCTGCGAGAAAAGAAGTTGTATGCCAAGCTGGCAAAGTGCGAGTTTTGGCTTCGGGAGGTAGTCTTCTTGGGCCTTGTGATTTCTGCCGCAGGTGTGGCAGTGGACCCAGCGAAGATTGAGGCAATCCGTGATTGGCCCCGACCGACGACGGTTTCTGAGGTACGTAGCTTTATGGGTTTAGCTGGGTATTACCGTCGGTTTGTGGAAGGCTTTGCGAAGCTCTCCACACCCCTCACTCGCTTGACGCGTAAGGGAGTGAAGTTTATCGGGAGTGAGGATTGTCAAAAGAGCTTTGAGGAGCTGAAAAATAGATTAATGACCACTCCTATCCTTTCCCTCCCTGTTATGGGGAAAGGATATGTGATCTACATCAATGCATCACACAGCGGACTTGGTTGTGTGTTGATGCAAGAAGGGAGGGTAATTGCTTACGCATCAAGGCAACTCAAGGATTATGAGAAGAATTACCCTACCCATGACTTGGAGCTTGCTGCTGTAGTGTTTGCACTAAAGCTTTGGCGTCATTATCTATATGGGGAGCATTGTGAAATCTACACCGACCACCAGAGCCTAAAATACCTGTTCACGCAGAAGGAGTTGAATTTGAGGCAACGTAGGTGGTTAGAGCTATTAAAGGATTATGATGTAGATATTCTCTACCACCCAGGCAAGGCTAATGTGGTCGCTGATGCCTTAAGTAGGAGGGCGGTGCAAAGTTTGTCTATGTTGATCACATACCAGGCACCGCTATTAGAGGAAATGAGACGACTCGAGATAGAGGTTGTGTCCCCTGGGGTCACTGCTAGACTGACATCTTTAGTCTTGCAGCCCACTCTGCTGGACAGGATCAAAGAGAAACAGAGTGAGGACCCCCACTTGGCCAGGATTAGAGATCATATTCCGAGTGATCAGTCAGGGGACTTTACGATAGATGCCTCGGGAATACTGAGGTACAGGAACCGAGCATGTGTGCCAATAGATGTGGAGATTAGAGAACAGATATTGCGAGAGGCCCATTATACACCTTATACCCTACATCCTGGTGGGACTAAGATGTATAAGGACCTCAAGGCACACTTCTGGTGGAAAGGCATGAAAAGGGATATTGGGAGATTTGTGGCGCAGTGTTTAACCTGTCAGCAGGTGAAAGCTGAGCATCGAGTGCCAGCTGGCAAGTTACAAAGTCTCCCAATCCCCGAGTGGAAATGGGACCACATTACAATGGACTTTGTGGTCGGACTACCGAGGGCCCAGGGAGGAGCAGACGCTATCTGGGTAGTTGTTGATAGACTTACCAAGTCGGCGCACTTTCTGCCCATGCAGACTACGTGGCCACTTGAGCGACTAGCCCAGCTATATCTAGATGAGATAGTTAGATTGCATGGAGTCCCCGCCTCCATTGTATCAGATAGAGACCCGAGGTTTGTTTCGCATTTCTGAAAGAGTTTGCAAACAGCCTTGGGAACTGAACTCAGGTTCAGTACAGCTTTTCATCCGCAGACTGATGGGCAGTCAGAGCAGACTATACAAATCCTGGAGGACATGCTGAGGGCTTGTGTCTTGGATTTCGGCGGAGGGTGGATTCGGCATTTATCTTTGGCTGAATTCGCGTACAACAATAGCTTTCAAGCGAGCATTCAGATGGCTCCGTTTGAAGCATTGTATGGACGCAAGTGTCGATCACCACTTTATTGGAGGGACGTAGACGAGAGACGGACCTTGGGACCAGATGTCTTGATAGAGGCAGAAGAGAAGGTCCGGGTGATTCGAAAGCATCTTCAGACCGCCCAAAGCCGACAGAGGAGTTATGCCGAGGTTCGGCGACGAGACTTAGAATTTCAGGTTGAAGATCATGTGTTCCTGAAAGTCTCGCCATCCAAAGGAATCAGGAGGTTTGGCACTCGTGGGAAACTTAGCCCCCGATATATTGGACCCTTTTGAGGTATTGGAGCGTATCGGGTCAGTTACCTACCGACTTGCACTTCCCCGAGGCTTGCTGGTGTCCATGATATATTATGTCTCCGACCCATCGCACGTCATTGACTTCACACCGCTTGAGTTTAGCGAAGATTTGAGGTATGAGGAGCGCCCACTGCGAATTCTGGACCGAGAGGTGAGAGAATTGCGCAGTAGGGCCATTCCCTATGTGAAAATTCAATGGGGCAATCATGACGAGCGCGAGGCTACATGGGAGCTTGAGTCGGAGATGAGGGACGCCCACCCCTACTTATTTGAGACTTTGGACTGAGGATTGTTGTTGAGTCTCGTTTCGAGGACGAAACTCTTTTTAGTGGGGGAGGATGTGATGATCCAGACTTCCGCAGGAACTGTGCAACATTAAACAGTGATTGTAGGGAGCTTATTCGGTGAAACAAAGCTTGTAGAATCAAAATTGGACATTTAATATAGACTCTGCGCGAAAATCGGAGCAAATGGGATTTTTCGGGAGCTTTCGGCAAAATTTCGGATGAGAATTTGGCAAAATGGACGTCGTATTTGGACTCAGCGCGCGAAAACGATCGAAACGGTATATTTACTTTAATTTTTCGGCACCTCGGTACTGTTCACGCCGGAACAGTAACTCCGGCCGCCGGAATTACTGTTCCGGCGACCGGCGAGCGGCGGCGGGCGGCGGCGCACGGCGGCGGGCGGCGGCGCAGCGGCGGCACAAGCGGCAGAGGGCGGCGGCGCAGGCGCGGGCGGGGGCTCGGGTGCGCGGTCCATGGGCCTGGCGTGCACCGGGAGCACCGAATACCCCCCCGTGCCACGTGGCGGCTCCCGATTGGCTGGCCGGCTTCTAGAAGCCCACGGGGACTGTGACACGTGGCACACCGGATTGGCCGACATCTTCCGGAAGACCCGGCGCGGGGACCGGGCCCGTGCTCCACGTGGACACGTGGCGTCTTCTGAGTGGCCCTTGCACAGGCTGTTCCCTGTTCTGTGGACACGTGGCGCGTTTTGGTTGGCCAGTTTCGGTGTTTCCTGTTCGGATCCGATCCTGTGTGGAGCCTCAGCCCATTATAAATAGGGCCCCCCCACCCCCTCTCTTTGCACCTCGGTTTTCGAGCCCTTAGAGAGAGACCAGAGAAAGTGCCCTCTACGAAATTTCTTCCTCTCTCTCTCTTCTCTCTCCCCTCCAAATCTCAGAATTTTTGAAGGTACCGTTAGTGAGTTATCTGCGACTGCGGCGCACTGCGACGGTTTTTCTTTTCGGCCCATTTCCCGTCGCAGTTCCGTCGAAATTCCCTGTGTGCTAACCAGGAGGAATTTTTAGACGATTTTTGCGACAGCGCGTTCCTAAGAGGTAAGGATTCGATTTCCGTGTTGATCACTTTGCTCCATTTCGTACTTTTGGCACGTTTCCCGAGGTCTCTTTGACCCCCCTTTTTGCTGTGGAAATTTCTGGACAGTGTCAAATTCTCCGATTTTTATCTTGGTGTAGGAGCATCAGATCGAGGTGTTTTAGGAGTCGATTTTGATCTACTCTTCGCGAGGAACGCAACCGTAATTTTTCTGGATTTTTCTGAGCACTATTTAGGGGTGAAAAATTCCTCTTTTCCCGTGCTATTTGAAAAACAGTAAATATTGTGCTTTTTGGGATTTGTATTTATACCGGGAGCGTTGATTTGCAGGATTTGAGGACTGTGGACAACCAGGAGACTACCTGAGGTGTAGTTTGAGCTGCTCGAGGTGGGCGGTTGTTGCTTACCTCATTTTTGACAAGCTCACTGGGATTACTGGAACTCCCCTAAAATTTAATATGACAATTGATGAGAACAATTGGGACAAACTAATATGACAATTGATGAGAA
>CM055075.1:27266612-27432099 GCA_029204045.2 Tillandsia leiboldiana | reverse complement strand
CTTCTTTGCACCTCGGTTTTCGAGCCCTTAGAGAGAGAACCAGAGAAAGTGCCCTCTACGAAATTTCTTCCTCTCTCTCTTTCTCTCTCCCCTCCAAATCTCAGAATTTTTGAAGGTACCGTTAGTGAGTTATCTGCGACGCGGCGCACTGCGACGGTTTTCTTTTTCGGCCCATTTCCCGTCGCAGTTCCGTCGAAAATTCCCTGTGTGCTAACCAGGAGGAATTTTTAGACGATTTTTTGCGACAGCGCGTTCCTAAGAGGTAAGGATTCGATTTCCGTGTTGATCACTTTGCTCCATTTCGTACTTTTGGCACGTTTCCCGAGGTCTCTTTGACCCCCCTTTTTGCTGTGGAAATTTCTGGACAGTGTCAAATTCTCCGATTTTTATCTTGGTGTAGGAGCATCAGATCGAGGTGTTTTAGGAGTCGATTTTGATCTACTCTTCGCGAGGAACGCAACCGTAATTTTTCTGGATTTTTCTGAGCACTATTTAGGGGTGAAAAATTCCTCTTTTCCCGTGCTATTTGAAAAACAGTAAATATTGTGCTTTTTGGGATTTGTATTTATACCGGGAGCGTTGATTTGCAGGATTTGAGGACTGTGGACAACCAGGAGACTACCTGAGGTGTAGTTTGAGCTGCTCGAGGTGGGCGGTTGTTGCTTACCTCATTTTTGACAAGCTCACTGGGATTACTGGAACTCCCCTAAAATTTAATATGACAATTGATGAGAACAATTGGGACAAACTAATATGACAATTGATGAGAACAATTGGGACAAACTAATATGACAATTGATGAGAAAAATTGGGACAAACTAAATTGATGAGTACTATTGGGACTACTAACAGGACTACTAACAGGACTACTAACAGGACAATTGATGAGAACCGCTGGGACGAACTCTCCTAAAAATTAATATAACCCCACAGATGATATGATGACTTATATTGGGACACTGTGATTGAGACAAAGGCTATAATCTCGCATGCAAATGACTTTTATTCAGTAAATCAATCTTTTTAAATCTTTGACACTATTTTACAACTTTTAAAATAAAGACAGTTGCATGCATGCCCGGACATCAGGTAGGGCCACTATTTATTGCTACACTATCATATTAAGACTTGACATGCTTTATTACTCTCTTTTGCTTTCAGTTGCTTGTCGCTCGAGTATGAGCAGGGGTTTGGAATAGTATAGCCAAGGTTATGTTAGATTATAAACTTGTGGGGTGTTGCGGTGACCGCGGACAGTAGGCGGTCGATCAGATATTTATCCTTGCATCAGATTAGGGATGAGTCTGGTCTATTTTGCACCAGCTGAGGATCGGGTTATCCTAGTGGGTGGTTTTCCCACTTGTTAAGTACTATGGCATCAGATCGGGGTTTTCTTTAGTGGATAGTTTTCCCACTTGTTAAGTACTATGGCATCAGATCGGGGTTTTCTTTAGTGGATAGTTTTTCCCACTTTGATCATAGTCATGATCCAGTCCTGCTGTTTTATGGCACTTCTGATACTTATTACTGAGATATTTACTCGTGTGGGTCGCTCCCCTCGAGTGCCACTCCGGAGTGTGTTACAGACAGACTTTGAGTCCTTGAGACTCCTATCCCCTATCGGTGTTATGCGTTGACCAGCATACCCAATTTGGCAAACACTATTCCCTATCGGTGTCATGCGTTGGCCAGCATACCCGATTTGGCAAACACTATCCCCTATCGGTGTTATGCATTGGCCAGCATACCCGATTTGGCAAGGCACAGCAGGCAGTACCAGTGACACAAGACTGAGTTATTTCAGGCAGGCATGTTTGGTATTGTTGCATACAGTCATTTCATGCTACATGACATTTAGAGGCATACTAGTGGTGGTTTCCCTTTATTCAGCAGTTCTGTTTACAGCTTTACCACTTATTCCTTTCTGGCCTCTAGTAGTCCTAGTGGGTGCGTCAGAGTTGAGGTTTTGCCCACTAGGGGAGGCTACTAGTTTATCTGGTAGTTCTCACCCCCATTGTTCTTTTCTGTTTCTTTCTTCTCCTTTATTTTTGCAGAGTCGTCTGCGGGAGCTGCTAGGCCATCGGCAGCTGATCGAGGTAAGGGGATCGCTGAATAGATAGATCTCCTGGGAGACTGAGAGCTGTTAGATAGATGCTGCACCCTTTACTCAGACTGTGGTATTCTTTTTTTATTCTAGGTCTGGCTTTCGCCAGCTGGATGTATTATTTTGGTGAGCTGGGAGATTATTGTACATATTACAGCTTCATTAGTAGTTCCAGTCTGAGATACTATGTGGTTCTTCCACTTCAGCTCTGTATTATGCTCTTTTATTGTTTATATTATATCGGAGCAGGTTACCAGCGCTTCGTGTACTCGGGAAATCCCATGTGCACGGCGGATCTGTTGGCGAGCCCGGGTTCCGGGGCGTGACAAGCCAAAAGAAGCAAGTGTTCTTTTGGTCAGCAGTTTGTGGAGTATTTGGGCCACATCATATCAAGCCAGGGTGTAGCAACTGACCCTAGCAAAATCGAAGCCATGGTCAGATGGCCTAAACCCACTACCATTAAAGAGCTGAGGGGGTTTTTGGGGCTCACAGGCTACTATCGCAAGTTCATTAAGGGGTATGGTGGCCTAAGTAAACCCCTCACTGAGCTCTTAAAGAAAGATAGTTTCCAATGAAATGAACAGGCTCAGCAAGCTTTTGAGAGATTAAAGGAATCAATGACAACTGCCCCAGTATTGGCTATGCCAGATTTTACTAAAATGTTCACTGTGGAAGTAGATGCCTGTGACACTGGATTGGGAGCAATAATGTCACAAGAAGGAAAACCCATAGCTTTTATCAACAAGGCTATCAGTCCAAGAAATCAAGGGCTTTCCACATATGAGAAAGAATTTCTTGCCATTTTGTTAGCTGTGAATAAGTGAAAGCATTATTTGAGCCCTCGGACTTTCATTGTCAAGACTGATCATGAGAGCTTAAAATACTTGTTAGAGCAAAGGATTACTACAGCTGTGCAGCAGAAGGGCATGCTTAAGCTAATGGGTCTACAGTGTATCATCCAATACAGAAAGGGGAGGGAGAATTTGGCTGCTGATGCACTCTCCAGAATAGCTCCAGAGTTGGGCACAAGCCATGCCATATCCACCATCATTCCTGCTTGGTTAGAGGAGCTTAGAAGAAGCTATGAAGGTGACTTGAAGGCACAACAATTATTAACTGAGACTCTGTTACAACCCAATCCACAAGGGGAGTACATTCAACACCAAGGATTACTGAAGTATAAAGACAGGCTGTTTGTGGGGAGTGGTGGTGATCTAAGAGCTACACTGTTGGAGCAGTTACACTCCTCAGCTCTAGGAGGACACTCGGGGATAGACAATACATACAAGAGAATAGCACAACATTTTTTTTGGCCTGGATTAAAGAGGGAGGTTGAAGATAAAATCAAGTCATGTGAAGTCTGCATTAGAAATAAGGTGGATGGTACTCCATATGCTGGACTGTTACAGCCCTTGCCAATTCCCACCCAGGCATGGCAACTAATCAGTATAGATTTTATTGAGGCACTTCCAAGGTCTGAGAACAGAGACACTATACTGGTAGTGGTGGACAAGCTTACTAAGTACTCACATTTTATCCCACTCACACATCCCTACACAGCAATGGTGGAAGCTAAGGCCTTCTTCAACACTGTGTACAAGTTACATGGGATGCCCAAGGGGATTATATCTGATAGAGATAGAGTTTTTACAAGCCAAGTTTGGCAAGAATTATTCAAGCTCTCGGGAGTGAAACTACATATGAGCACTGCTTACCATCCGCAGACTGATGGCCAAACAGAAAGGGTAAACAGGTGCTTAGAAAATTATCTGAGGTGTATGTGCTCTAACCAAACCAATAGATGGTCCAAATGGTTAGCCCTGGCAGAGTGGTGGTATAACACTAACCACCACTCCTCCTTAGGGATAACTCCATTTGAAGCCCTCTACGGTTATAAGCCACCCATGGCTACATTAGCTAACTGGGAGACTGAAGTAAGTCCACCAGTAAAGGAATGGAAGAAGGACAGGGAAGAAATGCTCCGGGAGTTAAGGGAGCGGCTGTTAGAAGCCCAAAACCGTATGAAGCAGTATGCCGACAAGAAAAGAGTCGGCAAGGAGTACCAAGTTGGGGAAAAGGTATACCTCAAGCTTCAGCCCTACCGTCAAAGTAGTATAGCCGTGCGGCGCAGCCTCAAACTTACCTCCAAATATTTCGGCCCTTACGAGATCATACAGAAGGTTGGACCGGTCGCCTACCGGCTACACTTACCCGAAGATGCAAAGATCCATCCCGTTTTTCATGTCTCGCAGTTGAAGAAAGGACTCCCGGCAAAGGAGCAAGTTCCGGGGGAGAAACTGCAGGTAGGAGAGGAAGGGCGGTTCCTAACCCAGCCGGAGCAAATCCTAGGCAGGAGGTTGATGAAGAAAGGAAATCAAGCCGTCACGCAGGTGCTGGTGAAGTGGAGTAACTTGGGACCCGAAGAAGCGACTTGGGAGGACTATAAGGACATGAAGTCCAGATACCCTTCATTTGATCCTTGAGGACAAGGATCTTCGCAAGGAGAGGGGAGTGTAACGATCTATACATGAGATAGCAGGGGAAGGGTAGAGATGAGGCAGTGGAGGTAAGGTAAGAACATGCTCTGGAGGAGAAGCTCTGGAGAGGAGATGGAGGAAGAAATGGTATGTTAAGCTAACCATGCTTGGTCGAGAGGAGAGTAGGGTTAGAAAGGTACAGGGTTGATGAGATGGGATGGGCGTCAGAGGGAGCGTCAGAAGAAGGCTTCCGGAGAATTCTATTGGAGCGGGCGACTCGACGAGGGGGGATCCGATCCGCCATATGGAAAGGTAGCGGCACTGTAGCAGAGGGATCCGATCCGCCATGTGGGAGAGGTAGCGGCACTGTAGCAGGGGGAGGCCCAGCCCAAGGATCCGTTAGCAGCCGAGAATAGGCCCATTGAGGCCCAATTACATATTACTCTTTCTTTACAAATAAACCCTCAGTAGTAACAGTATTACAATCTAATCCCGAATTGAATCATATAAATAGTGCAATGTAAACGAGAGAGATAATGAATGGATTAGTAATCTCATTTCTTTCCCTCCAATTCCTTCTTACTCTCCAACTCTATCTCTTTCTCTCTCTAGATCCCTCCAAACCCCTTTCGAATTTCCCAATTCACGCATCCAATTTCTCCCAGATCCCAAATCCAGGATCAATTTGATCAAATAGATCAAATTGAACTCACCATCATCCTCACCGTCGCAGATCTCAGAGAGATCTCATCCTAGATCGGCGACGGATCGTCCGGATTGATCGACATCCTCACCGCCAAGCCCTAATCTCAGCTCAGAGCTCTCATCGACTGGCTGTGGATCATCAGATTGTTACAAATTGGTATCAGAGCTGTTCCGATCCCAGGGATCGTGAAGAGCTGAGTATCAGATCGAGCCAACAAGCAACGAGCATCCATAGATCGAGGCAACAAGCATCAGGCAACAAACAATCGAGGCAACAGGGCAATAAACAACAAATATAAGCAACATCATAGCAATCAAGTAGATATTATCCATTCCCAGCAGATCTGGGCAAGAAACCCTGGAGCGGCATGGTAGAGGTAATGATCTGCTTAATTTTGCTTGAGGTATTCCAATTGCTCTATCCAGTATTGCCTTAGTTCATATCTGTGAGTCAAGAATAAGATTAGCATCAGGAATCAGCCATATTCCAAGATAGGGAAATCTAAATACAACAGGTTCAATTTTAATACCAAAGATCCATACCTGATTGAAATGGCTGAGGGTACCAGACTCAAGGAGATGAGTGAACAGATTAAAAATATTGAAGAAAAGATGCAATCAATCACTATGGAGTGTCAGGGTATCATAGAGGACAAGCTACAACAATTCGGAACTGGTTACAACCACAAATTGGAAACCCTAGTGCAGCAATTGGAGGAAATTCAGTTGGTGGAACAACAGAGACATGAAGCTCAACAAATTGAATCTGCTAGAAGACATGATCAACTATTGAAACTATTGGGTTCCCAGACTAGTATCCCCAAGGTTGAACCAAATTCTTCAGTATATACTAGAGGGGGAAGAGCTGGTAGCTCAGAATTTCTAGGCAGCAGCAGTTACAAGTACCCACTCAGAGAGGATAAGGGAAAGGGGGTGTTACCCAACCCCCACCTGGGAGCAGAATTTGTTAATAATCAAACAGCACCCAAGTACCAGCATTATATTCCCTATCCCAAGCTTGAGTATCCCAATTTTGGGGGAGATGAACCTAGGGAGTGGATCAGCCGAAGTGAGCAGTTTTTCAAATTATATCAGATTCCAGTGGAACAATGGGTGGATATAGCTACAATGCATTTCATTGGTAAAGCCCATAGGTGGAAGGAAGGTTATATGGTGGATAAAACAGAAGTGAATTGGGCAGAGATAACTGAAGCTATATGTAGAAGATTTGATGGGGCTCCCTTAAAGAAATTAGTCAGAGACTTCAATAAATTGGAACAAACCACCACTGTAGAGGCTTATCAGGAAAAGTTTGAAGATCTGAGAATAAGAATGCTCTATTTGAATCCAACCCTCAGTGAGGATCACTTTATACAGAGCTACATTAGTGGGCTCAAGGATGAGCTAATTCCTTTCATAGATCTTTCTAATCCAACCACTTTGGAAGAAGTGTATGACCAAGCAAGGCTGCATGAGCAAGCCCTTACTGTTATGTGGAAGAAGCAGAGAATGACTAACAGAACAGGTAAAGGACAGTACCAAGGGTACCAATTCCAAAAGACCTTCAACCAGAAGGGAGATCCTCCAAGGAATACTGAAGGAAACAAGACATTGACATCTAAGAGTTCTACTTGGCAACCTGGGCTTAGTAGACAAGTGCTGGAGCAGAGGAGAGCTGCTGGGTTATGTTTCAAATGCAATGATAAATACTTTCCAGGACATCAATGTCAGAACAAAGCTTTAAACCAAATTTATGGAGAGACAGAAATAGAAGAGGTGTTTGATGAACTAATGCTACAAGAAGAAGGAGAAGAAGACATAGAGCCACAGGAACCAGAAGAGATGGGCATTTCAGTCCATGCTCTTAGTGGTGAAACTCCCCAAGAAACCATCAAGGTTCAAGGTGAATGGGGAGGGAAACCACTAGTGATACTAATCGACACTGGAAGCACCCAGAGCTTCATAGATTTCATAGTGGCCAAGAAAATGAAAGCTAAAATAGTAACAGCAACTCCCCTTATTGTCACTGTAGCCAATGGACATAAGGTGATGAGCAAGCTGAAGTGCCCAGAGTTTAAGTGGGTAATGCAGGGTGAGACTTATCAAGCTGATCTGAGGGTGATAAGACTAGATGGCTCAAGTGTAATATTGGGTATAGATTGGCTGAGGCAACATGGAAGAGTAACCTTCGATTACTCTAACAATTCAGTTAACTTTGTTAGAGAGGGGAAGCCTGTCACAGTGGAGGGCATTACCGAAGGGGCTAAGCTAAAAGCTATTGGAGCTAGGCAGTGGGTTAAGGCAGGGATGCAAGGCTATTGCTGCGCCATAGCCCAACTTAAGGAGAATACCCAGAGAAGTGAAGAAAACATACCAGAGGAGATACAAACAGTCTTAAAGCAATATAATCACATCTTTCAGGATCCCAAGGGATTACCGCCCAAGAGAGAGCAGGATCACAGAATACCTTTACAACCAAACACTCAACCCATTAATGTTAGACCCTATAGACACAGTCACGAACAGAAAGATAAAGTGGAGAAACAAGTGGCTGAGTTGTTAAGGGCTAATTTTATTCGAAGAAGTTCCAGCCCCTATGCTTCCCCCGTGTTGTTGGTGAAGAAAAAAGATCACAGTTGGAGGATGTGTATGGACTATCGCCAACTTAATCAAGCTACAATTAAAGATAAGTACCCTATTCCAATTATAGATGACTTATTAGATGAATTGGGAGGGTCTAAGTGGTTTTCTAAGATAGATTTGAGGTCTGGATACCATCAAATCAGAATGCATGAACAGGATGTGGAAAAGAGAGCTTTTTGAACCCACGCAGGGCATTATGAATTCCTGGTTATGCCATTTGGATTAACCAATGCCCTCGCCACTTTCCAATCTGTTATGAATGAGATCTTTGCTCACTATATGAGAAAGTTTGTACTTATTTTCTTCGATGACATTTTGGTCTATAGCAAGAATCTGGAGGAACACATTGGTCATCTAAGGACAGTACTTGGGCTGTTGGAAAAAAACCAGCTACTAGCCAAAAGAAGCAAGTGTTCTTTTGGTCAGCAGTTTGTGGAGTATTTGGGCCACATCATATCAAGCCAGGGTGTAGCAACTGACCCTAGCAAAATCGAAGCCATGGTCAGATGGCCTAAACCCACTACCATTAAAGAGCTGAGGGGGTTTTTGGGGCTCACAGGCTACTATCGCAAGTTCATTAAGGGGTATGGTGGCCTAAGTAAACCCCTCACTGAGCTCTTAAAGAAAGATAGTTTCCAATGAAATGAACAGGCTCAGCAAGCTTTTGAGAGATTAAAGGAATCAATGACAACTGCCCCAGTATTGGCTATGCCAGATTTTACTAAAATGTTCACTGTGGAAGTAGATGCCTGTGACACTGGATTGGGAGCAATAATGTCACAAGAAGGCAAACCCATAGCTTTTATCAACAAGGCTATCAGTCCAAGAAATCAAGGGCTTTCCACATATGAGAAAAAATTTCTTGCCATTTTGTTAGCTGTGAATAAGTGGAAGCATTATTTGAGCCCTCGGACTTTCATTGTCAAGACTGATCATGAGAGCTTAAAATACTTGTTAGAGCAAAGGATTACTACAGCTGTGCAGCAGAAGGGCATGCTTAAGCTAATGGGTCTACAGTGTATCATCCAATACAGAAAGGGGAGGGAGAATTTGGCTGCTGATGCACTGTAGAAATCTAGAATTTAAAAGTCTCAGTTTGCCTTTAAATATTTAAAATTTGTCAATTTTGGCAAAAGTGGAGAGATAGTGGGTCAATAGTGGGCCCAGAAATATTGACTTTTGATCGGGGTCTGATCTGGAAAATCCGAGATCACCATTGCGATCGTCTCGTCGAAACATAGAAGTTTCATATTCATATGTTTTCGATCCGACGGTCGGATCTTCCAGAAATCAGAAATCAAAAAGTGGGCCCGCGACTTAAGTGAATAGTAACCTTTGAATTTTTAACCCCTTGTGATCATGAATGGTCGAACCACTATCTAGAATTTTAACATAGGAGTATGAGTAATGGATCCTAGCTAATTCCGACGTTCTGAGCGCAATGGCACTGACGGATTTCGCGTTTGGCGACCCGTGTGCATCGAAGTGCGTGCGTCGGTTTGCGACGTACAGAACAAGATGGCCCGAGATTTCATACGAGCACCAAATCAAACAAATGATTAGCCTATTTTGAAGGTCTCGACGAGCCGGACGTCGTGGCGAAGTCCATTTTCAGTTTCGGCGACTCGAGTGCCTCAAAAAGCGTGAAATACATTGAAAAAGTGGGTATTTTTGAAGAAACCCTAATATTTTATGTACCAAAAATTATGAGGCTTATAAGTTGGGGTGCTGGGTGCATTTGTCACCTACTGAGGGACCTTAGAGTTTTAGGATCTTTGTGTAGGGGGTTTTGTGTAAATGTGCATTTAAACACTTTTATACACGTGTTGGAGTAATCCCGAGTACCCTGCCTCTTCCTCTTCAGTAACTGAAGTTCCACCAGCATCTTTAGGCTGTAACCGACGCGTCCCCTCGGTTGCCGTAACCTCCGGCCGTTCGGGTCGCCGGAGTTAAAGGTTAGAAGCCTATATTGGAGTTTCCCTTAAGTGCGTGAAGGAGAGATCAACCAGAGCTTTTAGATTTAGCCAACCTTCTTCTGAGAGCTTCATAGAGAGGCCGCAACCGAGCCCTGGTGTACCCGACCCCAGCCGCCGCCGAGTGCTGCCGCAGCCACCTTCCTCTTTCTTCCTTTCTCCGACGAGGTGTGAAGTTGGACGGGATCTCTTCAAAGTTGGATTGGGAGGTGTCTGAGGAGTTCCTGGTGCTTGGAGGACCCTGCTGGAGCAAGCCTTGGCCGCGCGTAGTGAGGGAACCAAGAATCCGGCTTCCTCCTTCTTCCCCGAGCTCGGCTAAGGTGAGGGTCCTTAACCAACGGTTTTTAGCACCCCGGACCATTAGCAGTGGACTCCTTGGGTCCTTAGCATCCTCCCTGCAAAGCCCCGAGGTCCCATGCAGCATGGTTAGCCGGCGGCCACAATAGGTCGCCGGAAACCTAACCTAGCTCCGCCCCTAAAGAACTCGGCAACCACTGAATATAAACGCACCAAAATTGGTGTGCTTGGACTGTAGGAGGAGAGGACCAACTCCACCAAATTTGGTGGAGTATGGTTGAACCAATTAATGGCAGTTTTATGCCATAGTTCGGGCTTTTTGTTGCACTCGGCCGAGCTTGATGCTCCGGCGCCGGCGGGCCTCTCCGACGCCGGCCACCTGCCCAGGATCCTTGTTGGGACCAAGAGGTTCCCAACCATGCTGTTGCATGGCTCCCATGCAAGCCGAGGAAGGCGCGGCCGAGTTGGGTTTGAATTTGCACCAAGTTGCGGCCGCCGGCGCTCAGGCCATCTCCGGCCGGGGAGAGTTGGTCGGGAAGCTTGCTGGGACCACAAGGAGTCTATCCATGCAAGTTAGAGAGCTTCATAATGCTTCTATCAAAATCCGCCATTAACGGGGTGAAGCTCCAAACCGAGCTTTGCTCCCCGCCGCCGCCGCCGCACCCCGGGGCCAACCGCATGCATGGAAAGTTTCAGAGGGGTGAGTAGCACCTACTGGTGCATTTAGATAAGCCCCAGAACCTTTGTGTGAAGCATCACGAAAATCAAGGTTTTTCTCCATCTTCTTCAACCTTGGAACTCGGCCACCCGAGTTGTTGGGTTGCTCCAAGATGATGGGAAAAACTCCTGCAGCCTGGAGGATCATTTCCCTCCAAGAAATATTGGTGCTGGGGCAGTGTACGCAGAGAACCCAACTTCAATTTGTGCTTGAGTATGTGTGTGTGTGTTGTGCATACCAGCTGCTTGATTAAATGCCTCAAAGAACTATAAAATGGAATTTGACAAAACTTTGTATATGAAACTTGCTCCAAATAGTCCCCTGAGCTCTGTGCTCACTTCAGTTCAAACAGAAACTGAGTGGATTAAAGTTTGGTGCATTGTGAATTAGGGTGTAAGCTTGACCTTGGTTCTGCTTGAACCAGCCCACCTGGGCCTCAACCAGGGTGAGCACTGAGGTCCTGGCAGTGCCCAGACCAACTTTGATATACAAAATGTCCTTGTTTGAAGTTTAAATTAAAAGATGTAGTTGAATCAACCTTTTAGAGAAATGTTTAAATAAAACATGGTTCCGGGCTGTTGGCGAAGTCGCGACAGTGCATTCCTAGCTAATTTGGGGTCACTGAACGCGATGCTCGCGTTAGAAACAGTGTTTGAAGTCCCGGAGAAACAAAAATTCATTTGGGCTATGTTAGAGAGGGTTTTTATGGCCCGAAGTTTGCCTCGGGTTCCGTGCTGCTGCAAATTAGTGAGCACGGTGTTCAGCATGAAAAATGTCACCTGCTGGAAGTGACGGTTCGTCAAAATTGTTTTCCAGTTGAAAGAACGAGCGAAAACAGTGCTCAAATGGCACTAAAATGTAATTTCTGAAAACTTTAAGGGTTTTAATGCAAAATAGACAATGTGTACTGGTTAGTAAAATGTTAAATGATTCCTAAGCTTTTCGTTAGGAATCCATCGGCTTTCGTTGAGCGGAAATCGGATAACAGTCCGAGAATCGGCAAAATCGTCGATTTTACGGTGTCTAGGTTACAATTAAAATAACTAAGAAGGTTTTAAATTGATCTGGTCTTAGGTTAGAGTTAGCGGGACTGAATTGATCCCTGATTGGTGATTTTTGATCCAGGTTGATTCAGTTTGCACCTGGAGTTGAGTATTTAGAGGATTACAGATTAATTGCCTGCGCATTGACAGGTGGGTTATCTTCGGTCCGGGTTTTATCAGTTCGGCCCTCTGGGGTGCGATACTGGTTGGACCCCTGTTTTTGGTAGTTTAACTTGATTACTTTGAGCCTGCCTTTCTTTGATATATTATATCTGCTATCTGCCTGATCTATGCCTGTTATCTGTTCTATTTTGCCTTACATGATTGTCCATAGCACCTCTAGCATTTATACTTTTACTCGGACATTTTCATGGTTGATTAGTGAGCCTGTTTGTTCTGCTGATCAAATGATACATCTCTGAGCACATAGATTTATTTAACTGAGGTTTTACCCCGCTTCGTAGGGTCGCCGGAGTCTGTTCTTGTTTGATAGGACAAAGGCACTGCTCTGCGAGGTTTGGACTTAAATCCAAGCTTCGTAGTGTCGCCTGAGTCTGTTCTTGTTTGATAGGACAAGGGCAATGCTCTTCGAGGTTTGGACTTTTCAAAACAGTTTTCTTAAAATATGTGTTTAAGTTTTGTATCATTTGGTTGGTTTGTGTGGTTGAGTTGAGATTATCTGTGAGCTTCTGTTGAGAGATATTTGCCTTGATCTTGCATATGAGTTGAGATTTATTGCTGAGTGTTCCTGCATAAGTGTTGAGTTTCAGTTGATCTTGTCATTGCATCCCAGTGGGGATTTCCCGGCTTGTTGCCGATTACCCGGTCAGTGGACCGTGAGCTTGAGCATTTGCATATGATTCGCCCGCACCGTTGTACTTCACGAATATCAGCGGATTTGCTACCCGTAGCGATGTTCTTTACCGGTAAAGTGGTTAGCTGAGGCAACCCGTGACCCTAGTTTGGGGAATGTCAACCAGGTGGTGCCAAGAGGGCAGCCTCGCCTGAGGTCTTTGCGAAGACCAAAATGGTAGCTTGTGATTGGGTCTTTGCGTTTTCATCTATTTGATGCATGTGTTGATTCTTTGATTCTTTGATCCGGCTTCTAGTTATCTACTTCTTTTATGATTCTATGTGATGCCTCTGATTATAGTTCCATTGTTATCTTGCTGATTGTCCTAACTCCTTGATGTGTTGATTATCCTGATACATGTTTTAAATTCTGCTAAAATTATCTCCTATGCTTGTACCCAGATTATGAGTTTTGCTTTCTTTACAGCACCAGTTATATATCTGCTTTACCCTAACCCCTGATCTATTACTATCCTCTAGCATTGTATACCAGTAGGTACGATCTGCTATTTCTCGGCTCGTCGTGCCCACTGGGATACACTCCGGTGTGTCTCACACCCTCGGGTGACTGTTTTTCAGGTCGAGCGGGTGTTGAGATGTCGGGACGAGTTGGTGAGATCACGAGATAGAGCTTGACCCTGGACAGCCGATAAGATCAAGTATTTATTTGTGTATCAAATGTAATGCAATGTAATTGAGAAGTTATGGATATTGTAATTTAATCTTGCTTAGTAGAAGTACGTAGTTAGTACTCTGTTTGTATGCTAAGAGAGCCGTGCATATATAGAAAAGGCTCAATCCCCAGCGGGATTGGGACTCTTCTATATATGTGGCGGTCTGTTGCGCCCTGGCTGGTTTTAAACTCTGATTTCAAAAAAAAAAAAAAAAAAAAAAATTTTAGACGCTGGTTTTTGAACTCGGGGCGTGACATGCACTCTCCAGAATAGCTCCAGAGTTGGGCACAAGCCATGCCATATCCACCATCATTCCTGCTTGGTTAGAGGAGCTTAGAAGAAGCTATGAAGGTGACTTGAAGGCACAACAATTATTAACTGAGACTCTGTTACAACCCAATCCACAAGGGGAGTACAGTCAACACCAAGGATTACTGAAGTATAAAGACAGGCTGTTTGTGGGGAGTGGTGGTGATCTAAGAGCTACACTGTTGGAGCAGTTACACTCCTCAGCTCTAGGAGGACACTCGGGGATAGACAATACATACAAGAGAATAAGCACAACATTTTTTTTGGCCTGGATTAAAGAGGGAGGTTGAAGATAAAATCAAGTCATGTGAAGTCTGCATTAGAAATAAGGTGGATGGTACTCCATATGCTGGACTGTTACAGCCCTTGCCAATTCCCACCCAGGCATGGCAACTAATCAGTATAGATTTTATTGAGGCACTTCCAAGGTCTGAGAACAGAGACACTATACTGGTAGTGGTGGACAAGCTTACTAAGTACTCACATTTTATCCCACTCACACATCCCTACACAACAATGGTGGTAGCTAAGGCCTTCTTCAACACTGTGTACAAGTTACATGGGATGCCCAAGGGGATTATATCTGATAGAGACAGAGTTTTTACAAGCCAAGTTTGGCAAGAATTATTCAAGCTCTCGGGAGTGAAACTACATATGAGCACTGCTTACCATCCGCAGACTGATGGCCAAACAGAAAGGGTAAACAGGTGCTTAGAAAATTATCTGAGGTGTATGTGCTCTAACCAAACCAATAGATGGTCCAAATGGTTAGCCCTGGCAGAGTGGTGGTATAACACTAACCACCACTCCTCCTTAGGGATAACTCCATTTGAAGCCCTCTACGGTTATAAGCCACCCATGGCTACATTAGCTAACTGGGAGACTGAAGTAAGTCCACCAGTAAAGGAATGGAAGAAGGACAGGGAAGAAATGCTCCGGGAGTTAAGGGAGCGGCTGTTAGAAGCCCAAAACCGTATGAAGCAGTATGCCGACAAGAAAAGAGTCGACAAGGAGTACCAAGTTGGGGAAAAGGTATACCTCAAGCTTCAGCCCTACCGTCAAAGTAGTATAGCCGTGCGGCGCAGCCTCAAACTTACCTCCAAATATTTCGGCCCTTACGAGATCATACAGAAGGTTGGACCGGTCGCCTGTGACGCCCCACTTCCCAGGGGGTCACCCATCCTCGAACTACTCTAGCTCTAGCACACTTAACTCCCATGTTCCTCTTGGATCTTGCTACCATCCAAAATGCTATAGCCGGGTTAGAGATTTAGTCCTATTATATCATTTATATAGAGGACTAATCCAAATTCCGGGGGTGTCACATTCTTCCCCCCTTTAAGCCCTGACGTCCACGTCAGGCTCAAGCACATTCACAAGCACCAGGCGATGTGAGACTCGTCTCGCTAGCCTTAGCCGACCTTGTGAGGAGCTGCACTCCACTCACAACGGTCATTAGCCGGGGAGCCTCGCTTTACCCGCTATATAACCCTGGCTCAGCCGAGACTCATCTCACATTTCCGGCTGGTGAATGGCTCTGATACCAATTGTGACGCCCCACTTCCCAGGGGGTCACCCATCCTAAAACTACTCTAGCTCTAGCACACTTAACTGCGGAGTTCTGATGGGATCCGGTGCTTTTAGTGCTGGTGTGATCGCATCCTCACCGTTGTATCCACAACGTGGCACGGGGTCACACGGCCTCTCGATCCATCAGATCCCGCAACCGCGCTATCGGCTCTCTGTTTCACGGGTGATAAAGATATTCCTTAATCCCGGTGCCGCCGTAAGCACCTCCTCATCGGTCGCTCGCGAAGCGATACGATCATGACTCAAACTCTATCGTGGTCTAGCCTCTTCCATAAACACACTCCTCCTGACCAGGTCCACGGAGGGTCACTAACCAATCTCGACATCCCATGGTAGCCTAACATTAGGATAACCAAACCCTATCCAAACACATAACAACACCTTGAAACTGATGTAGGACTAAAAACTCAAGGAATCAAATCGAATGTCCTGCTTACTCTGGCGGGACTGGCAACACTCATCCTTGTGCTATACGTGGTCTGGAACCTGATCCTCACGTGCACAAGCCAACAGTACCAACTTGGCCCACGCAAAGCTACACATGCTCTACTGAAACATGCACGTGCGGTGACGGCATCCACAAGCTCTAACTTCGACGACCCAAGGAAACCACACCTGATAAAATGTGATCCACTATCCTGGCGCTCTCCAGCCGACTGCACAAACTCAACAAATAGATGCTGGTGGCTTTCGCTCTAACTGCCTCGGCATGACGGCTCCATCAGTCAGTCGGTACATCGGATGAACCTCTTTATCCTAAAAGGGGTAGAGGGGTGCTGTCGTAAGCGGTAATTCCAAGAGCACCATTCAGGAACACTCTGCATGAAAATGTCCTGACACTGCTGCTGGTGCCTCGATTGTCGAGAACTTCCAGGTCTTTGTCTCCTCTGAGACCCATGATCCTGAGACTGGAATTATGGCAACCTCGATCCACTAAACTATCCCAAAATCAAGCAACATTGGATGACTCTCTCTCTGGAGCTGGTCCTTCGTTCTCCGTCCCTCTCGGACAAGATCCCAGATCCTCAGACAATCCATTGAGCATGCACAATCGCTGCATCAAAGGTCGGCGCCCGCCGAGTATGCCTTGAATCATAGATGTCTCGATGCAGTCTGCTCTCAAACATAATCAACTTTTTGGGCCTCATCTTGGGCGACAAGGGGTACTCTGCTCAACAATCATAGAAACTCGCTCCCGGTCATCCTATGCGCTCCCGGCGGTCCAGCAGGACGAACTTGACGCCACCAACTCTCGGCGTCCCTATCCAAGAGTGCAAGAACAAGCGCCCTGACGCTTCTCCTGGATGAACAAATCCTCGAACAACCCTTCCATAGCAGCGATCCAGTTCTCTGCCTCCCAAGGCTCCAAACTCTATCCCGAAATCTGCAGGGGATGGAACTGGATAAAGTAAATAACCGGTCAGCAACCTCTCGCTGCTTCTGCACCATCTGTGGAGCGGTCAGGATCGAAGTCGACGACGTCGCGGCTGGAAGTACTACTAACGATACCCCGGAAGATGCTCTCGGCTCAAGCATGTGCATCAAGCGCTCCATGTTCTCTTCCTGGCGCCGCGTCGCCTCAAAGTCTGGGCTACTGGGGCCTGTAACTCTCAGACCTCACTCTGCTCTATCCATTTAGCTTCCCGCTGTTCGACTCCTCATCCAAGGTCAAACACGCCCTCGCCGCTGCACGGCATCTCGGAGGCATCGAAAACCACTGCAACAAAATAAACATTAGGACCAAAAACTCTCTCGACCCAATCAAGCGAAAGTCTAAAACATGTTACCTATACTAAAGCATTATGTTGTCTGCAACCAACATAATTATCTTTAGAGAAATAACATGTAAAATCACTCGCCCCATTCCTTTGGGGGAGGTACAAACTCAATCAGGACTCTCGCTAAAGTCTCGTCTCTCACGACAGTCATCCTACTGTCCAACCAATAGCCTAGGGTCTCTAAGTCCTCAATGACCTATACACCTAGGCTCTGATACCACCTAAATCTGTCACGCCCCGGGGTCGAAACTGCGACCCGGGCTCGCCAACAGATCCGCCATCTGTACGGAAACTGCCGCACAGACGAAGCGTCTACCCTGCAAGTAAAATTTATAGCTAAAAACATGTATCAGAGCTGAAACTAAAACCAAAAACTAAAGAATAAAACTGAATATCTGGAAGTAAAAACTCCACTAGTACACAAATCCTCAAGGTACACAGTTCCACAAGAATAAAACAAGTACTATCCTCACCAATCTCGATCAGAATGTCCAGTACAAAAGTGGAAACATAAAATACACCGGGTACAACTACCTCAGACTCTCAATGCTGGTAAGGAACTAATCGGCCGCGTCCTCACCTCGATCTGCTGTCTCCGCGCGACCCAAGCCGGAACAGCTGCCTCAAACCTGTCACCGCAGCGGGTGTGAGATCTACTGCAGAAGGCAGATCTCAGTGGGTACCGTCCCAATATCCACGGTATGCCCACTAAGTCTACTGGAGGCAAAACAGATAGGTATGCAGATAGATAGAAAAATGGAAAGCAGGAAAGGAACTAAAGCTTATAAGTAACTACATTATGCTGAAGGAACTCTACTCAGACTCTGCTATGGATACACTAACACTGCTAATAATATGCCTCAAGTATTATGCTCAAAGGGAAACTCATCAATGAACATGCTATGCCATCACTCTCCCAATGTCACCCAATCTCAATGACTGCCTCATAGGGTCCAGTCAAGCCTGCGCCAAACCTACTGCCACCTCATCCTCACTGGGACGGGACTTACGTAGGGCGTCCCACACGGACTATCTCAAACTCACACAAGTGACCCCATGGTAACTCGGCCAGGGGTATCAAGCGACCACTAGTAAATCAACTAGGCGCATATCCACATCGTAGCCTCGTCAGGCTCGGTATCATCATCGCACCCGGGGCGTAGCTCGAGGGGAGCGACCCCACCGAACTCAAGTATCACATCTGTCTCACTGTCTCAATATGCGGCACATGCAGGCTATAATCCACGATCAAACAGATCGGTATCTCAAAGCTCGAAAACACAACTCAGTCGGAAAAAGACTCCACGACTCAACCAGGAAAACCCAAACACTCTCATAGCTATGTCGGAGAACCCTCAACGACTCAATCTGATAATGCATGACCCATGGCTGAGTCGGGAAACCTCCACGACTCGATCTGCCAGAACCCCCAAAACTCTCAAAGCTAAGTGGGAGAGCCATCTCCACCACTGAAACAAAATACAACCCATATTCTAGAGTAATCTCACTATCCCGTAAGGAGCTCAAAAATCAAATGACACTATGACTCATCTCAAAACCCAAAAAGTGACCCCTCGGCCCCCAGGCACGAGGTCTAATGCACCCTGAATCTACGCCATACCTCTGGCGAGCTTATCTTTTAAAAACCACCTTTGAAAAATGATGTTTTTCCTTAAAATGAGCTTTCTCAATTTTTAAAATGATCAGGGTGCAAAAATAATGCCCACAGAACATGCAGCTTAGTGTCAAATGATATCAGGAGTCTACTAAAAATAATCCGGAGTTCCAAAAAATTTTACAGAAAATTTCAGGCAACTATCAGGTGTAAAAACGGCGAAAACGCCTAATAAACATGATCAACTTGCATTCAATAACATTAAGGGGCATTCCATAAATTTTGGAGAAATTCCAACCCACCTGGACCGCTTTCCGCAGGCAACGCTGAAGTCGGTGGAGTGCCGATACCTCGAACTGATGAAACTCCGAAAAAACGCACCGCGCGCGCGCACACACCGCGTACCCGGAAAAATCCCCCGGAAGCTCAGAAAAACATACCTCGAGTCCAACCAAACATCCCGGCGCATCCAGGCTCATTCCATAATCAAAACAAAGAGTGAACAAGGCTCCAGCACTCAACCAGTCCACTTTACACCCTTTTCCAACCAACAACCCACTTAAATTAAACACACACACATACATCCCTCAACACCAACACAGCTCTCATTAGGCTCACAGCACACTAACAGTTCCACCCACAACACACTCCAAGTCTCCTCTGCACACACATAATAAATCCAGCACACATTACCCACAGTATGCTTAAAAGCTCCAATTAGCACATTAATAATTAATATTTACTTAATCGCAATATCCCATAAATCCATTTGCACCCTACTGAATCATACAACACACACCTCTCACTCACTTCCCAGCACACACACTTCACCTACATCCATTATTACAGTCAAGTTATATCCCCCCTGCACAACTCACACATTCAGCACCAACACATCACCCATACACCCATAGCCCTCGCACTTGAAAATCCGCGCGCCGTCACTGCCGGCTCCAGCAGCCTGCGCGGCACCGAGCTCGCCGTATACACCTAAGCGGCTCGTTCAAGGCTCGACACGCGCTCCGCACGGCTCCGAACGGCTACCAGCAAGGGTCAACTCCAACCAAGCACACTCCCTCACTTTCTCAATCCCTTCCTCTTTTTCCTTCTTCTTCTTCTTCTCTATCTTCCTTCATTTCTGTCTTCTCCCCTTCCTCTGCTTACTACCCACTTCCTCTGTTTTACTTGGTTGGAGAGGGGATGAGGTGGCGGTGCTAATTAGGAGAGGTTAATTAAGGTGTGGGTGGTGGTAGGTGGTAGCAATAAATGCACCCTTAGAAAAAAAACCCAAGCATTTCTCTCTCTTCAAATCTTCTTTCCAAGCCTCCTCACAGGCAAAAAATCAAAAAATCAAATAACTAATTAAATAATCAATTTTCAACCCAACTCCAAGTCACTTTTTGCCTTCGGCGTCTCCGCACAGGCCCGAAACCTCCCGAACTCCGCTGTAATCTGAAAATACACAATTCCACAGCTTTTTCTCCTCAAAAGGCTCAACCGTTGAGTCGGGGTGTTCAATCCAACAACCGGCTCCAAAATTGTCAGTTCCGACTCACTTTTCGCCTTCGGGTCCTCCGCGTCAGTCCGGAACCTCCCGAACCCCGCTGTAAACATAAAACACACCTGTTCCAAGTATTTCCTAATTTTTTGCACACCACGGTGGAGTCGCGGCTTTCCCGAAACCAGTCCTCTATCGGCGCACAATGCCCGAAAAACTTCGAATCCAGCAGGGGTTACCGCATTGATCCGAATCAACCCGAAATCATCTGTAAACACATAAGCAACAAGCTCGAGGCGATTTCTCCGCACCACACCCTCTTGCGTGGTCGGTGCGCCATCCGAAAGCTCGGTATTCTACACTCTCCCCCCCTTAAAAGGGTTTCGTCCTCGAAACCAGAATAAATCCATAACTCAGGAGGGTGTCTCAACAAATGGGGATAGGAGATCCCCAACTCATCGACAGCCCTCAAGTGATCCTTCTCACTCACCATGATGGCTACACTGAACCTTCACCAAGATAGATCTCGACTGCAAAATTCCCTTATCAAAAAGAAAGACCTGCATCGGTCGCTTCAGATAGCTCAATCCCTCGTCCATCACCAAAGAAGTGAAATCCAAAATATGCAAGGGGGGTCAATTACACTTCTTCCAGCCAGAAAAACACTCGCGGATCAAACTCCCCGCGTAAATCTCGACTGATTGTATTCTTGTGGATAGTGGCTTTCACCATTATGGTTCCCAAATCCAAACACTAAGCCTCTAATTGGCATAACCCCTCTGTTGCTCCTTAGCAACAAAACTCAAGTTCCACCATACATCTTTCATATCCCTTAACAGGGGAAGAATTTTAACCTCGGGAACCTTCCCTCAATTTCTGACTCTCAAAAACCAAGGTTACACTGCTCGCCTAAACAAGGCGTAACTGAACATAATGTCCTTACCGGGATAAAGCAATCATACATCCTTGAAAATTCTATCCACCGGCGTTACCTCAAACCAAACTTTCTGAGTATCCAATTACTTCAGGTTTGAGGATCCATGAATAACTCAATGTTCTCTCTATCACTGGCAATCATGCAAATCAATGCAGCTCTAACTCCTCGAAGCTATACTGGCCCTGCCTAGTCCAAAGCTTTTGACCTCGGTCACAATCATAGGCTTAGGCTAATTCCCAACGGCATCACTCTTCGTTGGGTCCTCAGTCGCTCCTGCAGCCGAAAACATGAGGCCTAACTATAGAACCTTTCGAAGTCGAAAACACACTCTCCCAACTTGGCAAACCACTTTTTCACTCTTAGAAGTTGCAGCGCTATCCTCTAGTGCTCCTCATGTTCTAGGTCACCTCGGAAATAATCCAAACATCCACGACGGGAACAACCACCCACCCGTCCAACTCAACCGGAACAATCAATTCCCTCCAATCCAAAGGCCGCGATGCCTCAGTCAATCCACTTGACCGCAAGGCAAGCTCAAAAAGCCCCTACCGGGTCCTGAATACTAACCGGGTACAGCCCTTGGCTGTAAGGTTCCATAAGCTATCAATCTCTCCATTTGAAGCCCTCTACGGTTATAAGCCACCCATGGCTACATTAGCTAACTGGGAGACTGAAGTAAGTCCACCAGTAAAGGAATGGAAGAAGGACAGGGAAGAAATGCTCCGGGAGTTAAGGGAGCGGCTGTTAGAAGCCCAAAACCGTATGAAGCAGTATGCCGACAAGAAAAGAGTCGACAAGGAGTACCAAGTTGGGGAAAAGGTATACCTCAAGCTTCAGCCCTACCGTCAAAGTAGTATAGCCGTGCGGCGCAGCCTCAAACTTACCTCCAAATATTTCGGCCCTTACGAGATCATACAGAAGGTTGGACCGGTCGCCTACCGGCTACACTTACCCGAAGATGCAAAGATCCATCCCGTTTTTCATGTCTCGCAGTTGAAGAAGGGACTGTCACGCCCCGGGGTCGAAACTGCGACCCGGCTCGCCAACAGATCCGCCACCTATGCCAAACCCGCATAGGTGAAGCGTCCTACCTGCAAGAAAAGTACTACAGCTAAACAGATATCAGAGCTATAAATAAAAATCTGCTGTATAACTAAATCAATCACTGTACAACTGGAAATAACACAACAATGTCCGTCTCCCAAAAATGATAATCATGCAGTATCCTCATATACAAACTCAGAACTCAACCGGGAGGTATCTCCAATAAATACATCAGTGTACAGGCTCTCAATACATAACAATCCTCACTACAACAGTCTCTCAAAGGAGGAAAATAAAATAACTAATCTACTGAAGCTCTCCTCTGAAGGGGTACCGCTACACTCCAACGACGGGTAGGGAACTAGCTCGCGACTCCCTCGCCTCGGTCAGAAGGATCAGCAACAGGAACAACAGGAACTGGAGTAGAAGTTCCTGTGGGAAAAGACACCACGACGGGTGTGAGAACTACGTCCCAAGTAGTTCTCAGTGGGTGCCGCCAACAAGCCCGACGGTCTGCCCACTAAGTCCACTAGAGGCATAAAGTAACAAAAGCAGTGCTGTAAGGAAAGCTGGGAAAAGTAAACTCTACAGCTACTATGCCTCTATCTAGATGCTCAAAGAGTGGGACAGAAAGAACATGATGCCACAACTAACTCTCATCTCTGATCACTCAATCTGAACTGACTGCCTCCTCGGGTCCAGTCAAGCCTGCGCCAACCTACTGCCGTTACGTCCCTGAGGAGCGGACTTACGTAGGATCTACTGCCGTTACGTCCCGGAGGAGCGGACTTACGTAGGGCGTCCATGACTGCCAACACCAGCATAGCCAGAGGGACAAATGCAACGACAAGTCGCGATAGAAAAGCTCAATCTCACGCCGGTATAACAACCCGGTCTCGCCTACTCCGGAGTGGCACTCGAGGGGAGCGACCCGCTCGAGTAAAAAGTAACCCATCTCAAGTATCTCTGTAAAGTATCTCTGTCAAGCTCAAATGTGGCTCATGCAGGCTATGATCCACGATCAAACAGATCGGTAACTCCAAGCTCAAAGCACAACTCAGTCGGAAAAAGAACCTCGACTCGAACAGGAATAGCCCAACACACTCTCACAGCTATGTCGGAGAACCCTCAACGACTCAATCTGATAAATGCACGACCATGGCTGAGTCGGGAAACCTCCACGACTCGATCTGCCAGAACCCCAAGATCCTCAAGGCTAAGTGGGAGAACCACCTCCACCACTAAATCAGAGGAACAACCTCTAGATCACACTCTGCCAACTCATGGCACCAAGTCGCATCCACTGCGAGAAACTGTCTCAACAGGCCAAACAGGCCAAACGTCGCATCTACTGCGAACAACTGCCTCAACAGGCCGACATCGCATCCACTGCGAACAGCTGACTCAACAGGCCAAACAGGCCGAACATCTCAACCACTGACCCAATGAAGGGTCCGGGAACACCGAAAGACTAGAACCTACAACCCAAATCAAACAAGAACAGGCTCTAGGCATAGCCTCTCGTTGTTCTCGTCCCAAGAAAAGGCAGACCTTAGAACCCAGACCACTCGAATCATCTCGGTGGTTAATTTATAGGAAAAACCGTGACATTTCTTACTGAAGCCATCTGATCTGTAAGAAATCCATATTTAATGATTTTTAGTTCTGCTTAGGAAAACAGTTGAAACCAAGTTTTATATCTAAGCCTCGAAGGGCTAATGCCTTCGTCCAATCAAACAGGAACAGACTCAGGCGACCCTACGATGCTTGGAAGAAAATATTTGGTTGACAAAAATCATATGTGTGTCCAAAAAGGTTCTGGGTTTAAGGTTCTGCTAACACTGATCTACCGCTGCCACTAGCACAGCGGCGACAGATAAAACAAGAAAAATAAAACATCTCGGGACCGCCGTCTACCCAAACGGCTCCCGCTACAGATGAACAACCAACTACATCTACCAGACGCCACTCTGCTCCCAAGCACGAGTGTAACATGCATCCCACACTAAAAGATAACTCCTGACCACTCGGCCCACTACCCGGGCGAGGAAGAACACTATGTCCAGGAAAGATAGAAGTGTGGATGTCTAAAGCAGAAATAACCCTAGCCCAAGTGAGGGTTTTCTACCAGTCTGGTTACACATGCAATCATATGACAGGGGTGCTAGGTCAAATTCCAAGCTAACAATAATCAACAGCTTGTAGGGAAGGACAATAAATACATGATGATCTATCAACATCAGGAACATCAATTCCTATAATCTAGCATGCTATATAAAACACATCTATAACATGCAAGTCCCTACACAGATAGAATTAATGCACAGTCCATAGGTCGTGAAGACAAGGCCACCCACCTGAAAATGCTAACAGTCCGGAGTTCCACAGCTGAAAACACCAGAAGCAACAACCTCCACTAATCCTCAACACCAACGGGTTCACAAACATCCGCAAATACTCCTGGGTACAACAAAAGGTCCAAGGTTACACTTTATTCCACAAAATAACCAAGTACAAAAATCTGCAGAAGACAGTCCTGAAGATCTGAAATTTCCACCTGCAGAAAGTGCCCTGAAAATTCCGATAAAAATATCACAGCGAGCGTCTCGTCGAGACCTTCGAAACGGGTACCTGCACGCCTAAATCCGAGCCCCGTAGGCCAAGTTACAAATTCCACAGTACAGGTGCGCAAACACTCACAACCACACAACTGTAAACTCAAACACAGATAAAAGGGGAATAGTATACCTTCGGGCAAGTCTCAGAAAAATCCCGAAAAAATACAATGATAATCCTTGCGACGAGTAGATCCAAAAAGTGTACAGGCTCGTCTCGATCCGACACTCGGTTGCGGAGATAAAATTCCGGCAAGTGGCCGCTGTCCAAAAACTCCACCAGAAAACAGCGGCTTAGAAATGCCTCGAAAACCGTGCCATAAACTCTGAATCCAGCAAGATGATCAACACGAAAGTCGAAGACGTACCTCTCGTGATTCCAACGCCACAGAAATCGTCCAAAAATACTGACGGAGTAGCTCTGTAGACCTCTTCAGATCAAACTGCGACGATAACGGGCCTCCGATGAAAAATCGCCACACTGCGCTCCGATGCCGAAGTCGTCGACGCCGCGGCTTCCAAAAAATCCGGGCCTCTGCCAGAAGATGCGCAAGATGAAGATCTCCAACTTTGCTAAAGGGGCCATGGGCAGGGGAGCTCGGGAAAGGGGGCAAAACTCCCTCACAAGACAGCTATATAAAGGCCCAGCCCGAAAATCCAACTGTTTTGGAATTTTGGCCCAAAACTGAGCGCCCGAATCTTCCGGGCTGCTACAGTAACGGGCCCAGCCCGTTACTGTTCACGCCCGGAAATCCCCCAGGCTGCCACGTAGCCTCCCAAACAGCAAACAGCTGTTTGGGCCAACCGCGCTGCGCCACGCGGCCGAAGCGGGTGCCGACACGTGGCGCCCCCGAGCGGGAAGCGCGGGTCAGCGCGCCCACGTCGCGCCCCACGTGCGCCCACGCGCGCCTGTCGGGCATGCATCCCGAGGCACCTTCTACCAGCTGCGTGGACCACGCGCTCGTGCACCAGCCAATGCCATCACGCCACGTGGCATGACCACGGTCCACCGTGCACCCCGCCAAGGTCCATGGACCGCGCCCGCTGCGCCGGCCAACCGGAGCTCGCCACGTGGCCCGCGCCCGGTGCACGACTCCCGTGGTGGACCGACCGGCCTCTCCTCGGCCCGCCGCCGCGCTCCGCCGTCCGCCGCCGCCGCCGGCGCAACTCCGGCCGCCGGAACAGTAACCCCACGCCTCGAAATCCGTGCCGGGTCATCCGAGCTCCGAAAAATACAAGTAAATAGTCCATTTTGAGCGTTTTCGCGCGCTGAATCCAAATCCGCTGTCCGATTTGCCAAATTCCACTTCTAAAATTTCTCAAAAATTCCCGGGAAAGCAAACTTGATCCGTTTTTCATGCCGAGTCCAAATCTTGGGTCCAATATGCGCGCAAACACCTCAAACACCCAACATGGGTCTCCAGAAGCCGCAGATCCAACAGTAATCAAAACGTGGGAATTTCCGGGTCCTCACATCCTCCCCCACTAAAAGAAAGTTTCGTCCTCGAAACAAACACGGCTCAAAAGGGAGTTCAAAGCCAAGGGTAAGCATCCAACAACACAGTCTCCAACTCCCCAGTCGCTACTCACTCCCCGTGATTACTCCTCCACAAAAAAAATAATCAGTACAGCATGGCCCGGTTGCGTAATTCTCTCATCTCACGAGCCAGAATTCGCAACGGGCGCCCTTCGTACCACAAGCACTCGCATATCTCAAAAGAAACGAGTCCATCACGGGCGAGGAAACCACAAGCCTAACACTCCTGCTGAGACGTGGAAGGACCATCACGAACGCCAACAAAAGGCTGGGGGAAAAGAGAGAACATCCAATGAAGCACGCACCAACACCGCTCCCTGGTGCCAGCTCAACCAGGCGATCCGAGACATACCCATACGGTCATCCAAAGAAAAGAAGCCCTAATCGGCTAGGGTCCTCGCTCAATCACTCTCGGATCCTGACCATCCGCAGGTACTGCTTCACCGCAGTCTACCGTCAAAAGGGACCCTCAGGGACACAACCTCGAGCCTTGTTCCTCAACAATAAATGTTGATCTCAGCCAAACTCAAATAGCATCCACATTGGCCGGAAATCCACCGCCGCTCCTATGGCTAACACAATGTGACCCAAGAAGGTAAGCTTCTAAAGCTAAAACTTGTATCTCAATAACCTGGCATACAGCTTTATCCACACAGCATGGTAACACATCCACCAGTGCTCCCCATGCTCCAAGTCGCTCTGGGAGTAGATCATAATATCCCTGGAGGATCTTGTTACCAAAGCAATCAAGTACAGCTGGAGCACAATTCCTCAAACCAAAAGAGTGGCAGGGCGTTAATCAATCCAATTGGCCTCACTATAACATAATGCCCCTACCGTGTCCTGAACACCATCTTGACGAAATACTCAGCCGTATGATTCCAAAATCTGTACCTGCATCAGTCGTACAACTGCCGGAGTATAACTCCATCAAAAGGTCCAGAATAATACTCGGACCTGTCTACACACAAACCATAAAAGGCCCCTCACAGTCGTGTATCAACGATGTGGCATCACCACCGTATATCAACGGCGTGGCACTAGGTCAAACAGACCCCTCGATCCATCAGATCCTGCAACCGCGCCATCAGCTCTCACAGCTCTACTGGCAATATCCAATGAGGTGCTGTCGAGGGTGGCGCGGTTCCCCGAACCACGCCAACTCAATCTCTATCTCCCTAATCCGGCGGCATTATCAACAGCTCAGGTGAAATCACACCCGGAATCTCGTGGCAACAGAGATATCTTTGGGTCCCGGTGCCGCCGTAAGCACCTCTCACACTGTCGCTATAACCAGTGTGCTCTAACGACCTCAACAACCAAATCTCCTCTCGTCTGCCTCGCAGAAGGTCAAAGTCCTCTCCTTTCGCAGTCTAACATCCTGTGGCACTGTGCCAACCAAAACCCAAGCACTAGGTCGAAACGCCGAACTGCCATAATTACCAATAAGTCTACCCGTATATCTCGCGGCCTCAACTGCATAGGACATAGACCACAAGCCTCCCCCACATACACAACACTAACAGGAACCTGTACCTCAAGTGCATGTGGTAACAATTCTGCCTCTAGTCCATGCAGGAATGCAACATGCTCCTACTCCGACTGCTGTGATGAAATCACACCTGCGACAACTCGATCCACTACCGTGACGCCCTCCAACCGGGCGGCACAGATTCATCCGCTCAAAGCAAGTGGTTGTCGCCCAAACTGCCTGAAAGTCAGGACTATCCACAGGGGAGCACGACCTCTGTCTCTGCTCACATTGAGGAGACGTATAAAGTCCTCCGCAAATAACAAATCCACGTTACCGCTGCGCTACTCTGATATAGATGTTGATGCTACCATCGGGGTCCACCCGATCTCTGGCATCACGGGAACCCGTTATCCAGGAAAATAAAATCAGAAATATCTCTGCCGGCCGATCTGTCCTCCATCACCCGGCGCCAAGCGCCAATATCCAGAACTCACCTCTGGCGGCAGATCTCTATCCAACGGAACTGCAGCGCCCCGCTCCAAACCCAACGCCTACTCCAACGAGGCGTCAGAACCTGTAACGGAGGAACTGAGTAAACTGAAACGTATCCTGGCGCAATCCACTCTCAGCCACACATATCCTATGCGCCTCGTCCCTCGAAACCTGGAGCGCGTAGTTCAACGACTGTATAAACTCCCTAGCACAGGGAGGCTCTCCGAGAGTCTCTCCATCACCACCAACCCCAATTCTGCCTACAGAGGCTCCAACTCAAACCTATGAATCGGGATGGTTCAGACTGCCGGGACTGGCTCCATCGATCAACGATGTTCCAAAGCTCAGCTACTATCCACTATCCACCCTGCCTCGGTGCCTCGGCACTGCTCGTCGGCACGGAGGGGGCTGCTCGCTCCATCGGCGCCACTGGTACAACTGAAGATACCACTGCATAGGAAGAGAGTACTGGAGGACACTCAAGCGGTACTGCCACTGGCTATGCTCTCTGCTCCAACAAGCGCATCAAACGTTCCATAGCTTCTTCCTGGCATCAGACAGCCTCCGACATCTGTGCCATCTGGATCCATAACTCCTGGGTCTCGCTCTGCTCTGATAGCTCTGTCTCCCGCTGCTCGGGTTACTCATCAGATGCGGGATGTGCCCTCTTCGCTACACGACGTCTCAGGGGCATCGTAGACCACTGCACAATAACAAACATCAGGACACAACAACCATACGACCCAATCCAGCGAAAGTCTAAGACATGTTATCAATTCCACAGCATTATGTTGTCTGCAGCCAACATAATCGCTTAGGAGCATAAACATGCCAATCACTCATCCCGTCTCTTAGGAGAGGTACAAAACTCGATCAGGACTCTCGCTAAAAGTCACGACTCTCACGTGGTCATCCTAATGTCCAACCACAAGCCTAGGGTTTCTAAGTCCTCAATGACCTACAACCTAGGCTCTGATACCACTCTAATCTGTCACGCCCCGGGGTCGAAACTGCGACCCGGCTCGCCAACAGATCCGCCACCTATGCCAAACCCGCATAGGTGAAGCGTCCTACCTGCAAGAAAAGTACTACAGCTAAACAGATATCAGAGCTATAAATAAAAATCTGCTGTATAACTAAATCAATCACTGTACAACTGGAAATAACACAACAATGTCCGTCTCCCAAAAATGATAATCATGCAGTATCCTCATATACAAACTCAGAACTCAACCGGGAGGTATCTCCAATAAATACATCAGTGTACAGGCTCTCAATACATAACAATCCTCACTACAACAGTCTCTCAAAGGAGGAAAATAAAATAACTAATCTACTGAAGCTCTCCTCTGAAGGGGTACCGCTACACTCCAACGACGGGTAGGGAACTAGCTCGCGACTCCCTCGCCTCGGTCAGAAGGATCAGCAACAGGAACAACAGGAACTGGAGTAGAAGTTCCTGTGGGAAAAGACACCACGACGGGTGTGAGAACTACGTCCCAAGTAGTTCTCAGTGGGTGCCGCCAACAAGCCCGACGGTCTGCCCACTAAGTCCACTAGAGGCATAAAGTAACAAAAGCAGTGCTGTAAGGAAAGCTGGGAAAAGTAAACTCTACAGCTACTATGCCTCTATCTAGATGCTCAAAGAGTGGGACAGAAAGAACATGATGCCACAACTAACTCTCATCTCTGATCACTCAATCTGAACTGACTGCCTCCTCGGGTCCAGTCAAGCCTGCGCCAACCTACTGCCGTTACGTCCCTGAGGAGCGGACTTACGTAGGATCTACTGCCGTTACGTCCCGGAGGAGCGGACTTACGTAGGATCTACTGCCGTTACGTCCCGGAGGAGCGGACTTACGTAGGGCGTCCATGACTGCCAACACCAGCACAGCCAGAGGGACAAATGCAACGACAAGTCGCGATAGAAAAGCTCAATCTCACGCCGGTATAACAACCCGGTCTCGCCTACTCCGGAGTGGCACTCGAGGGGAGCGACCCGCTCGAGTAAAAAGTAACCCATCTCAAGTATCTCTGTAAAGTATCTCTGTCAAGCTCAAATGTGGCTCATGCAGGCTATGATCCACGATCAAACAGATCGGTAACTCCAAGCTCAAAGCACAACTCAGTCGGAAAAAGAACCTCGACTCGAACAGGAATAGCCCAACACACTCTCACAGCTATGTCGGAGAACCCTCAACGACTCAATCTGATAAATGCACGACCATGGCTGAGTCGGGAAACCTCCACGACTCGATCTGCCAGAACCCCAAGATCCTCAAGGCTAAGTGGGAGAACCACCTCCACCACTAAATCAGAGGAACAACCTCTAGATCACACTCTGCCAACTCATGGCACCAAGTCGCATCCACTGCGAGAAACTGTCTCAACAGGCCAAACAGGCCAAACGTCGCATCTACTGCGAACAACTGCCTCAACAGGCCGACATCGCATCCACTGCGAACAGCTGACTCAACAGGCCAAACAGGCCGAACATCTCAACCACTGACCCAATGAAGGGTCCGGGAACACCGAAAGACTAGAACCTACAACCCAAATCAAACAAGAACAGGCTCTAGGCATAGCCTCTCGTTGTTCTCGTCCCAAGAAAAGGCAGACCTTAGAACCCAGACCACTCGAATCATCTCGGTGGTTAATTTATAGGAAAAACCGTGACATTTCTTACTGAAGCCATCTGATCTGTAAGAAATCCATATTTAATGATTTTTAGTTCTGCTTAGGAAAACAGTTGAAACCAAGTTTTATATCTAAGCCTCGAAGGGCTAATGCCTTCGTCCAATCAAACAGGAACAGACTCAGGCGACCCTACGATGCTTGGAAGAAAATATTTGGTTGACAAAAATCATATGTGTGTCCAAAAGGTTCTGGGTTTAAGGTTCTGCTAACACTGATCTACCGCTGCCACTAGCACAGCGGCGACAGATAAAACAAGAAAAATAAAACATCTCGGGACCGCCGTCTACCCAAACGGCTCCCGCTACAGATGAACAACCAACTACATCTACCAGACGCCACTCTGCTCCCAAGCACGAGTGTAACATGCATCCCACACTAAAAGATAACTCCTGACCACTCGGCCCACTACCCGGGCGAGGAAGAACACTATGTCCAGGAAAGATAGAAGTGTGGATGTCTAAAGCAGAAATAACCCTAGCCCAAGTGAGGGTTTTCTACCAGTCTGGTTACACATGCAATCATATGACAGGGGTGCTAGGTCAAATTCCAAGCTAACAATAATCAACAGCTTGTAGGGAAGGACAATAAATACATGATGATCTATCAACATCAGGAACATCAATTCCTATAATCTAGCATGCTATATAAAACACATCTATAACATGCAAGTCCCTACACAGATAGAATTAATGCACAGTCCATAGGTCGTGAAGACAAGGCCACCCACCTGAAAATGCTAACAGTCCGGAGTTCCACAGCTGAAAACACCAGAAGCAACAACCTCCACTAATCCTCAACACCAACGGGTTCACAAACATCCGCAAATACTCCTGGGTACAACAAAAGGTCCAAGGTTACACTTTATTCCACAAAATAACCAAGTACAAAAATCTGCAGAAGACAGTCCTGAAGATCTGAAATTTCCACCTGCAGAAAGTGCCCTGAAAATTCCGATAAAAATATCACAGCGAGCGTCTCGTCGAGACCTTCGAAACGGGTACCTGCACGCCTAAATCCGAGCCCCGTAGGCCAAGTTACAAATTCCACAGTACAGGTGCGCAAACACTCACAACCACACAACTGTAAACTCAAACACAGATAAAAGGGGAATAGTATACCTTCGGGCAAGTCTCAGAAAAATCCCGAAAAAATACAATGATAATCCTTGCGACGAGTAGATCCAAAAAGTGTATAGGCTCGTCTCGATCCGACACTCGGTTGCGGAGATAAAATTCCGGCAAGTGGCCGCTGTCCAAAAACTCCACCAGAAAACAGCGGCTTAGAAATGCCTCGAAAACCGTACCATAAACTCTGAATCCAGCAAGATGATCAACACGAAAGTCGAAGACGTACCTCTCGTGATTCCAACGCCACAGAAATCGTCCAAAAATACTGACGGAGTAGCTCTGTAGACCTCTCAGATCAAACTGCGACGATAACAGGCCTCCGATGAAAAATCGCCACACTGCGCTCCGATGCCGAAGTCGTCGACGCCGCGGCTTCCAAAAAATCCGGGCCTCTGCCAGAAGATGCGCAAGATGAAGATCTCCAACTTTGCTAAAGGGGCCATGGGCAGGGGAGCTCGGGAAAGGGGGCAAAACTCCCTCACAAGACAGCTATATAAAGGCCCAGCCCGAAAATCCAACTGTTTTGGAATTTTGGCCCAAAACTGAGCGCCCGAATCTTCCGGGCTGCTACAGTAACGGGCCCAGCCCGTTACTGTTCACGCTCGGAAATCCCCCAGGCTGCCACGTAGCCTCCCAAACAGCAAACAGCTGTTTGGGCCAACCGCGCTGCGCCACGCGGCCGAAGCGGGTGCCGACACGTGGCGCCCCCGAGCGGGAAGCGCGGGTCAGCGCGCCCATGTCGCGCCCCACGTGCGCCCACGCGCGCCTGTCGGGCACGCATCCCGAGGCACCTTCTACCAGCTGCGTGGACCGCGCGCTCGTGCACCAGCCAATGCCATCACGCCACGTGGCATGACCACGGTCCACCGTGCACCCCGCCAAGGTCCATGGACCGCGCCTGCTGCGCCGGCCAACCGGAGCTCGCCACGTGGCCCGCGCCCGGTGCACGACTCCCGCGGTGGACCGACCGGCCTCTCCTCGGCCCGCCGCCGCGCTCCGCCGTCCGCCGCCGCCGCCGGCGCAACTCCGGCCGCCGGAACAGTAACCCCACGCCTCGAAATCCGTGCCGGGTCATCCGAGCTCCGAAAAATACAAGTAAATAGTCCATTTTGAGCGTTTTCGCGCGCTGAATCCAAATCCGCTGTCCGATTTGCCAAATTCCACTTCTAAAATTTCTCAAAAATTCCCGGGAAAGCAAACTTGATCCGTTTTTCATGCCGAGTCCAAATCTTGGGTCCAATATGCGCGCAAACACCTCAAACACCCAACATGGGTCTCCAGAAGCCGCAGATCCAACAGTAATCAAAACGTGGGAATTTCCGGGTCCTCACAGGGACTCCCGGCAAAGGAGCAAGTTCCGGGAGAGAAACTGCAGGTAGGAGAGGAAGGGCGGTTGCTAACCCAGCCGGAGCAAATCCTAGGCAGGAGGTTGATGAAGAAAGGAAATCAAGCCGTCACGCAGGTGCTGGTGAAGTGGAGTAACTTGGGACCCGAAGAAGCGACTTGGGAGGACTATAAGGACATGAAGTCCAGATACCCTTCATTTGATCCTTGAGGACAAGGATCTTCGCAAGGAGAGGGGAGTGTAACGATCTATACATGAGATAGCAGGGGAAGGGTAGAGATGAGGCAGTGGAGGTAAGGTAAGAACATGCTCTGGAGGAGAAGCTCTGGAAAGGAGATGGAGGAAGAAATGGTATGTTAAGCTAACCATGCTTGGTCGAGAGGAGAGTAGGGTTAGAAGGGTACAGGGTTGATGAGATGGGATGGGCGTCAGAGGGAGCGTCAGAAGAAGGCTTCCGGAGAATTCTATTGGAGCGGGCGACTCGACGAGGGGGGATCCGATCCGCCATATGGAAAGGTAGCGGCACTGTAGCAGGGGGATCCGATCCGCCATGTGGGAGAGGTAGCGGCACTGTAGCAGGGGGAGGCCCAGCCCAAGGATCCGTTAGCAGCCGAGAATAGGCCCATTGAGGCCCAATTACAGATTACTCTTTCTTTACAAATAAACCCTCAGTAGTAACAGTATTACAATCTAATCCCGAATTGAATCATATAAATAGTGCAATGTAAATGAGAGAGATAATGAATGGATTAGTAATCTCATTTCTTTCCCTCCAATTCCTTCTTACTCTCCAACTCTATCTCTTTCTCTCTCTAGATCCCTCCAAACCCCTTTCGAATTTCCCAATTCACGCACCCAATTTCTCCCAGATCCCAAATCCAGGATCAATTTGATCAAATAGATCAAATTGAACTCACCATCATCCTCACCGCCGCAGATCTCAGAGAGATCTCATCCTAGATCGGCGACGGATCGTCCGGATTGATCGACATCCTCACCGCCAAGCCCTAATCTCAGCTCAGAGCTCTCATCGACTGGCTGCGGATCATCAGATTGTTACACGTTCCATATCCGTTTAACATTGAATAAATTCATTCCGTTCGAATTCGAATTCGAATAGAATTTCGAATATCCGTACCATTGACCTCCCTAGCTTGGTCTCTGCGCCCAACTTGGAGTCGCAATCTCATGCCTTGCTACTAAAAATCTCAGTGATTTGGCGAAGCCAAGAGCTTATCTCCTTTTTCTGCTATAGAAAGAAGTAGAGAGACAGTTTCAATACATGACTACTGCTTTGTAATAATTAAATAAAGACATAGTTATCAACCAAAGCCGAAGCGATTGATGCTCAGAGAATATATACTTTAAGATTGTGGGAATAATTTCAATAAAAAAAAAAAAAAAGTTTAGTGTGACACTTTTGCTATCCTTGTTGTGTATAGAAATTTCAACATAAAATAACTTTAATTATTTGCGAATGTGACTAATGATAATGGCTTTCTCTCTCTCTCTCTCTCTCTCTCTCTCTCTCTCTCTCTCTCTATATATATATATGAGCAATGCTACATGTACACCCCGAAGGGGTGTACATCATACACCTCCACCATTTTAATGGTGGCGATACTTTTTACGGGTCACATCAAGTGACCCATCATCACACCCCCACCCTTAGATGGGTGGGGTGTATGATGTACACCCCGAAAGGGGTGTACACATAGCATTTTCCTATATATATATATATATATATAATGATTCTACTGTCATTTGAGAAAAAAAAAATTTGAGTTGAAGGTAGTATTCTATCGCTTCATTTATATGGAGAATAAATTGGAGCTGGAGATAACTGGGCCTATAAATAAATTAAAAAAAAAATAAAAAATAAAAAATAAAAAAAAAAAACCACTAATGATAGTTTAGACTCCTCAAATTTCGGAGAGAACGAATCTCAGAAAGTAGGCAACTCGAAGTTTTCTTCAAATTCTCAAAAAAAAAATTTGTTCCGCTCCAGTCAGATGGACCACCATGCAGCGGCGATTGTCGTTAACTCCCGTCCTTTAACTGCTCCACCTTTGAGTCTGCTGTCTTCCCAGAGCCTATCCAACAAAAAACAGTTTGAGAGAAAAAGTTTGTTCGAGAGGAGTCCATGAAGCACAGCTCTGGTGTTTTGGCATTCCATAAATAGGTGATTCACCGTCTCTAGCTTATTCAGGCAGAAAACATATCTGGCGTTTCCATTCCATTTCCTTTTAAGCAATGTATCCTTTGTGAGCACTTTATATTTAAGTACTAACCAAATGATGATCCTGACTTTCAACATAGCTTTGATCTTCTACAGTGTCAATTGAGAATAAAATTAGGATTATATATATATCCTTATTTTATATACACTTAAATATTTTTTTCTCACCAACCATGTTTGGTGCATAAACTTTGAAAGTGTTTTTATAAGGCAACTCTAACAATTAAACATGATTCCACTTATTATAGAAAAAAAGAAAATTCTCTCAATTATACATTGTCAATTATAATTATTTGTTTAGCACTCACTACATTTTCTTTTCACATACTCAAAACGACCTTGCATTAATTTGCAGACTCTGAAACGATCAATCTCTAGTTGTTTTTTGTTTGTACATGTGGTTATTTATATTCATGAACAGTTTCATTAAGAAAAAAAATCATGTAATTGGAGGGTCAATATAATTTGATGATGAGCATGAGATTGATCGTGGCCCCATCACAACTGTTAAATTCCATTAATGAAAGTGTACATGATTCTCGTACGAATACTAGTATATATTATCTATCATAGCATATTGTTGCATATTCGTATAATGTACGTTGTTCTTTCTCGTTATTGCTATATTGATGTATATATATATATATATATATATATATATATATATATATATATATTATGTGGGATCATATTGATTGGCACGTATATTTTAGCTGGATGTTATGTAGAATAATTCAAATAATATGCACATGGATCAGAGAGGGAAAGGGAATTTAAATATCGCAACGGTTGAATGACAGGAATAGTTACGGTGGCACGCACCAATCAATCACCCGAAAATCGTTGGGGACAACTTAGGCCCAGCTGCATGTCCATGTCCACCTTCCCAAGAAGATCCTTCCATGTTCTACTTCTCGCATGATTAGTCTTAGAATAATATTTAAAATTTTTAAAATAGTCAATAATTATTTTTATTATTTTATTATTAATTTTAATTTATTTAATTTTATTGATTTTTATTTATTATTATTTAATTTTTATTAATTTTTTAATTAATTTTGAATGTTTTTTTTGCACTCAATGTGGGCTTTAATTGCTCTCATCATGATAATGTGAATGTTGGACAACATTCACCTTACACCTATATATATAGTGTTGTATACATGTTTACAAATATATATACACACACTCATACACATACAAAAGCAATTGATTCTTATTTCGATTTCATTTTCTTATATTGTTTTACTATCGGGTGTTGAAAGAAACTTCGTCAACCTCTTCCGCGGTCGTGCTCGTAGGAAGGAAAGTTCCGGTCGTACCTTGGGGTGGTATCTCCGATTAATCCACAAGAAGGACGGAAATACGCCTTAGGACAGTGCCTTGCACGCTTCCGGATTAATTTATTTCAATTTTTTTTTACTATAATTTTTGGAATTTTCATACCGATTAAAGGTAAGTTATATTATTCAAATTTAATCATAAAAATAGTTAGATAATTTAATCACAAACAGACTTAGTGCGATTATTTTTCTAACAATTAGTGTCATGCGTGCCTCTGAATTAATGTATCCTAAATTATAATTAATAAATTAATTTTCGTGACATCTGATAGTAATTAAGTAATTGTTTAACCTTATAATCAAATTTAGTTAGCGAAAAATGAAAAATGAACAGCTTCCATAAGACTATCTATTATATACCAAAATCAAACTTGTTAATGGCACTAATCTAATTATTTATGTACCTCAAAATATGTTCTAAAATATATATTATTAATGAATTGACATTAAGTGACCTATTGAGTGTTTCAAATGGAAAATGCTATGTGTACATCCGTAAGGGGTGTACATCTCACACCCCCACCCATCTAAGAGTGGGGTGTGATGATGGGTCACTTAATGTGACCCGTAAAAAATATCGCCACCATTAAAATAGTAGAGATGTATAATGTACACCCCTTCGGGGTGTACATGTAGCATTGCTCGTTTCAAATATATACGCCTGAAGGGATTTATTGATAGTTTCTGCGATCTTTTCTGCTTTACATTCAATATTATCTTTTTACAGCTAGCATCCAAATAGCAACTGCTATGTCCAAGAACAATTTTAATCATTAGTGGGCTATTAATTGTAAGTATAAATTGACTTATCAATTGTATTTTTTTGGTATCTTTAACAATACATATATTATTTTTTAACTAAGATCACACAGACATGCTTGTCAATGCACCCACCCCACCAGCTCAGCCTTAAACCGGTTTATATATATATATATTTTTTAAGAATAAATTGCATATTTGGTTTAAAACTATGAGACATGTGAGACTTCAATTCTCAAACTTTAACCTATTATAATTTTTAGTTTGAATTTTTAGAATTATTGTAATTAAGTTTTACGATTTAATTTATTTGGCTAAATGTTAATATATTGCTGTTCTAAAAATAATATAATATTTTAATTATTAATACATCATCAATCACAATATTATTATATTATATTTTTAGAAAATGATTCGTCAAATATGTTAATAAATTAATATTTTATGATCGAAATATGAATGTAATTTATTTTTATTTTTATGGTCTATAATTTTTTCTAAAAAAAAAAAAAAAAAAAAAAAATTGAAGATGGCTATAGACCAACGGTCTGTGAGCTATGCCCACATGCAAATGTTTTAGTATGTAAAACTTTAAATTTAATAAAGTATCCAAAAAATTTATTGTCAACACTAATAAGTGTATTTTTATGCTTTATGTTAGCAAATATACTAGTATTTTCCTTAAGTGACGAGAATCAAATTGAGCCGATCATAATCGAGATTCGTAGTTGTTAATTTTTTATATTGTAATTGAATTAATTTTTTCTTTCTGACCGTTTAAATTTATAAAATTATAATTAATATTAACGATTTAATAAATAATATTAGAATAAATCATTAATTTAGCTCCCATATTATGATATTAGAGTGCATGCTTCAAAGTGTACGTCTAGAACATACAAAAATTTAATATTATAAACTCATTTGGATTTATGAATATCTAATTTGGTATATTGTTTTGAACGATGAAAAGTGTGATTAAATATTTAAAATAAAATATTATATTTAATTTTTAAATATTTTTTTTCAGAATAAAATAAATTATCTTGCAGGAAAAAAAAAAAAAAAAAAAAATTAATGTGCAAGATTTTTGGAGAAGTAAAAAAATTAAATTTCCTATTCATAATCATCCTAAAATTTTTTCTTCTAAGAGTCAGGAGATAGGTCCATCATAGACCATGGTCCACCGAAAACTTTCCGCCTCTCCAACTCGGCGCACTTTGTTGCCACCTTGGCGACCCACACACAACAACCACTCCATACAAAAAAAAAAAAAAAAAAAAAAAAAAAAAAAAAAAAACCAATCCTGCAGTTGTATATATCCCCACACTTCTCTCCTTCACTTTTCCCTCGACTCCCCTCTCCTTTTCCTCGTCTCCTCTCCTCTTCAACAATGGCTCGGGGAGTCCTTGTCTCCCTTCTACCCCTCTTCCTCCTCCTCTCCGCCTTCTCCCTCGCTCTCGCCCAATCCCCCGCCTCTGCCCCCTCCTCCACCTCTTCCACCTCCGCCGCAGCCCCTTCCAAGGCCCCCGCCGCGCAGCCGAAGCCGCCGCCCCACGCCGTCCCGCCCCCGGCCCCCGCAGTCGAGGCCCCCTCTCCGGCTCCGCCGAAGAAGGCGGAGGTGCCCGCGCCGGCGCCGGCGCCGAGCAAGCCGAAGAAGAAGAGCCCGCCGCCGCCGCCGCCGCCGAAGAAGAAGAAGAAGAAGGGCGCCGCCGCGAAGGCCCCCGCCCCCGCCCCGGCCGCGCACGTGCCCAGCCCCCCAGCGCTCCCCTCCGAGTCCCCCGCTGAGTCCCCCGCCCCCACCGGCTCCGTCTCCGACGCCACCACGGTTAGGGTTTCCTCCTCTCCTCTCTCTCTCTCGATCGGAGGATCCGACGGCCCACATCTGCTTAGGCGCACGACAGCGGTGACGTGAGTTTTGGGCGCGAAAAGTGCTTACTATGCTTTTAGGACGTTGACCGCATTTCTTCTCCACTAACGTGCGCGGGCGCGGCGCTTCGTTGCGTCGTTCCGCGCACGTTAGCAGAAAAGTCCACTTCCCAGCTACTTGGTCCGAACAAACAAAAAAAATTAAAATTTTATAGGAACAGAGGTGTCTCTCTCTCATCTCATCTCATCTCATCATTGAGACTACTATCTCAAAAACATGGGCCCAATACCGTTCAGCGCCGAACTAGCACGAATCTCAAAGGCATGGCGTGCATGATTAAATAAAGTCGCAACGTTGGGTTCTGCATCTGTTTCTAATCACATGTTCTTATTTAAATATTTATACACTAATTAATTTGATTTTTATTTTTTATTTTATTTTTTTGAATGCAGAGTGGAGGAGAGAGAACATTCAAGGGAGGCGTGATCTGGGGGTGGGCCCTGCTGTTGTTGGGCTCCGTCTTATTCGCGTAGTTCGGAGAGAGAGAGGAGCGCGTGAAGCCGCATAAAAAATTGTTCCTGTTGTTGTAATATTTTATTTTATTTTTTGTTACGAGGAGGAGAAGGGGAGAGGCTCTGCACTGGAATTGGGAGATCATTATTTATTATTTGATTACATTACATTACTATTACTATTATTGTTGTTGTAAAAGGGAATTTATACTTGCAATCGAAGTATGCAGGTGACATAAGATTTCACAAAGAAAACATACTACTTTCACAAAAAAGGATAAGCATGCTTACAAAAGGCACAGAGAGCAGATAAAATCTACAAACTCGTAAATGACTACAAAATTTAGCAAATAATCTTACTGATTTCAGTACTTGAATTACACTCGGCAATTTTATTTCTGGTATATCTACATCTAACAAGTTAACATATATAATACAGTTTACGGGGAAACTATATGTATATCAGCATTAAATGATGAATACAGGCAAATGTAACAAAGCTTATTTGGACTGAGGAATCTAGGCATACACATCTTTGGAGGGCAGATCCTCGAACAACGCTCCCACAAACAAGAGCGGCTTCGCCAAATCAAATGCTAAGCTGACGAATTTAATGCATGAATGAATTCACTTCCTCGGCAAGTATGAGTTCATTCTTATAATTCAAACTCAGGAGCTGATTTTCCCCAAGCGTTCCAGTAACCTAATTTGTTCAGCCTTGGGTATTCCTGGATTGAGCTTAGGAAGATTAGATATGAAAGCTGTAGCTTCTTCCTTCCTTCTGTGTTTACAATACCCATCTACGATCGAATTGTACGTGTTTGCATTAGGTCGGCAGCCGTGCTTGACCATGTAGCAGACTAGATCAATAGCTTCCACAAACATCGAATTAGCTACATAACTGGCAACAAATGTATTATAGGTCACAATATCAGGCTTGAGCCCCGAAGCCTGCAATTCCGAGAAAATCCTCGAAGCGTCTTTTATCCTGCCTTGCTTGCCGTAGGCATAAATCACGGTGTTATAAGAATAAAGATCGGGCCGCCCACCTCTCGACTTAATCTCCCTAAGTATCTTCTCACACCTCTCAAAGTCTCCCATCCGACTATACATATTGATCAAGCTGTTGTAAGTGATCAAGCTGGGAGTAAATCCAGTTTCCTTCATGAGCAAGAGTATCTCTTCGACCTTTCCGACCATTTGTCTCCTTCCATAAACAGAAATCATTGCATTCAAGGTTGCTATATCAGGGGAGCAAACTCTCTTCCTCAGTTCCGAAAATGCCTGCTCGGTCTCCATCAAAAGATTGCTTTTGCTGTTGACTAGAACTAGGGTTTTTATCAACATGTTATGTGCTTCAACTTTCCCCGAATATATCTCTTCGGATAAATCGTGCATTCTCTCTAATTCCTTCCCATTAGCATAAGCATGGAGCAAAGAGGAGTACGTGAGCTCATTAGGCTTACAATTTCTGTCCTTCATCTCTGAAACTATCTTCTCGGCTTGTTGCCAAAGCCCCCCACGAGACAATGCAGCTAAAACAGCATTGTAAGTAGAAAGATCAGGACCAATTCCCGCTGCAAGCATTCTCTTGTATATTTCCATAGCTTGGTCGAAAGACCCGCATCGGCTATAAGCACTAATTAGAGTATTATATGTATCCCTCTCAGGCACAAAACCTGCCCTCTTCATCTCCTTGAACACCCCAGAAACTTCAGAATCCATCCCATTTTGGCCAAATACAGCTAATAACGTGTTCCAAGTTACAACATCGGGCGCAAAACCGCTCGACCTGAGCTCCTCAAAAATGGTCATCAATTTTTCAAACTTGCCTCGATTTCCATGCATCTTGATCAAAGCGTTATAGGTACATAGATTCGGGCTGCACCCTTCGCTCAGCATTTCATCAAAAACCTTCTCTGCAGACTTATCCTTACCAGCCTTCTCAAACCCAGAAAGCAAGGTGGTGTAGGTGAAAACGTCGGGTTTTATCCCTTTCTTCGCCATCTGCTCTTTTAACTCCATGGCCTCTTCCAAAATCCCATCTTTAGCATACGAAGAGATCAAAGAATTATAAGTCACTATACTCGGAGGGAACCCATTCGCTTCCATCTCGCGAAGAACACCCAAAGCTTCCTTATGCCTCCAAGACTTCCCATACACATCGAGCAGCGAATTGAAGGTAACCTTATCAGGTGCAAAACCCATCAATTTCATCTCTTCAAAAATCTCAGTAGCCTCTTCATGCAAAGAACCGCGTCGGCAGCAGCTAATTAGAGTGTTATACGTGTACCTATCGGGAGAAATCGCGTCCCGCTTCATGGAATCTAGAAGGCTCATCACCTTCTTCCACGGCATAAAGAGCTTCCCATACACATTGAGAACCACGTTGTAGGTTATAAGGGTGGGTCTACATCCTTCTTCTTCCTGGATCATTTTATCGAACACCTTCAACGCGTCTCGATACCGGCCGTTTCGTGCGTAGGCGGTGATGAGCGAGGTGTAGGTGTACACGTCCGGATGGCACCCCTGCTCCCTGAGGGCCGCGAGCAACGCGGCGGCGTCGGAGAGGCGGCCGCGCTTGCCGAGTATGCTGATGACGGCGGGGGCGACGGGGCCGCCGCCGCCGGAGAAGAGGCGCAAGTCGCCGTGGGCGCGGCGCGCCCACGCGAACACGGCGAGGGCGGTGTCCGTGCGCTTGTGGAATTCGAGCCCCTCGATCACGCCGAGGAGGTCGGCGAGGAACGCGTCGAGGTCGTCGGGGTCGCCGAGGGCGAGGAAGGGCTTTAGGGCTTCGTCAAGGCCGTCGTCGTCGTCGTTCTGGCGGGGGCGGCGGCGGAGGAGGGAGTGGAGGAGGTGGTGGCCGCGGAGGGAGACGCGGGGGGAGATCGACCATGGCTTGCCGCGGTTTGGGTCGAGGGATTTGCCGAGGCGGCGGCGCCGGGAGCTTGGGGTGGAGGTGGTTCGGGTTTGGTGGGAGGGGGGAGGAGGAGGAGGTGGTCGTGGAGGAGAGGGGGAAGGGGAGAGGAAGTGGATGGCAGAGGAGGGGCAGGGGGAGGGTCGATGAAGAAGGGTTTGGAGGGTGGAGGAGGGGCGGGGGCACGGAGGGGGAGGGAGAAGGCGAGCTTCTCCGCCATGAGAGAGAGAGAGAGAGGGAGAGAGAGAGGGGTTAGGGTTTCTTCGTTTCGGAGAGTAAAAGGGTTTTACGGGGACGAAGGGATGAGGGAGGAGAAGGGCTCGAACCTCGAAGGGAGTGGGAGATAGGAGTGAGTGAGTGAGTGAGCATCGTATGGGCTTGGTCTACCACGTCATCCTCTAAGCAGAACCGTCGGTTCACCACGTCATCCTTCAAGTTAGATCATTTGACCAGGTAACAGTACAACATAGGAATTTTGATCAATCCGAATCAACTTGAAATCTTTTTATTTAAGGATTGGTTCAGAATGACCGGCCAAGACATCTTTCTCTGTTCAATTAGCATATAGATCAAAAATCACTTTTACAAATTAATATTAATTCTGTAAAATTTATTTTTCTAAAAACTCAACCAAACAGGCACAAAAATTTTGGGACCATTCCATTATTAGATACTAAACATCTACATCTTGAGAAGAGTAGCTAAGCCAAAAATAAAATATGGCCTAATAAACTATGGGGCTGTTTGGCACCATCTTCGTGGAAAACATGTCAAACAGAACTACTTGGATCGTTTGCTGCACGCAAAAACACATTTTGCAATATGTAAAATTTAAAGTTGTACTATATTAAAAAAAAAAAAACTATAAGATATTTGATAATTCTATCGTATAATTGTCTGTAATTATTTGACTTGTGGTTAAGCTTTGCTTGTTATACAAATGATTCGAACTTAAACAGAATTTATATTCAAAGCCCTGCACATTCTGCGATTCATAAATGGCACTTGAACTCTTAAGACCGGCTAAAAAGATGACGAACTTATGGTCAATTCAGAGTTTTGTTCGTCAGAAGCACAAAAATGATGTTAATGAAGTATAACAAAATTACGATTCATTCAATGGAATGGTTTATATACAAGTTGATCAATCGGAATATTAGATCTTAAAAATAGCTTACTGTTGATTTTTTCTTTTTTTATCAGTTTCTTTCATATTTTTCAGATTAGTAGGAAAGAGTCTGCAATTTAAAGACCCAGTTCATGATCTTATCTCTTTCATGTCTTTCAATGTTGAGAGATCAAACTTGAACTTCAGAATACAAAGTAGAAAAGGTATTCAATATCCTCGTATTGACATTTCAGAGCCATCACTGTTGCAAAATATAAATTTACCACTGTACTTGTGTTAAAAACTGTGTCAATGTTATTAGTGCTATCAATCAAATTGTGTCCTAATAACCTGTATATAACTAAGTTGTGGCAAAGTTCAAAACCTTTTAATCCTCATTATCTATCATCTTCAGGACACACAACAAAGAAAAAAGTAGTTGAATAAATAAGATAGATACATTGAATCTGAACTCATTTTCACTACTACCTGATCTAGAAATTACTTTAAATACACTTAAACATCTTCTTCCATTGTTGCAAATAAAAGGTGCAGTTCAATGACTCTTACTTACAATTCAATTTTATTCGTCGACTCTTCCACTGCTAGTTTTCAGATCTCTTCGAACTAAGGTTTACATACATTGCATCTTGAGTCATATAGACTGCTAGGACAAATGTGATTTTAACCAGTCTTAAATAAAATTTGGTTCCGGTATTAGTGGGGAATAAGCCCTTATTCCCTCTTTTATATCCAAACATGATTTTGAGGAGGGAACAATACAATTTTCATCCAAACACAAAATTAGTCTTGTTTCTACTTATCCCAAAAATTGTATCTATTTGGGAACCAAATGATACTTAAGGTTACATTACATTGCATTTGGACTCTTTGAAGTACTACCACTACCTAATCCTAGTTCTAAATGAAAATACATTATTTAATACTTCTGACTTGCATCCCAGTTTTCTCTAGTTCTTGTGCTTCTAGTGTTCAGAACACTTTCAAAAAAAGAACTCAAAAGAAACTGGAGTCAATGCTTCTAGTGTTCAGAACACTTTCAAAAAAAGAACTCAAAAGAAACTGGAGTCAATTAAAGTTACGTTACATTACATCTGGACTCCTTTTTATTACTACCACCACCTGATCAGACAAATCACTTTGAATACACTGAAATTGTTCTCTCCTTGTCCTAATTGAAGAAGCGAAGTTCACTTCTTCTTAATTCAATCCGAGCATTCTTCTCCAATTCTTCCACTTCTAATATTCAGAACGCTTTAGAACAAAGAACTAGAAGAAACTGTAGTTAACTAAGGTTACATACATTGCATGCGGACTCTCCTTTCAACTACTACATCTACCTGACACTACAGTCCTTTTGAAAATAGCTGCAATCCTTCACTCCTTGCCCTTCCTTTCTTTTTGTCAATTGTGACTCGTTGGTACTTAACAAAAGATTGAAATGAGAAAGGTGATATGATTGCAGAAGCCAAAATTTCAAAGCTTCTATCAGAAAATTTCCTACCCTTTGTAAAATAACCATAAGCTAATAAGAAAGCAGAGCTCATTCTTTAAAGCTACAGAAAGAATAAACACAAGCTCAAACTTGTCCACAGACAGCTATACACACTTCATGATCTTGAGTTTACGAAAGCCTTACGGTCAAATGAATCACAAATTTCCAATATTTACAAACTTCTAAATTGATCATCATAACAAAATAAAAGAGGAAAGCTTGTATAACACCACCACAACTTGTTACGAAAAGTGGGAAAGAAAAAGAGGGTTAGATTAACTATTACCCAGGAACAAGAGATCAGTCCGCCTATACCAACAAGCAAGCAAAAAAATTTAGTCGGAAATTGTACATTAGACTACGATAGCACTTGATAAAAATTGCAGGAATTAAAGAGACTAGGATGTAGATAATATATCACGTACCCCATTTGTTAGACATCTGCAATTAGTTAAATTTTAATGGATCTCTGCTGGTCAAGGGAACCGCGTGCACATTTTTACAAGTGATTAAAAAACAGAAGGAAATATATGTAAATGCAGTAGCTTCAACCTCATAATCTGAAGATTACATGGGGAATTGGGAATCAGCTTCGTACACAAATCAGAAGGTTTCAAGTAGTGTAAAGATGAAGAATTCTATACACTACCCATAGTCCATAATTCTAATTCTACACACTACCCATACTTTTAGCTTGGCAGCTCCTTACTTGAGTCTATAGCTACTGCAGACATAATTGAGGAGACATTACTGGTTACCAAATCACTGAGATCCAGTCGTAATGCACAGTGTAGGATTATTTGTGTTTTTTCCCCCTTGATTTTGTGGGGGGACTCCGGGGTTAGGTTCAGGAATCCAAGCTACCGATTCTTAATAAATACAAACAAAGAGACATTACTTGTCGTCCAAAAGACCTTGCATTAGAATGACAACAAAGGTACATCAGATAGAAGTACTTCCTAAATGAAATTTCTCTAAAGCTCACAAAACAACATATTAACACAAATACAAATAGCACACCAAACTATTGGCATATCCCAAAATTAAGTGTATGTCATTTCCATTGCTTGAGTAGGAAGAAGAACTGTAAAAGTTAGTTCCTCAGAATCTCTTAAATTTGAGAACTACACTACAAACCAAGTTATGTGATTCTTACAATTCACTATAGTGTTTTATACAAAGGTACTACTTGCAAGCCTATCTCAAAAATAAATCTCCACACTTTTGGAAGTCAGAAGTTGAATGAGAGAATAAATACTTTCTGCAATTCTGCTTACTACTACTGAACTTACAAGATACTTTTGAGCAATATACCACACACCCTTCTTTCGGACGATGCATCTACTTGCATTTATTAGAAATATGTAAAAATTTAACAAATTGTGTAAAGATCATACCTCTTTCTTTCAAGGACAAGGGATCTAAATATTTGCATTTTGCATAGCAATCATGTTGCAAGTCATTCATATCATGTCATCTCATCTCATCAAATTAACGCACATTTGTGTAACTATTTAAAGACTCGATGATGCTGATGACAATCAAAGGGGAACAAAAATAAAGTTGAAACGACAAGAGTACAGGCTACGCGCTAATAACCTTTGATACAGTCTGAGTGTTACAGAAGAGGGCTTCATAAACATCCTACTCCATTTTTGCTATTTTGTAGCTCTGCAACAGAACTTATTCCTAAACATATCACAACTTCACCACTCTGAAATTTCTTGGGTGAAACCAAATTTCTCCGTGACCCTCAAATGGACAAATCAACAAACACATGGCGAGCTGGATGGGAGATGCACTCTTATTTCATCCAACAGTTTGTATATTATACAAGGATTTCGTACACCCGATCCCCGCCCACGAACAATTCAACAAACAGCAACAGAGGAAAACCACAATTCAAGCAAGCAGAAGCAACAGTAGCAGAAACATAAATCTAAGGGACGATCTTATAAGCCTTCATCTTATCGATCCAAGTGTTGAAGGAAGATACCGTGTTGCGGAACCCCAGGAAGCCGTGCTCCTTGCTCTTGTTCATGCTGTCGAGGTGCTCGGCCTCGCACCCGAACACGATGTCGGCGAACCACCAGTTCCCGACCTGGTCGAGCCGCGTCGGCGTGAGCTCGTGCTCAGCGACCATCTCGGCCCACAGCTGCTCCTTCCCCTTCATCGCCTCCTCCAATTTGAACCGCTTCTCCTCCCCCTCGTAGCCGACCCAGTCGACGCCGAACTGGTCGGCGAGGATCGGCCACAGGTGCTTCCACTTGTACACGTCGCCGTTGCTGCAGTTGAAGGCCTCGTCCTTGGCGTAGGGATCGACCGCGGCCCAGATCTGGTGCTCCGCCACCAGATCGGCATCCGACGCGTCGGAGAACCCCTCCCAAGCGACGCGGCACCCGGGCCACCGCAGCTTCGCCCCCTCCCTGCGGCAAATCGCCGCGTAGACGCAGAGCGTCCCGATCACGTTCATGGCGCTGCGGGGGGAGAACCCGAAGATCACGGAGGGGCGGTGCACGGACCAGGTCACGGGGGAGGAGGAGGAGGGGCGCTTGGAGAGCTCGTCGAGGAGCGCGTCCTCGAGATCGTAGTAGAAGTTGGGAACGTCGAGGCGGGGGAGGTCCTCGTGGAAGGGGGGCTCGTGGGCGGGGACGCGGCCGAGGGACTCGAAGGGGCCGAGGTAGTGCTTGCGCCCGGTTTGGAGGCACACGTGCTGGAGGTTCAGGGCGGCGGGGAGGAGAGCGGAGAGGGCGTTGCGGAGCATGGCAGTGTTGGCGGCGCGGTTGTCTTCCTCGGAGGGGCGGCTCGTCCAAGACACGTAGAAGACGTGGGTCACGTCGCCGAGCAGGGAGAGCTTCGCGGCAGCGTCAGCGGGGTCGGAGAGATCGCACTGCACGTGCTCGACGGAGGGCCCGTCGCAGATGGGCGACGACCAGGAGGGACGCGGGTTGCGGCTCACGGCGTAGACCTTCCAGGGTCCCCCGGGGGTGTCGGAGAGGGGAAGGATCTCGAGAAGGCTCGTGCCCACAATCCCCGTCGCGCCCAACACCAGCCCCACGCTGCCGTACCGCGTCGGCGCTGCCTCCGCCTGCTCGTCCAGCTTCCTCTTCGCCGCGCCGATGGCGCCTGCCCACCACCAACTCATGGCGATGGCGATGGCGATTGAGAGAGAGGGTTAGGGTTAGGGATTCGGGAGAGGAGGAGATGTGTGAATTTGAGAGGTTGGGGGAGAAGGAAGATGATCGAAGACTAGTTAGGAAGGGTGGGGATTTTGATTACGTGTTTATTTACAGGGCACTAGGTGCACAACCCACGTTTGGGTCCTCAATCTGGATTAAGATGAGAGTGGGTGTATATATATATATATATATATATATATATATATAGAGCAACGATACATGTACACCCCCAAAGGGGGTGTACATCTTACACCCACCCATCTAAGGGTGGGGGGGTCACCTTATAAATTGTGAAGTGACCCCTCACCACACCCCACCCATTGGATGAGTGGGGTGTGCGATGTACATCCCCAAATGGGGTGTACAAGTAGCATTTTCCATATATATATATAGCTTTTGTATTTTTAAAATTAGTATTTAAAAAATTTTAGCCTTAGATAAAAAAAAAAAAAAAAAATGTGGTTAGAATAATAATGTGTTACTTTAGTTAAGTGAGTGGTGGATGAAATAGAATGATCTAAAAAATAAAATTAGTCAAAGAAATAGATCTAGCGGTAGAAAAATTTATAAGTATCAATTACTTAGTACTTATACAAACATAATAGCCGCACTATATATATATATATATATATATATAGAGAGAGAGAGAGTAGAGCTTATATATTTTTAAAAGTAAGTCAAATTATACTTGTAAATTTTTAATCATTAAATTTGTATTGAGATTTGTGTAATTATAAAGTCAACTAAAGAAAAAGAAAGAAAAAATATAATTGCAGAAATCTTAATATAAATCAAATGATAAAATTTACAAAGATAATTGGGCTTGAGCTTTTAAAAATATATAAGCTCTTATATATATATATATATATATGAGTTGTGCTACCTGTACACCCCCAAGGGGGTGTACAGGCTACACCCCACCCCATCCTGGGGTGGGGGTGCATTTCACCCATCACATCATGATGGGTGAAATCCACCCCCACCCCAGGATGGGGTGGGGTGTATGATGTACACCCCGAAAGGGGTGTACACATAGCATTTTCCTATATATATATATATATAGAAAGTCTCCTATGCTTTCGAAAGTACGGATGTCTCCGTGCTTGTAAATTATTTTCGATGATGGAACATTTGATTCGACGATCAACTCCGTTAGATATGATCTATACTATTAGAATTATTTAGAAGTTAAATTTCATAATTTTTCAACATTACTTACCAAGCGATCAAATAGTCGCAAAAATGACTATTTTAACAACTGATGTGTCACGTTTGTAAGTTCAACGGTGTAGAGCAGTGAAACTTTAATAGAAAATTCTACTTAACACCAAGAATAAGTTTAATACTTCCGATTTGAAATTTGAGTTTTTATCACTATTTTTTATGAGATTTTTATTTTCAGCCGTTTATTTTGAGGCTACTCATTAACTAGGCAAATAAAATAAAAAAATTATAAAATTTGATTTTTAGATAGTTCCAATATTGTAGATTATGTCCAATGGAGTCGATCGTTAAATTGGATGCCCCATCATCAAAAACAACTTACAAACATAAAAGCTTCAATACTTTCGAATATATATATATATATATATATATATATATATATATATATATATATATATATATATATATATATATAGTTCGGCTAATATACTATCAATAGTACCAAACATTTGGTGCTATCAAGTTTTCTACCGTGAGATCAAACCTTTTAATTATTTTTACCGGCCCGTTTGATTTTATTATTTCTCCAACCATCTATTAAACCCAAGGGACCCACTATCATCTCAACTATATATATTTTTTAATTCAACGGTTAAAAATTTAATAGTACAAACAACTTGGTACTATTAATAATATTCCAGCCTAGCTATATATATATATAGTCCGACTACTATGCAATCGATAGCACCAATTATTTGGTGCTACCAAATTCTCCACCGTTAGTTCAACCTTTTTGATCATTTTCAGCTCTTACATTATACGATTTATCCGACTATTCACTAAGCCATAGGAGCCTATTATTATTTTAACCGCATATTTTTTTATCCAAAGATCAAAAACTTAATAGCTAGCACCAATAATTCGATGTTATTAATAGTACAGTAATGCTCTCTCTCTCTCTCTCTCTCTCTATATATATATATATAAACTATTTATACATACTAGTTTATGTATATATCATATATTCCTATTCATCCAAAGGAGAGATGAATTTACTGCTCACACGAGGTAGATTTTTTAAAAAATATATATACAGATAAAATTTTAGTAGAAAGCACTCTAATAATATCTTATCTGAGAGATTTTTATGCGAGAAATGTTACTCATATATTTTATTTTGGAGTGTATGATACACATCCATCTATTCAAAAATAGAGTTTTCTCTATTGGTCACTTCGATATGAACAGTAAAATTTATTTTATTCTTGGATAGACAGATGTAAAATGTACACCCCTTTAGAGGGATATAAAAAACATTTTTCTTTTTATATTACCATATTTTTATTTTGCTTTTATCTGATAATTAATTAAATATTTTATAATATTTAAATTTTAAAATTATTTAAAAAATTATAATTTTTAAATAAAAATAAAAGATTTCTCAAGGAAACGTTGTGGAAAAACTTCCTTCCAAGAATTTTCTAGGCGATGATTACAAAAGAGGCGGGCACGTTTCTGATGTTGTCGCCATGTGTCAAAAGAAGGTTATGCCCTTTGATTGCGATTACTTTAAAATTTATTTAAAATTATATTTATATTTATTAAAATATTAAATTTTATTATATAAAATATAAGTATAATAGATTTGAATAGAAATGTGAGCATTTAATTATAATAGTATAGAATCTGCGTTATACCCTAGATAAACAGCATTTGAGATAATTAAAATATATAATTATTAAAATTTAAAATTATAAAATTTATAATTAAAAAATATTTAAAAATAGTTATAAAGTAATTTTATATACATATTTTTATTAATATTTTCTTAATTTTTTAAGTTAAATTATATTAAAAATTTTATTTTAAAATTTAATCAAATTTTTTGGTTTTGATAATTATTTTATAAAAAAAATTAACTTTATATATCAACAGCAGCCAAGGCACACAAATTACACAGATCGGACAACCACGGGAAAAAAAACTCACAAGGAGCAGATCGTCCACAGTCCGACGACGACGAGGGGGAGCGGGGAGCAGAGATGAAGCTCGGGGCACTCCTCGGTACAGGGAGCAGAGATCAACTCTTTGCCAAGCACGAAAAATACACAGATCGGGCAACCACGAAAAAAAAACCCACAAGGAGCAACATTGACCGGACACAAGATCGATGGCCGCGGTTCCATGAAACACCGGGGTGGACCAGCAGCGGCGGCACCAGAGGCCGACGACGACGGGAGAGAGTCGTTCGGTTGGAGGAGATGAAGGGGAGTAGCAGAGATGAAGGGGAACCGAAGAAGGGGAAGAGAGTTTCGTGCAGATGAAGGAGATGAAGGGGAGAAGAAGGCGCCTCGGGGGGAGTGCAGGGGCAGTGATCACGAGGAGAGAGAGGGAGTAGCTTTGTTTAGTTCGGGGGGGGGGGGGGGGGGGGGGGAGGTTGGGGATGGGATATCCCCCCCCCCCCCCCCGTGCCTCGGGGGGGAGTGCGAGGAGAGAGGAGATAATTAAAATATATAATTATTAAAATATATAATTATTAAAATTTATAATTAAAAAATATTTAAAAATAGTTATAAAGTAATTTTATATACATATTTTTATTAATATTTTCTTAATTTTTTAAGTTAAATTATATTAAAAAATTTATTTTAAAATTTAATCAAATTTTTTGGTTTTGATAATTATTTTATAAAAAAAATTAACTTTATATAATAATTTTTTACCTAAAAAGTTAAAGTTGGAGAATTTATTTTAAATTTAAAAATTAGTGAGGGTATCTTTATCTTGTTAAAATTGATGGAAGATTAAAAAATTATTATATACACCAAACCTTATATTAAATGATTAATATTTTAATATTAAAAATTAATTAAATATATATGATATACAAAATCTAATAATTTAAATTATATTTGATGAATTAATTTTAAAATTTTTATTAAAAGATTTTAGGTATGTGATGTATATGCAAATATATATACTTGAGGCAAGTATGTTGAATAGATTCACTAATTATTTCAAAAAAAAGAAAATTTTGCTTGCACCTAGTGCATTCCAATATTATATACACCCCATATAATATTAGATAATTAATAAAATATTTGATAATTAATATGATAAAGTAAAATATAATATAATATATATAATATAAAATATCTAAATAATTTACTATATTATAAAAATTTATTTTAGATATATATAATAAATTTGGTTTACAATACAATAGACACATTCAAATTTTTTACTAATAGGGGGCAAATTTTGATTGGATGGTGCATTCAGGCTCTCTCATAGAAAGCCTTCAAACTATCATCTATATAGATTATGTATTTTATTTATGCTAATTTTAGTTCATATATATATATATATATATATATATATATATGGAAAATGCTACTTGTACACCCGTAAGGGGTGTACATCTCACACCCCCACCCATCTAAGGGTGGGGGTGTGATGATGGGTCACTTGATGTGATCCGTAAAAAAAATCGCCACCATTAAAGAGGTCGAGATGTAGGATGTACACCCCTTCGGGGTGTACATATAGCATTGCTCTATATATATATATATATTTGAATAAAAATTAAAATAATATTCGAATAAAAATTCGACTGATATCTAAATTTAAATATATTTTTAAAATTATATTTATATTTATTAAAATATTAAATTTTATTAAATGAAATATAAGTATAAGAGATTTTAGAAATGTGAGCATTTAATTATATTATGTATTTTATTTACATTAATTTTAGTTCAAATATATATATATATATATATATATATATATATATATATATATATATATATATATATATATATATATATATATATATATATATTATTAAAATAATATTTGAATAAAAATTTGGCTGATATCTAAATTTAAATATATTTTAAGTGTATATAATAATAAAAATTTAGTATTAGTTATATATCCGCGAAAAAAAATATATTGATATAAATATAGTTTTGTCATCACCTACTGTCTCTCTTGTGCGATGTGACAGGTTGAAAGAGAAATTGAATAGCAATTAATAATTTCTAATTTTCGATTTCTGTTGTTATATATTATTTTTATTTTTATTTAATAATTTATTAAATAATTTTTAATATAAATAATTTATTTTATTTTAAATTAATAGAGAGAAAAATTATAATTTTTGAATGAATATAAAAATAATATATCTCGACAAAATGGAGCTCTCCAATAAAGCATAGTTTGGAGCTCAACTTAAGTTTTTTTTTTTTTTTTTTTTTTTTTCAATTCTTGATATATTATTAAAGTTATAAATATTATTTAATAAAAATATACGAAACTTACTTAATGTATGAGTTTTTTTAAATTGAGTATTCAATTTTTTAAAATTTTAATTTTATTATTTGATTTGAATCAATTTTAACTTTAAAATTTAAGTCAATTACTTACTATAAAAATTTATAGTTAGGAGAATAATATGGAGCATACTAACTAAATATGTAAAAATAAATAACGAATTTAAATTTTAAAATCAAAATGTTAACATATTCTTGATTTTTTTCGCGCGAGAGTAAAAATCAAAAATAATTTGAACAGTTTATTAAAATTTTGATCTGAATCTATAAAATTTTAAAAAATGTCTCATATTTGTAAAATTGCAAAATCGGCAGAATTTTTATGCAAACACGGCCTTAATTTGGTAACGTGGTCGCTAATTGTAACGTGCGGAGCTTTTAGCCTTTTAGGCCCAATGGGCCGTATGGGCTGGAACAGGCCTATCATGTCCTTCGTCTTCTCCATCGTCCTCGAGCCTCATCCCACGAAACCCTAACCCTCCGTTTCTCGCAACTTCGCCATTAATCGATGGTGCTCACGAACTTCAAAGGCGTCGGCGTTGGATTCGGTACGCCGATTTTTTTTACCCCTCTTCGGATTTTTGACCCCGTCATTTACTTGTTCTCACTATACGTCTTTCGATTTCTCTGCTTTCGCTCGATTCTCGCAGGTTTTGGGATTGGTTGTGGGTTTGGAGTTGGATGGGGCTTCGGAGGTTGGTTCGACTCTTTCTCACCCTTCTAAACCCTAAACCCTAAATCCGATGCTGATTTTGTTTACAATTCCCCCATCAATTAATGGAGTGTAGTGATTGTTGTAGAACCTGAATTCAATCTTTATTGGATTCAGGTTCTGCAACAATCACTACACTCCATTAATTGTTGGGGAAATTGTAAACAAAATTAGCATTTCCTTAAGCTGTAATCTCACTCGCAAAATACATGTTTTTACCTGAAAACGGTACTAGGGTTTCTTTGAATGGGGAAAAAAATGGAGAAAAACGGCAGCTTGAACGAGTATTGATAATCCATATCTGCCTTTGTTCCTAAACTTTTTCGATTCAAATCAAGGTCGTCTTTTTCATAGCCTCCATAGAACAACAGCTAAAAATAGGCAATGTAATTATTTAAGATAATTAGAGAGAATTTCAAAGTAATGTTAATTGAACTTGACATAAAGCTACCCCTGTCGACAAAGTGTAGGGATTGTTATAGAATCTGAGGTTCAATAGAGAGTTTGGCAAAAGGAGAAGCGCATTGTAGACCATGAAAATACTTCTCAAGTTGAGTGTAGTAATGTGTAACTATGCCTAAAGTTATTATTCCATGTTAGAAATAATACGCCTGCTTTATCCGCAGCTTGAATTATTATTTCATCTTACGTCACTGTTTTTGCATATTATACCTCTATTAGAGATTAGCTGGTGCTTCGTCCCTAACTAAGGCCGCTGCTTTCCTACTCTAATTTTACTGTGATGAGAAAGAGCAGGGAACTTTCTGGTTAACTAGCAGTTCTTCTATGGAGCCTAATCAGCTCTTTTTCGTGAAAATAAAGGAAGATACTTCGAAGGAATCAGATATGTGGTTGTTAATCGTTGCATTTGTGTAATTCTAGTCAATCAACCAATTTTGGTGGTTAATGCTCTTAAAAAAATTTTAAGCACAGTAATCCTCTATGTGAAGGTTAGGCATGCATTTTTTATGGTGTTTGGTGGTTTACTCTTATGAGAACTTATGTTATATGGCCTTAGCTTTGTTAAGGGACCGGAATTTGCAGTCAGATCTTGCATAATATTTGCACTTGCATGAACTGATGTTATACCCTAATAATTCCCATCTTTGGGATCTTGATGACTTCTCTAAGCCCATATTTTGTGATTTTATGTTAATTTCACGTGTCGATAACCAACCAAAACAAAACCTCTTTTGATAGTTGTTACCATCTTACCAATTGACAAGAAGGGTTGCAAGAATTGTAGCATCCTGTTGGGTCTATTTTTACCTTCTTTGATGTAGAACGTCATTGTAGCATCCTGTTGGGCCCTACTTATATGCAGGTTGTCCTTCCAGGTTCCATTGGCAACACTTGTTGAACCCCTTTTTCATTAACCATCACTGAGTATTGCAGAGTCCTACAGATTATGCCCAGTATATGATATCTGAGATGATGTTTATAACCAGTAGGCATTTGCCTTTAGGCTTCTATATTTTCCTACCCATGGGAATTTAATTTTCTCTCTTTCCATTGTTTCTAAAATTTGGTCTGATTGGGACATTGCAGGCACTGAGTAAATGCTTTGCTCTTAATATTTGCTTTACAACGAAAAAAGGCTCAGTATTTATATGCATTTCATTGCAACTTCTTGCTCTTTCTTATCGAAGCCTCATGCAAAGAATTGGTTAGAAAGTGTTGTAGCACAGTTGGATACCTTTGGCATCTGTAAAAAATATTTCCTTTATATCAGCCCCTTTAATGATCTTTCTTATCTGGATTACTACTATTTAACTGATCGAAGTGGTCGCATACTTTTGTCAGCAAGTTTATCAATAGTTCTTGTAATCTCTTAGGTTAATTGTATAAAGCTCAATGCATAAGATGTAATTTTTTTTTTAAAAATCATTTAATTCATTTCTTACTGGTAATGTTTTGCTTCAGGGATGCCTCTGCAGACATTCGGTCTTGGCATAGGTATGGATTCTCCGTGCTTGTTAATCGCTTTGTGCATACTTCCCCATGTGCAAATCATATCAGTTCGGTCATTGAATTTCATATAAGTGATCGGGTTCCTCCGTCAAATACTGTTTAGTTTTCCTAATTGCGGGATGGCGTAACAACTAATTTTAACTATCGCATCATCTCCACCGTTGACGTGCCAGCTTCTGCAGCTGTCACGCCTGGTCAAGACTATGCGAATCAATTGCCATAGACTACCAAGAGATGAGTGGTATCTGAATCAACTGCCGCATCACTTTCCTAACTGGAAAACTAAAATGATGTTTGACGGAGGCACCAGATCATAACGAAACTTGAAGTTTAGTGCAACAATTGCAACAAATTATTTTGGCGGTCTAAGTGAAACTTTGCGGGAAGTCCAGTAACACCAATGCTGTAACTTACCAACTTGTCAGTATTTGAGATGCCTTAGTTGTATTCATCTGAAGGTGGAGGTTGCGGAGTTGGACTCGGCCTTGGGTGGGGATTCGGTAGTGCTTACGGGTGCCAATACCGATCTTCCAAGGTCAGTTTTCAGGGCATCGAATTCAACAAGAAAGTCGTCGAAGATAACAAGATGTTACCAGTCTCCGAAAAGCACGCGGGAGAGGCTCAATCTTCTGGCTGACATTGCCCTAATATTCCATGTTCTTTTATATTTTGTTTAGCTGATGTTGTCATATGCTTGAAATGAAGGATTACATTTATCTAAATAGCAAAAACTGGGAATCTGTGAGTAGGAAGTGAACAAGATAAGAGTTGTGTTTATTGGTTCCATCCATTAGCACTGTAACCTCCAAAGTGATTTCCATTAAAAGCAAATGCATAGAATATGAATTTTCTAATATTTTATGAAGGTAGTCACAAATGAACCAAGAAAAACACCAAGATGAAGGAATCACTGCAAATGTTGTCAAATGCGCCCTTACTTTTGTACTTCTTTTTTATGTCCTAATGTACAAGAATTAAAATTCCAATCAAATAAAAGATTCATCACTCCCTCCAAACAAAGTTAAAAAGAATAAAAAATCAACTTAAACAAGACCCCTTTTTTTTCTTTTGTTAGACTCAAGCAGAATTCGCCAATCGTGGCTTCTTAACAGCAAGAGGGCTCTGCACTTCATCTTCGTCCTCTGTACTCATCCATCTCCTTACACCATTCTCCGCCGTCCGCGGCGGCAGATTTAGATCAAAATCCCTCACGCTCGAACCCCCCGCCACCGCCGAGGACGACGACGACATAGACGCCCCCTCCCAGTAGTGGCAGCGCTTGTGGCCGCCGAGTGCCTGCCCCGTCGTAAATCTCCGGTAGCAAACGGAGCACCGGTGAGGCCCAACTTGGCCTGAATCGTCGGGCCTGGTGAGGCCCAATAACGGTTTGCAGGCTTGGACGGGGCCTACGGGCCGGCGGTGGCTGGACTTGTGCCCGCCGAGCGCTTGGTACGATCCGAACGACTTACCTATTGTTGTTGAATATAAAATATTAAAATAATATTCATTTTCAGCTATTCAAATATCTTTATCCATTATTTTAAACTTTAAGAAAGAAAGCAAACTACTTTACATTACCGCAAACGGAGCAAGCGTAGCGGAGCCTCGTCGTCGGGGCCGACGAACAGCCGCCGCCGCTGCGGCAATTCTCTCCGCTGCCGCCGCTGCGGCAGTTCTCTCCGCCGCCGCTGCTGTGGCCGAGCATGATGAGGCAGAGAGCGAGGTAGTCGTCTCTGCTGAGGGGGTTAGAGAGGGTGGTGGAGTCGAAGAGAGCTTTGATAACCATACTTGGGATTGAATTAGTATAGTTTTTTTCTGGTTCAATTTTAGAGCGTGTTTGAACGATGGAACGTTACGTAGTAATATATAAAGAGAGAGAGAGAGAGAGAGAGAGAGAGAGAGAGAGAGAGAGAGAGAGAGAGAGAGAGAGAGAGAGAGAGAGAGAGAGAGAGAGAGAGAAAGAGAATTTGATGAGAGAATTTTCAAAGGTATTACGTTCATATATAAGGAGGAAATTAATCAAGTTCAAAAAAAGAAAAGAAATAAATAAATAAAAGTTGGTGGAATTAAAAGGTGGGTCAAACGTGCTGGCGCGGCACAACAACGTGGAACGTAGAAAGGGACATATCCAATAAGAATACAAACGCATGCACTTATCCGTAAACGTAAAAATAAAAAAAAACGTATACACCATGTACACCTGACCCCTAAAAACACCATTAATATTTGTGCTTTCAAATTTTTTATTTTATAATTTGATATCTTATTTAATTTGCTCGAAGTAATTAAGAAAATTTCTATATAGTATTTTATTATAGTTTGATGGTTTAGGTTTTCATTATAGAAATTTAAAAATATTTTATGAAATTAATAGTGCGGTGGTATCTGTACCGTCATCCTTTAGGTCCAGATAAAAAAAAAAGGAAAAAAAAAAGTAAGCACATAGAAATCTATTTAGATAAAATTGACTATAATTTGCTATTCATTTTCTTTACTCTATCTCTGCTGAGAAAAACTAGTTTACAGTATAGAAAAAAAAAGAAGAAAATATTAGCATGAAATGTGTTTGATACTACTTACACTCTCTAATATAGAATCTAATTAATTAATGAAGCACAAATAAAATTTGTACTGATATTAATTTTTTCAATACATATGAAGTAAGCAATTTTAGACCCATCAACTGGTCCACGACTGACGTGGCGGACAAGGTCCAGGAATATATATATATCCTCATAATAGTCATTTAATAAGAATTTACTTTGCCACTTTGCCCTCATGCATGCTATTACTTTGAAGCATCCTCATGCTATATTATTGCCCGTAAAGAAAACTGCTTTATATATATATATATATATATATATATATATATATATATAATTAGATTAGAATATTATGGATAGTACCAAGTCATTGGTGCTATCAAATTTTTAACCATTGGATGAAAAAATATGCGGTTGGGATTATAGTGGGCCCCTAGGGTTTACTAGGTGGTTGGTTGAATAGTAAAAATCTTATGGGACCACTATAATCCCAATCGCATATCTTTTCATCCAACGGCTGAAAACTTGATAGCACCAATTATTTGGTGCTATCGATAGTATTCTAGTCGGACTATATATATATATATATATATATATATATATATATATATATATATATATATATATATATATATATATATATATATATATATATATATAGTTAGTTAGACTGGAATACTATTGATAGTACTAAATTATTGGTGCTATTAAACTTTTAATCATTGAATTCAAAAAAGTATGATTGAAATGATAGTGGGCCCCTTGGGTTTAATGGGTAGTTGGAGAAATAGTAAAATCTAACGGATGAAAATAATTAAAGGGATTGATTTAAGAGTAGAAAACTTGATAGTACCAAATACATAGTACTATCGATAGTATAGTAGCCGAACTATCTTTCTCTCTCTCTCTCTCTCTCTCTCTCTCTCTCTATATATATATATATATATATATATATATATATATATATATCCTCATAATAGTCATTTAATTTCTTGCATGATAGTGGGGTTGGGGTTACACGTTTTGATCGATTATGAAAGATAAGAGTTCCCCTGAAGATGAAGATCTTTACTTGGTTTGTCATTGGAGGTAGGGTGCGTACGGCGAATAATCTACGTAAATATGGTTGGAGTGTTGACGAGAGATGTACTTTTTGTTTAGAGGAGAACGAATCGGTGAATTACCTGTTTATGAGCTGTTCTTGCACTAAAACCGTACTGATGCATCTGTTCATTAATAAATCGTTGATTCATCACTGCTATTCGGCTGACGACTTGTGAGATACTTGCAGTTGCAGAGGTGGATCTCTGGAGGGGTGGGGGAAGGACTTAGAGACAATCGCTGCCTACTGGTGGGTAATCTGGTTGGAACGGAATAGAAAAAATTTTTAGCTGAAAAAACGTACCTTGGATTGCGTCATGGCTGAGGTTCGCTCTCTTAGGGAGCTGTGAGGTCGCTTATGTGCTTAGTGATTTTTGTTTTTTGTTTGTGTTTGTGTTTTTGTTTTTGATTTTGTATTATTATTATTTTTTTTTCCAGTTCGTGAGACCCGTGAGACCTAGCTGTCTCGTAGTATTGATTAATTCACTTTCGTTTTGAATGAAGCGATAGCAGACACCTTTTCTCAAAAAATAAATAAAAAAAATAGTCATTTAATAAGAATTTACTTTGCCCTCATGCATGCTATTACTTTGAAGCATCCTAATACTATATTAATTATTACCAGTAAAGGAAACAGCAGCCCACGGAAAAGAATGGCATATTTCGTAGGATGACTAAGTCATACTTTTTCTTATAATGTTACTTGAAACAAAATTAAAAGAAAAAGAAATCCACACGTGGAATATATATATCTTGGATTGAAAAGTATCTTGAAAAAAAAAACACTACTTTTATGTTGACTTTTGATTCGGACTTGTGTCTCCAGCTTGGGGTGAAGCGTGCTCCGCAAAAATTGTTTGTTTAAGGGATGACATTGGTGACAGAATTTTCTATTTTTCTAAAATATTAGTGTGATTTTTCTTAATAAATACTATATATATATATATATATATATATATATATATATATAGAGAGAGAGAGAGAGAGAGAGAGAGAGAATAGAGTTTATATTGTAATTACTAGCTTAATTATATTTGTAAATTTTTATTATTAAATTTGTATTGAAATTTGTATTATTATAAAATTAACTTTAAAAAAAAAAGAGAAAGTACAATAACCGGAAGGATCTCAACACAAATTCAATAGTAAATAATTTACAAGTATAGCTAAACTTATATTTTTAAAAGTATATATATAAACTCTACTATATATATATATATAGTACGGCTACTATACTATTAATTAATAGTATCAAGTTATTGGTGCTATCAAGTTTTCTACCCTTAGATCAATCCCTTTAATCATTTTTATCCGTTAAATTTTACTATTTTTCCAACCACCTATTAAACCCAAGGTGCCCACTATCATCTCAACCACACATCTTTTAATTTAAAGGTTAAAAACTTAATAGTACCAATAATTTGGTACTATTAATAGTATTACAGTCCTAGCTATATATATATATATATATATATATATATATATATATATATATATATATATAGTTGGGCTGGAATGCTATTGATAGCACCAACCCAACTTTGCCACCCATTTTTTAGCCTTTAGATCGCATTGAGATTTGTGCATGCTCTTTAATGAAAAAGAAAAGCTTTTTACTTTTTACTTTTTCTTTTTACTTTTTCTTTTTTCTTTTTTTCATTAAAGAGCATGCACAAATCTCAATGCGATCTAAAGGTTAAAAAATGGGTGGCAAAGTTGGGTTGGTGCTATCAATAGCATTCCAGCCCAACTCTATATATATATATATATATATATATATATATATATATATATATATATATATATATATATATATATATATATATATATATATACACACACACACACACATACACTATAATAAAATTAGGTTATAGTGATACATTTTTAGAACAGATTATAATAATGTGTCACTATACACTCTAGCGACTGCAGATATAGCGACACTAATAAAAAGTGTCGGTATTTTTTCCGACGGCACTTTTTAAAAGTTTTAGAAACACTTAAAAGTATCGGTATAGCATAATTTTGTTCTATATACATACATACATATATATATATATATATATATATATATATATATATATATATATATATATATATATATATATATATATATATATATATATATATATATATATATATATATATATATATATATAATTGAGGCGGAATACTATCGATAGCAAACGGACTTCCTTGCCACCCATTTGTTTTTTATGATGGAGCTTCCAAATCGACAATCGTTGAATATGATCTAGACTATTTATACTATTCAGAAATTAAATTTCAAATCTTTTCGACAATGTTGACCTAATGATCAAAGGGTTATAAAATTTATAATTATAATAGTAGATATGAGCCTTTTGCTAGTTTACCGGTGTAAAAAATTCTAAATTAATTGAATTTAATTTGGTTTTCTTTAAACTATTTAAAACAAAATATATACTTTTAATCTTGATTATAATACTCCTTCATTACTTTATAAAGAATATTCATTTTTAACTATTAATTTTTGTGCCCACTTGATGGGTAAGAAAAGAATATCGAAAAAAAATAAAATTTAATTTTTAAATAGATTAAATAGTCTAGATTATATTTAACAATACCGATTATCGTTTTGGAAGCTTAATCGTCGAAAACAAATGGGTGGCAACGGAGTCTTTTTACTATCAATAGCCTTTTTGCTATATATATATATATATATATATATATATATATATATATATATATATAGAGAGAGAGAGAGAGAGAGAGAGAGAGAGTATTAGACTCGAATACTATCAAAAATAAATTGAAATTTGTATTACCGATTTGTTTTTGATAATGGAGAATCCGAATTGATGATTGGTATCGTTGAACATGATCTAGAACATTGAAAGTATCTAAAAATTAAATTTCATGTCTTTTTGGCATTATTGACCTAATGATCAAATAATTATAAATTTTATAATTTTAATAATCGATATGAGACGTCTTCTTCTTTAATGGTGTAAAGAAATTCAAATCAATTGAATTTTGGTTTAAAATTTTTTTACACTATTTAAAACAAGATCTATACTCTTGATCTTGATTACAAGAATTCTATCACCACTTTTTGAAGAATATTCATTTTTATCCGTTCACTTTTGCGCCTGCTTGATGAATAAGAAAATAATATCGAAAAAGTATAAAATTTGATTTCCAAATAATTTAAATGATTTAGATCATATTCAATTATACTGATAGTCGATTTAGAAGTTCCATTACCGAAAATAAATTAATAGTATTATATATATATATATATATATATATATATATATATATATATATAATTGAGTTTCTATACTTTTAAAAGTACTAAGTCGGTGATTCTTATAGATTTTTAATTCTTAGATAAAAAAATATGTGGTTATGATGATAGTGGTCAATTGGGTTTAGTGGGTGGTTGGTATAATAATATAATCTAAGCGATGAAATTAATCAAAAGATAGATCTAACGGTAGAAAACTTACAAGCACTAATTATTTAGTGCTTTTATAAATATAGTAGCCGAACTGTGTATATATATATATATATATATATATCAAAGAGTTCACAATTTTTTTAAAAATTTTTAATAAAAACAAAAAAAAATTAATAAGCTAAACAAGTAAAAAATAAAAAGTCTTAAAAATATATACCTAGTTTAAAAATGTACAAATAGTATTGTTTCTCAAAAAAATAAGTAATGATTCAGTGCATTATTATTAACAATTTGTGGGATTTAAGCCACAAGCCTAAGTCTAAGTTATTCATATTAGGGTGTTAAGTTCTCAAATATCAATTATCTTAGTGTTTTTCCACCCAATCTGAAATTATTGGATGTCAAAGTACAGAATAAATTAAAGCCACGACCATATATAATACGTAATTTTTAATCGATCGTGTGCGAAAAACTTTTTCGGTAAAAGACAAACAGATATTCAAATTTCGTGGTAATGCACACTATTGACTCGGTGCACTTTTGTAAGCCCCGGCAACTAATTCTCCATTTTCTAGAAGCTTTATTTATTTATTTTTTATTTTTAACAATCTTTGAGGACTAAATCAGTTAACGTAGCTGAATATGCTACAAAATTAGACTCTCATTTAAGAAGAGAGAGAGAGAGAAAGAGAGAGAGCGTGTAATATATTAGACTAATACGTACAAATGGTAAGGTGGCAGTATAGAATGATAATTGTTACGTATGTAAAGTGTCGGATTGAATTCAAACCGCTTTAATATGAGATAGATTGACTTCGAATATAAAAATCAACTTAATATGTATTTTGGTATATCTCTGAATCTTCGAAAGTTGTTTAGGATATCTGAAAGTGGCGAGCTAAGCTGTTGTTGATTCGGATCTTAGTTTCGGATGTCCCATTGCATCGTAGTTAAGTCCAAATATTATAGTCATTGTTCTCTACGAATATACTGTGGATGTTCAGACATGTGGATGAGGATGGCCCAGTTGCAGAGTTTCAACAATGAACAGGTGACTGGGCACAATGGATTCGGACTCATGGTCCAAACGGTTGAAAAGTTTCGGGCGGAGCTACGTCGACGCATTCAGACGGTTGAGTGCAAGTGAGGGTGCTCCAAATGTTTGTGATTACGAGGTTTTGGATGCTCGAAAGTTGATTTTGTTGAAAAATATTTTTCAAACTTTCTTTTAGTAAAATATTATTTTGAAATAATTTAAATTCGAATTATTTAATTATATGTTCGTATGCAAATTACCAGTACACTATAAATAAATAAATAATAAAAATTAGATGAACTCTGTAGGTCGAGACGTGTGAGATACTGTTCTAATAGTAAAATTATCTCTTCACGTGCGAGGCACCGACAACCACTCATAGTGATACAACAATCACTGTTCATTCAGTCGGCACGACTCCGAGGTGGTGCGGAATGAATCCATCGAGTTTTAGAAATCCAGCAAAACTCAAACGATTGAAAGCACAAGTTAAAACTTAGCGAAGGAGATGATAAAAAAACATTGTGTATATTTCCTGTATGACTTAACCAATATATAAGGGGCCTCTAGCTACCCGCCTCTAGGCAAGATCCAACGGCTAGATCATGGGTTAGCCGTTTGATCTTACCGAGGAGGCTCTTGGGTGGTCCATCAAGCTCTTCTCAAAATAAGATTCTTGGGTAGCCCGATAAGACTCTTCCCAAGACAAAATTTTTGGGTCACTATAATAAAATTAGGTTATAGGAACATATTTTTTGTGACACTTATATACAAGTGTCCTATCTATATTCAAAATTAGGTTATAGGAGCATATTTTTAGAACACATTATAATAATGTGTCGCTATACACCATAATGACTGCACATATAGCGACATTAATAATAAGTGTCGGTATTTTTGCTAGCGATATTTTTTTTAGATTTTACAAATACTTAAAAGTGTCGCTATAATATAATTTTGTTGTAGTGAGTAGCCCGATAAGACTCTTCCTAAGGTAAGATTAAGTCAGAAATAAAATTTTAAAAAAAATAAAAGGTGAATCAGGCCAAAGACCGCATGCGTCGCCCGCTCATACTTGTGTCTTTTGGTGAGGTCCTTACTCTCACTTTCTCCTAACCAACTCACATAAAGTAAAAAGAATATAAATTTTGCATGTGAGACTAAATATCATATGTGGTAAGTAAGATTTTGAATTTTTAGAAAAAGTTCATTAATATTGGATCATCTAGAAAATCTATAGGCCAAAATTAAAGTTTAAATCACAAAAAACAAATAACATCTAACAGATTTGAACCCCAAAAAAAGAGATTTTCGCTGAAGATTCATTATTGTATTTTCTAAGAACTTTTCTGCTATTTTGTCATCTATATATATAGCCCAAGATTATTTTTTATAAAAATATTATTTTTACATTTAAAATATGATATATATCTTACACTTTATCTATCGGAATCAATTTTACTAATCATTTTAATATGATTAGCAATGAACCAGAGGGTGGTTGCTTCTTATTACTGAGCTGTCGAGGTTCCTATGGTGATTTAGCTGTTCTGCTGAAGAGGTGGGGGTGTGACGATCATAATTGGGGAGTACTAACGATTGAGGTATGTAATATGAGAGTTGAATTGGGACTTTATTTGGGTCTCTGAGTGGGATTTTATATAGCAGAGTTTGAGTTCGGATTATGTTGTATTTTTTGTTTTAAGAGGCGCATGTTGGATTTTATATAGATCTGATGATTTTAAACTAGTATTTTGGTCTTTGGGCTTTTCTGAACGGCCCAATATTAATAGATTTTATCTGTGAGCTCAAATTCATTCCCCTCTACGTGTGATGATTAGTCTCATATTGAAAACTCATCACATGTAGAGTGGATTTATTTACCCTTTCACTTGTACATGTATTGGTTAGGAAAAAGTGAGAGTAAAGACTTATCCTAAACACACGCATACGGTACGAGCAGAATCGGGGCGGATCGGGCGGCACGCGCACGATCTTATCTTAGTTCAATTTTACTTTGACTTTTCTTTTTGCCTTAAAACCCACCTGGAAAGTTGCATCTCCGGCTACCCAAGAACCTTCCTTGGAAAGGGCCTCGTGGGCTACCCGAGATAGCTACCCATTGGAGCTTGTTTTTTGGTGGGTTCTTGGGTTCTTTATATATAGAGAAAGAGAGCTTGACTAAGACATAAGAAAAAAGCTACTGTCTACTCTTCTCTATTTTACAGTGTCTTCTTCTTCTCTTTAGAGTTTTTTTTTTTGTTGGATCTCTGAAAGTTGTTGGGTTCGCTACGCACCATCCCGGAGTCGTTGCCGACGAGGTGGACAGTAATCATTGTATCGCTAGGAGTGATTGTCGAACGTGGAGAGACAATCTCGCTTTTAGGACAATACTTACGCACGTCTCGACATTCACAGATTTCATCTAAACTTTGATATATTTTATTAATAGCATAATAATAAACTGTATAATAGCATTTTGGATTTAAATTAAAATTTAAATTATTTGATTAAAAAAATTAATTTGAAAAGGTAAATTTTCTTACAGCGCCGAGCTTAGAAATTGTCTGGTTGGGTTGATATTGTGCTGAGGGAGGTGCTAGTGGTGTTTTCTTTCTCCACCTTCCTTGGAGCATTTTTTTTAAGGTGGGTTTCATATATTCAAAATTGGCGGACTATATATTTCATATATCTATTTTACATTATTTAGTATGCAGAGATGCTTTGTTGACATAATTGTCATGATAGTAATATTACATATATTTATCTGTTAATTATACTATGTGTGACTGTTTTATATTTTTCTTATCAAAATTGGGTGAGACGTGTATGCTGTAGAATTAGTTATTGTGGGTTATCATCTTATTATATAGGGAGATATCATTTAGTCCCGGGATAGTGGGTGTGGTGACATACAGTGAGATATTTTATAATTATGCCGGTAAAAATCTGGACAATACTATTGTAATTTTTTAAATCATTGCATTGACTATAGTCTGCATGAGTCAAAATTGAGCTCGATAGAAATATATATTTTACACTCATTGAAATCGTGCTCCTCGAGTGTTTGTCCGGAGCTGCTGTGGTTGTTGATATAGATGAGCAGGATAACTTACAAGCGAGCGGGCCATCAAGTCAAAGTGGTTACCGAGCATGGGTGGCGCATGCTTGATCCTACTTAATTATTAATTATGAGTCGGTCAGTCTGATTGGGTTATACAATATTGTTTTATTCAATATTTAGTTGATGCATATGACATAAGATCACGATGTAATTATAACTTTTAATATTAATATAGAGGCACGATAATAATAGTTTACTTTCAGCAATCATTTCATGTTATATCATGCTATTTATATTGTTCAATTTACTAGTTTGCCTTTAGTAAATCTAGTGGTATAGATAGTCAACTATACCTACTGAGAATTGCTATTCAAAAGTTTTCACGCTCTCCTTTGTTGTTTTTTTTTTAGAACCCTCAACGTTAGCGACCGATCGAAATAAAAGAATTGCGGAATAGTTAACCTCTCTTACAAAGTTGTTCGTATATAGATGAACAACGAGATGATGTATACAGCAGATTGTATATAGAGACTTGAGGCTACAGCAGATTGTATATAGAGACTTGAGGCTGGCAAAACTAGCGGTGTTATATATTTATTTTAAAATGTATTTATAGGAGGATGTAGGTGTGTACAGTGTTTGCTATATTGGTGTAGTTATATACAGACTCGGTATCTGATAGTTATAAACTTCTAGAATTATTATATAACAACATTTTTTTTATTGATATTTTGTGTGTCCAAGATGTGTTCTTGTGTATATGTGCATATGGTGGATCTACTCATACACCCCGTGAGATTTTCACTGTAGAAAGAGAGAGAGAGAGAGAGAGAGAGAGAGAGAGAGAGAGAGAGAGAGAGAGAGAGAGAGAGAGAGAGAGAGAGAGAGGAAACTTCGGGAGTATGTATTATCTAAAAAGCTTTCGTCCTTTTGGTTTCTAAGGTCCACCCCTGTTATTTTCTTTGACATATTCTTTGCTGGTATATAATTCCTTATCACACGAGGAAACAACTTTTTTAGTTCTGGTGGATTAACTTGGACTTATTTGGTCAGGTTGAAATCTGAAGGTCAAAATACGGAGCAATCCTCGAACTTTTATTTATTTATTTATTTATTTATTTTTGTCTGACATGTAGGTCATCGGACTGTGGGCACACTGCTCCTGATTCTTTGCTCCATTTTAAAATATATCCAGAAAATATGAGAGACCATTCAAAGTTATAGCTAAGTGGAACGAGACCTCAAATAAAAATTTTCTCCCAATCATATTTCCTAACAAACATGTTTGTTTATAAATAGAAACAATAATTTTTATTTTTTAAAAATAAACTGATATATATAAGATTGAAACTACTAATCTATTCTTTTTGTCTGAAATAATAAGATTAATTAAAATAAATATAATTTTAATTATTATATTAACTTTTTAATTAATTTAATATTTTAACTAATTTAATTATTTTATTAACTAATTATTTAACTATTAAATAATTAACTAATTAATTTATTAAATTATTTGTAGTTAATTAAATTATTAATTACCAATGCTCATTGTTAATTATTTTATTAATTAATATTTAAGATTATCGGCAATAGTTCGCTAAATAAGTTAAATTATTATTAATTAATATTTTTATATTTATTAATTAGATAAAATATTATTATTTTAAAATTATAATTATTCTTATTCTTACTATTCCAATCAAATTATCCAAACACTATTTTTTTTTTATTTTTAAAAATAATTCAATTTTCATTCCAACACAAATTAATCTTCCAAGAGTTATAATTATATTAGTAATAAACAGTTTTTAATTATATCCGAACCAAACGCAGTCTAAAGCTCTGGCAGTTTTATTAGGTCTTATTTATATGTCACAATAAGAGATCCCACAATAACTTATTTGGTATGATTTTTTTTTTTTTTTTTGTGGAATTAAAAGTTATGAGTTTGATTTTTGTTTTTGAAAAGTCATGACATCTATGATTTGATTAAATATCAATTTCACTAATAAGGTACCAATATGATGATTTATCTTATTTCGAAAAAATAATTTAAAGAACAAAAAAAAAAAAACCATTTTAGAGATCTGATCACAATTTTTATCTATTAAATTATATGTGCTTCTTTAATATATCAAAAAATATTTAAATAAGATATTCACACATTCATACAGAATTTTAAGAACATCTCAACTCAAATATGACTGAGGTTCTGTTTGCACGCATGACAATTTTGTTTAATCTATTTTTTAACTAAACAAACTAATGATATTTAGTACATGAGAAGTATGACTAGATACTGAGTATGACATTTCATATTAAGCCCAGAGAGTTACTGTGATTAGAGGTTAAATCAAATCAAATCAAATCAAATAGGAGATGGACCTGGTTTATAAAATTTAAACTTAATAAAACATGAAGATATGCTAGAGATTAATTTCTCACCCCTAGCCTAGCCCAAATTTGAAAACTCTTAGACCAAGTTTTTTTTTAAAAAAAAGATGAAAAAGAAAATTCTTAGAACAACTAGATTTTGAAGTTAATTTTGCTGTTACTTGACCATCCTCAAGCATGTGCATGAAATAGTAAAGAAGAATGGCAATACAAATGAAACCCTCAAACAGAAGCAAGAAGATCATGCAGTAAGTAAATACCAGAATGCTAATCCAAATTCCGATTTGCATCATTTTTTGGAAAAATTATTATGGCATCCTAGCAATAGTCTTGAATCAGAAGACTTTAACTAAGTCCACTAGTGTGAGAACTAACTAGTATTATACAACATGATAAGATCAGCCAATCACTCACCTCAGACTGCGATATCGTATCGAATATGCCTGAGAAGGACGGGGATGACGATATCCGGCGAGCTAAGCTGCGGGAGGTGACCCTCAGAGCTCATAACCTCGACGATCGAGTCGCCCCCTAAGTTCTTGTGCAAGTATTCAGACACAAGCACCGGCACGGCGAGGTCTTTGCTGCTCTGGAGGATGTGGCACGGGGTGGTGACGAGGCAGAGGAGGTGGCGGACGTCGCTCCCGAAGATGGTCTGGAGCACACTCAGGGCGATGTCGGGCCGGATGTTGAAGAGGGTTCGGCTGAACTCCTGGACCGCCACCGATTCCATGTCCCCACCCACCGCTAGGGGGGCCCATCCCGAGGCCCAGGCCTTGTAGTTCGACCGCATCGCATCAATCAGCTGTTCAAGGTCCTCCTGCTCAAAGCCTCCAAAGTATTCCGCATCGTTCACATACCTGTTTCACATAATAAAAAGAAAGACCTGATTCTATTACAATGGTTCTAACAGTGAGATTTCGTGTCACCCATGGGAAAGAGAAAGCAGTTCATGATATCAAGCCAAAATGCTCATGTGCCGATTATGTGACGCTCGAGCATCTATGCAGTGCAGTGAAGCAACTGCATCCACAGATGCATATGCTTTACAAGTCTATGCAGCACTTTTAAAAAAGTGAAGTAAAAATTATTTCAATAGCTTAAAGTTTACTGTAAACTGAAAATCAATTTACATGATGGATACATAGCTCAAGTACTATAACCCTTGACAGATTTTGTGATTCCCAATTATAAGATGCACTAAGAACATCAGAGTCCAGTACAACATTAAGCTATTATGGATGATCTTAAAAGTAATTTTGTTAAAAAAGCAATCCCAGTTAAGTGGAACAAAAGTTGTCATTCAGCATCCCCTCAAATAACATTACATACAATTAAGACAATATTGTAATTTATAACTTGAGATTTTCAAAGACAAAATTACAGACAATTAAGAATCATGAACTATGACCACAAAAATTATCAATAATGTATAATCTGAAACGCATTGAATAATAATAATAATCATGTTATGTTAAAATAATTAAATAGAATGCGCAAAAGAAAGACGAGAATCAAATGTATGGCATATTGTATCTCGCAGCATTCTGATTCTACGCGATCCTGTGCAAGATCTATGATCCTAATCACTTGGGAAACGAGGGTCCTAGGATAATGCAGCTCTATGATCCAAAATTGCAATTTGAACACCAATGATAACACTAGGGGTGTGAATGAGCCCTAGAATCTGAGTTCATCTCAACTTGCAGTCGGTAGAATCTGAGCTCGCATCAAGCTAGATGTGAGATAGGAAAGGCTGAGCTAGAGCTTGGGTTGTTAGCTTGATTCCAGGCGGAAGGAAGAGAACAGCCTGAGTGGCTAGGTTTGTCTGGAGCTCATATATTGGTCATTAAAAAGTTATTCTACGTGCTGTGGACTCACAGGTTTGAACCAAGAATTTAAGTATCCATCGGTACGGACCGTATCCACCGTGCCGTACTGTGCCAACAAGATACCGGCACGATATAACCCCCGTGCCGATGGCATAGTTCAAAACCCTTTTTTAAAAAATTTACTTAATAATTTTCTCAATAAAGTTCAAAATATTTGATAAAGATATATAATAAGCAATTAAAAAAATTTGTTGTTAAAGAAAATAAATATTTCATGCCATTATGTGTCAGCACGCATATATTTTTTGTGACCGGTACTTATCGGCACAGCTCGGCACGCACCGTGCCGTACCGTGCCGGCAAGTTTTCGGCACGATCCCGTGCCACGACACTTAAATCCTTGGTTTGAACCTGTGGCCTACAGTAAGAAAAGATGAAGTGCCAACCACAAGTTGAACATTCAACTTTTGTCTAGCCATGTACTATTTTGTAACTAGAAAGATCTATACACATATAATTGACCTTTTTTTGAGCCAAGCTCCTGAAAGCTGAGCTCACTTGGAGCTCGGCTAGTTTAACAAACGCAAAACCTAGACCAGAGCTCAGATCATTTAAAAAAGATGAGCAAAGGACTTGATGGTTGATACTTGATACCCAAGGTCCCGAGTTCGAAGCCTAGTTGCTTCACATTTCTAGTTAAGTTTATTTCTATAAACGAAACGAGTAACATGCTACCTTTCTCTCTCAAAAAAAAAAAAGATGAGCAAACTCAAATAGAAAAGCGAGCCACTCTCGAGGGGGCCTTGCAAGCCGCAGGTTTTTTTCGACTATCTTAGATATCACAAATGGCACAAATAGCAAGCTACTGAGATAGTCTAGTTGTCCTTAACATATGCTCTTGCCTCTTCGAGGGGGGATAGAATGCCCCCAGTTCCTTCTGTCGAAAGGAAGGACCTATTCTCTAAACTGAACAGTATTTTCCTCTAAAACAGAGATTTCATTGATATCAATTCTCAACATATAATAAAAAAGGGGTGGAGAGATGAGAGAGTCTTGTTCACAGCCTAAATCCTCAAAGGAGTCCAAACTCCAATATGATTTTTTTAAAAAACGGATCTCAATAATAAGGCTGTACGATGTTCAGATCCTACAAACGGAAACCAATTTAAATCCTTCTTAGAGTTGCATAATAGTGAAATCACAGTGAACTCAAAATAGTAATAATCATAAGATCTGCGCTGATTTTTCCAATTTTACTGAGGAATCGCCCAGTCCCAGCTTTCAAGATCTCTGTAACTAATATCTCTGCTCCTTCACATAAGTTCAATATGCATCATGGCCTACGAGGGTTTAATGGAAATTATATATTGACAAAATTGGAGAAATGAAACTACTCAATGCCCCTTAAGTTTTATTCAACTGTCCAATGCTGCTGCCACTTAGCGTACTCACGTTTCGGACAGATCGAAGCAAGCGATTAGAGGTAACAACATCATTCCCACAAACTTATTCGCATTGAATCCATCATACGACAATTTTGTCTACTACGCCCACCCCTTAAGCTGAACAGCAATTGACCAGTAACCTACCTCATAGCTCACAAAGGAGAGAGCAAAAAATTTTAAAAATTCAACATCACAATCTAAATTCTCCTTATGAAAATCTTAACCCCACTGCATCCTAAATTAGCACAGCACATCAAAAGAGAAAATAACAACACGATCTAAGCGAATTGAGCAGCTAAGATGGCGCGAACCTGGGGGAACCGGAGACGAAGACGAGCTTGGTGAAGAGGTCGGGGCGGGAGATGGAGGCGATGGCGCCGATCATGGCGGAGACGGAGTGGCCGACGTAGATGCAGGAGCTGATCCGGAGCTCCTCAATAATGGCGAGGAGGTCGAGGGCGTATCCCTCGAGCGTGGCGTAGCGGTCGAAGTCGAAGTAGTCGGGGTTCGTCGTCCCTGCCCCCATGGTGTCGTAGAGCACCACTCGGTACTCCCCCACCAGGTGCGGCACCACGTGCCTCCACACTGATTGATCCGTTCCGAACCCATGCGCGAGCACGATCGTCCTCTCCCCCTGCCCCACCACCCTCACGTTGTGCGCTTCCTCCACTATCCCCATCCTCTCCTCCTCCTCCTCCTCCTCCTCCTCCTCCTCCGCGCGTGCCCTAGATGGTGGTAGAAGGGGAGGAGGAGAAGGGGGTATATATCGACCGAAGGAGCAGAGGAAGAAGACGATGAGGTGGTCGTCGTCTTCGTCCACGATAAGAGCGTCGCCTCTTATTTAATGCCTCCTTTTTTTCTTTTCTTTTTTTTTTTAAAAAAAAAACTTATATATTTGGCTTTGATTAATTTGGGGGAAAGAGGGAGAGATACAAAACGGCGGGGACGATGACCCGAGGGGGCGGTAACTTCACCGCCTCAGTAACGTACCGATATTGTGGTGACTCACGTGGCGCACTCACTCGTTCACGGAACACGTACGCCGAGGAAATTAATCCGTGGACCCGGTCTATGTAGACCGGTTCTTGCCTCCTTGGGACGGTCGTGGACCCGTTGTCCATCCATTCCATTAAGGAAAATGCTATGTGTACACCCCTTTCGGGGTGTACATCATACACCCCACTCATCTAAGGGTGGGGTGTGATGATGGGTCACTTGATGTGACCCGTAAAAAGTATCGCCACCATTAAAATGGTGGAGATGTATGATGTACACCCCTTCGGAATGTACATGTAGCATTGCTCTTCCATTAATGCTTCATGTTACTTTTATTTCCTTTTATTTTATTTGCTTTTGATTATTTAGTATTTTATATAATTTATTCAATTTTAAGATCAAATAAATTAAAATTTTAAAAAACTGAATAGTCAAATTAAAATTATTTTATATCTTTTTATTAATTTTTTTAAAAAATTATTTATCCTCCTCTTCTCTCCTCTCCGCCCCATATATATATATATATATATATATATATATATATATATATATATATATATATATATATATATATATATATATAGTACGATTTGAATATAAATAATTTGCCAAAGTAAGTTTTTAGTTTATATAAAAATGCAAGTTGTCATGTGGTTGTTGGATTGGGTGACTACTCAATTATTTGCTTCATTATTAACTTATTTATTGGATTCATAAAAAAAATAGTAAAAAATAATATATTATTATTGAAGTGATATAGTATTAATTTTGATATTATGTCATTTAAAAAATCAAAATAATTTAAACTAATCATGGCTATAATTTTATTTTATTTTTTTTAAGAGAAAAATAATATGTTACTCGTTTTATTTATTTTTAAAATAAATTTAGTTGAAAATATAAAACAACTAGATTTTGAATTCTGGTATTAATCATCAAACTTTTTGCCATTTGCGCTAGAAACTGTTGATGACTATAATATTTTCTCATGGACTATTATTATAAAATAATTCCTTGAAAAAATAAAAGGCACACACACATGATTCACAGACAAGGGGCCGGACACGAAAACTGGAGCTTGCAACTTCATATGGACCCGCTCCGTCACATCATCCGCCAACAGAAAACAGATTTCTAAAATTTCAAATCCAAACTTGACAATCAAATTCGAGTGCCAATCTCATTGCAACGAATTTTAAAAATTTAAATTTAAATATAAATTTAAATTTACAATAATTATTTGTTATCATATTTTATAATAATATAAAATTTATTTAAATTTACATCTGATTCAAATTCGAATAGTATGCAGACAAAATTTATATATGAATTCAAATTTGTAGGGCATATTTAAAACTATATTCGTTTAGAATCAGAAAAAACTCACCAAGTTCTCTATCCCCCAACTACACAAGTAGAAATATTTTTTAAAAATATATTTGTTAGTTTATATTCTTTCTTTTACTCTCATTTAATTTAGCTAATCTACTTATTTGGACACACGAAAAATATAATATTATTGGATTTAGCTAACCCATTTAGTTGAGCTGAGATTATTCTTAATTTTATTAGATTTTAGTTATATTGATTTATTTCTAATAAAATATCTTAATTTTATTGGATTTTAGTTATATTGATTTATTTCTAATCCTTTTATTAGAGTTGTAGTTAAGTCAGAAGTATTCCTAATCCTAGAGAAAAATTAATTTTTTATATTAAAATTTAGTTATTTTTATAAATATAATTTTTTATTTATTGAATTTGACCTGTAGAATAGTGTAATGCATTAGTTCGCTCCTGAATCAGATAAATTATTTAAATATATTTTTTAAAATTTTATTTTGATAATTTTATATTCGTTGAATTAGTTCTTTGATTTTGCCCTAAAACATAGGGCAACATTTAATGTGTATTAATGGCAATGTCTTTTGATTGGTCCAAGTGGCAATGATAGGCTCATCATCATGGAATTACAATCGACCATTCATGAACAGACACACGGCTGGATCTGGTTCCTTAATATTTTCAATCAATCATGATTAATAATAATATAATAATATTTCTTTAAAATAAAAATTATTTTCAAATAAATTCCTAATTTATTGAACAGTGCAACAATCTCTGTAGCATTATTCATGTGATCAATTTGATAATCTGTAGGTGGATCTTACTGTCCCATTTTGTGCAAGTTGCAGCTGCAGAGTTGAGCATGTGAAATTTATAAATTATTAGGAGTTGAGTCATAAATCAGAATCATTGTTGATGATGATAAGTGGCAATTATTGATAGATATTTTTAGAAAATTAATCAGAATTGTGATCTAGAAAATAAGATGAACCCATGAATGTAAAATCAGAATATCCTCAAAAATATTATTTGATTCGTAAAATCAATCAGGTAGTTAAAACTCACAATTTAGAAATTACGATATTATAGCTTTAAAAATGCAGTAAAATAAGTTACTGAAGAATAACGATTGTTTATATATATATAACACTTAATATGATATCAGAATGAGAAATATTATTGAATATAAATATATATTAAAAATACTATTTTTTGATAGATTAAATTATTAAAAAATAATACTTATTTTATATAATTTTATATATGACACACATATTCGCATGCAATAATTTCTCTGAGTTATCTGACTTTGACTTTGACAATCTTCGTCCGTACTCAGATGTCACATAGACTTCAGTTTTATCATTCATTTGGTATAGTTTTTTGTTGTTTTGTCATAAATAATTAGTTGAATAGACCTTTTTTCCTACGTCATTTTGTGAGTCAAATTAGTAAAATGCAATGGATATAATTTACTAATTAAGGTGCTCTTTATTTTTCTAATTATTTAAATTGATATCATGTTGGCATTGGTCTGGTCAAGTCAATCGAGTTTATTTAGGATTTTAAATTATAAATTACCTCCTTATATAATTTTTTTTTATATTTATTTTGAAGCTACTCTATACCACTGCATCAAATAGGTCAAAAAATTTGGACGAATTGTTGCAATCATATGCAAAACTTTACTATAATAATTTATCATACCACATTATTTTTATAATCATCCAACAACTACTTTTGTCACAACTAATATAATAATATCGATACTTAAATAAAAGAGTTTTGTTTCTTAATAGAACCAGTAAACTTGTCTATTTATTTATTCATTTAATTTCTAGTAATCAATCCAAATATCCGACCCATTTAGTATAACGGTAAAGTGTAGAGTTTAAATTAAAATAATATTTTATGCGCGTTGGATATAGGGATACAAATGGATTTGGGGTGGTGAAGCTCCCACTGCGATCCACCCCAAACGAGGCGACAAGTAGAATCCAAAAAGTAAAGAAAAAAGTTTTAATCTGCTCAAAATATTTTTTAATGTGCTAAGAAATAAAGTCGAAGATGAATCAGCCTTTTTTTTCTTTTGATCCCCTCTGATCTGTCAAATTTTTGCTTCCATGTTGAATAGATTGGTAAATGATGACAAAAAATAGAATAACAAAGAGATTAGAAATCATCCCGCCCCCTACGATTCGAGTAGAAATAGATTTGATAGCGAAATCTTAGCGATCTTTTCTATGTAATAAATAAGTTGTCGGTTTGAAAATTATCCGCTCCGCATCCACCGTCGAGTATAAAATTCAATAGGAATCACACAAGGATAGATTAATAGAAACAACGGATAAAATACCCACCGGTACTCTATTAGATAAAGTACATTACATAGCCTCTGTTTGTATCCTTGGCGGATAGTGATGGGCTTGGGCCAGTTTACGGCCCATTAATTGGATTATCAAACAGGCCATATAGTTGGATCCTGTAATGAATGGGCTCAAGGACCATAATTGAATACTAAATTAGACAATGGGCCTTGGACATCACTTGTTGGGTCAGGCCCAAATCTTAATTTTTTAAGAGAAATAAAGGGAAAAATGTATAGAGACCCCCTACGCTTTTACTCTTTTGCAAACAGGTGTTTGGACTTTAAATTTTGACAATTAAACTCTCTAAACTTTATAAAATAGTACAGCAGGTCTCTCTCTTCAATTAAAGTTATTAATTACACAGCCATTCAAATAAAGGTTACTTTTCCATCCTAACATATAAAAAAAACCAAAAACCAAAAACCGAAGTGAAATTTACCTTATTTTCCAATCGTCATAATTAATTAATTATCAAAGTTGGAGAAAAAAAAATAAAATTATTTTTTCCTTTTTTAACATTTGAAGTAGGCATGTGGCCAACAAAATTGTGTAATCAGAAACTTTAATTGAGAAGAGGGCCTATTGAATTACTTGATAAAGCTTGGGAGTACTCTAATAGCAAAATTGAAAGTTTAGGCGCTTCTTTACAAAACAACTAAAGCTGGGGGGATCTTTTTACATTTTTTTCAGAAAGAAAAATAGCAGATACCCTTAGTCTTGCTAAGATTATTACTGAGCCATTTTCTGTCACATACATCCACACCAGAGTCCCGTTTGGTAATGAAATAAGACAGAACTAGCTATTCCAGAGATAAGTATAAAGTACGAAACTAGTATAAAAAAGCGTTTGGAATGATTCCAAGAATAAGAAATTTTGTGTTTGGTATGAGAATGAGAAATAAGAAGAATAAAAAATTTTAATTAGGGTAAATTATCTTTTTACCCTCAAACTTTATTATGTAATAATAAGATGAGAGATAGTGCCTCGGTAGGCGTGGAAGGATATTTAAGAAAAATATAAGAGGGTAGTTAGGAAGAGTGATAACAGTAATTCTCACTTATTCTAGTTGTGCCGGAACAATTAATTCTTGGTACGTTTGAAAGAATAAGAGTGATATCTCTTTTATTTTCGGTTCTATACCGAATCCAAACCGGCCTTAAGTCTCTCCAGTTTTTGAGTTCAAAATTTTTATATCTGCATAAAATTTGTGCGAATGTCTATATGCGTGTTATATGTAATTGCAGAAATAGATGTATGTCTAAATTAACGAAACTTTGCGTTGTAGTCAAGAAAGAAAGAAAGAAAGAAAGAATTGAAATCCAGAATTAGTGTTGATTTTCTACGTACTTATATCTTACATCTAAGGTGTTCATGGATGTTAAAATAATGGACTTGCGAAAAATTCTCTCTAATTAATTAAGCACATGTATAACCATCTACATTTATACATACACAAGCGTATTTATCTAAATGAACAATTAATTGTCAATGGAAATGGTGAAAAACAATTTATGATTGATATGGAGAGCACTTTGGAGAGTTTTCATTTCTCTCTGGGCAGAGTAAAAAAATAATAATAATAATACTACTTGTACATTCTAAAAAAATGTACATATTACATTCCACCTATTTAATGAGTAAAAATTATTTATTAATCCCATCAAATAATTAAGTCTTCTATATTTTTTTTTTTTTTTTTTTTTTTTTTTTTTTTTTTTTTTGATTACCGTCTATTTATTTATGTTCAACGGTTCAGATTTAATTATTTTTTTATTATGACATTCAATAGCATGTCATTTTGAGAGTGATATCGATTACCAAATATCCAAAAAAAAAAGAAGAATATTTTGATCTTTTTGATTCAAGGGTAATTAAGTAATTTTATCACTATTTTGAGAGTTTTTATTTTGTAAATATTATAAATTATAAAAATTTTAATTTAATGAGTGTTTTTATTTTTAGAAAGATTATAAATTTTAAATATTCTAATTTAGTTAATTATGATCTTAAATGGTAAATTTTTAATTCTCTTTGTTTAATTATTTATATATTGTAACTAATTTTAATTTTAGATAATTGTATTAAAATTTAGATTATTTTTAAAAATTAAAATTTAAGAACCTAGTAATTTCTATTTAAAAAAAAACAATTCAAATAAAACTCCTTAAATTAATGTGAAAATTCTAATTCTAAAACTCTTTAAATTAATGCTTAAATTATAATTTTAAAACTTTTTTAATTAATACTTAAATTAGTGCAAAATTAATGGGTAATTAAATTAGAAAAATTCTAATTTTTTTTAAAAATATTAAATATGTTGAATTTGAATTTTAAACTAAATTTAAACTTTATTAAAATATTAATATAAATTAATGACTAAATTATAAAGTTTATATTTATTCTGGAGTGTATAAATAGTTTTTTTTTTTTTTTTTTTTTGTGAAAAAACAGTCGTCGTCAAATTGAGACAAAAAAAAAAAATCATAAACCCATCACATTTCGGATCACCTAATATTGAGCTATGCTATACCCTATTTGGGTGTACATTCTACACCTATTCCATCCTAAGATGAGCATTCATCCACTCATCACTTCGAAAGTGACGAATAAAATTTATTCCATCCTAAAATGAATGGGGTGTAAGATATACACCTCAAATTAGGTGTACACTTAGCTTTTTTTTTTATTATTAGCCCAAAAATAAAAACGAAGGTACATAACATCAATCACCCCCACTAATCACATCCTCTCTCACAATTCTTTTTGAACTTTGCTTCTGAAGTACTTGCATGTTATGTACCATGCATGGTACGTACGTTTCATCAACCCCATTAGTTATTACACTCTACTCAAAAAGCCTTATTCTTATTTAGTTCCAACATGACAGAGTGTATTTGTATGCGCATGCACCAACAAATTAGAGGGCTTTTAGCTTTCATGCATGCATGCCACAACTGCTGCTTTTGGCAGAAGCAGTTGGAACATCTGGTGCCGACAAACTTAGCCCCCACACCGCTAAGTGATCTGTCCATTTATTTTATCTCAAATTTTCATCTACATCGATTTCTCGCAATTATTTTGAGGTCTCAGTGGAACTTCAAATATGAGATGATTATGTCGAGCAAAACATATTAATTATTCATATATCGTGTTTCAGTATTTTCACCTACTCTAAAATTTGAATAAATCTGAGGAATTTCTCCCCTTCAGCTCTTTCTTGATTCATATGTTTTGTGGAATGATTAATTGGTTTAAGATTACATGATTAGCAGTGTCCAATTTTTTTTTTCTTTTTTGGTAAAGTTAATTGTTCGTAGGCCCTCGTTCCAAGATGCCTACATAACTTATACTAACTGAGAAGTTGTGGTCTCGATACTCTATTTTCTTAATGGCGCATGCAGGAATTAGATTCAACAAATAAAAGGCAATTAATTAAGGTTATACTTTAATAGCTGTTTCAAAATAAACATTGCAAAAAAAATAAATAAATTCGGAGAGCATGGTATAGTCAACTTTATATGTGGTTAATTATTTGTTACCATGAACATAAAAATAAGTTGTAGAAAGAAATAAAAATTAAATCACTATCTTTTGAGGTATTGAAATAAGGTAAAGTGCAATTCTGCGATTTGCTATTCTTTAATTTTATTATAATAATCTATCGTTAAATAAAATAGTAAAGTATAAGCTAGTAAATTACTATATTTTCCATTATGTGGTTTGTAAATTATAATATTTCGATACCACTTAACATTAGGTTCTTAATTACAATGATATAAATGAAAAATAATAAGATAATAAATTATTTTTTTTTAAACGACAGAACGAGGTATATAAAAAAATACATTAAACTATATAGGGGCAAGTTAAAGTGTTTCTAGTGATACATTTTTATTACATTTTAAAATGCTAGTTTTAATCCCTTGCAATACAATATATTTCTAAACAATTTTATATATATATATATATATATGTCCCGTTTGGTTCGGGTATAAATTTAAGAGGTATAAATTTTTTTATATCTAAGATAATTTGCTATTCCGGAATAATCAAGTATAAAAGTTAAATTATTTTTTGTTCAAAAGTTGGTATTTTCTGGAATAAAAAAAATTATGTTTGGTTAAAATTATGGAATAGTAGAGAATAGTGGAAAAAGATAATAAATTTTTTTATCAAAATATCAATTTTGCCCTTACCTTATATATATATATAAATTAATTTTAATTATTATAAATTAATTAAAATGATAATTTAATTGTAAATAATAAATTATATCTTACCTAAGCAAAATGATTTTTTATATTTTATAGTATATTTTAGTAAATAATAATGAGTAAACAAAATATAAAATAATTTTTTATATTTTATAATATATTTTAATAAATATAATTAGTAAATAGTATATTTTAGTAAATATAGTCTTAGATTAGAAGGTAAGTTAAAGTACAAAAAAAAAAAATTATATTCATTGTCCCTAAGTATAAACCTTATTTTAGGGGCAAGGTGGAATCCTGAGATAACCCGTTAAGCAGGAAATATTTTAAACCTTTATTCCTAGATTTTTTTTTTTTTTATGTTGTTTGGCAAGAATTGAGAATAAAATTCTCCCTTTATCCCCCAACCAAATAGGGCCGTAGAGTAGAGCTTATATGCTTTTAAAAGCACAAATTCATTCATACTTGTGAATTTTTTATTATTGAATTTGTATTGAGATTCGTGCTTTTGTAAAGTCAACTAAAAAGAGAGAAAGATAAAATATAAATCACAAATTCCAATACAAATTTAATGGTAAAAAATTTACAAGTATAAATGACCTTTACTTTTAAAAACATATAAGCTCATCTCTCTCTCTCTCTATATATATATATATATATATATAGAGAGAGAGAGAGAGAGAGAGTGAGAGTGAGAGAGTCCGGTTATGATATTTTTAAAAGTACTAAATACTTAATGCTTATAAGTTTTTTAGATATATACTTTTAATCAATTTCATCATTTATATCCTGCTATTCCACTAGCCACACTCACCAAACTTATAAAAAATTTACTATTATTCTAGCCCTATAAATCTTAAAACTCAAATACTAATGGCATGGTGCTTTTAAAAGCATAAGAGCTATATTATATATAGAGAGAGAGTCTAGTTATGATACTTTTAAAAACACCTAACATTTGATACTTTCAAATTTTTAACTATTAAATCTTATCACTTTGATCAATTTTATCTCTTACATCATATTATTGCACAAACCACTTACTAAAGCTCAGATACCACTATTATTCTAACTCTTTAAATTCTCATCTAAATTTTGAAAATTTACAGACACTAATAACTTAGTGTTTTTAAAAACAGAGTGATTCAATTATATATTTATACATGTATATACTTTCTAAGTAAAGAAAAGGAAAAAGTTGTGCCCTAATTTTAAATGCATGGCCAAGGGAACATTGAGCTCAGCAATTCACCATTGTCCCTCTTTATCTCAAAAGAGCCGAAAGGATCGAAGCCCACTTGTCCCCCGTGACTCCATTTTTAGGGTTTACAAAGGAGATCGAGTAATGAGATGGGGAGAGCGGGAAAAGCCACAACTAAATTACTTTGTTATAAAAGGCTACGTGATCTCTTACTTTTCCAATCAGTGACACTCTCTCACTACAATTAATCATGAATCAAAAACAATTAAAAACAAAAAATAAAAGAACATATATTAATTCTCTTTGTATATATTATTTTTCTCTTTTATTCAACCAAACCACCCTTTCTTTACACAACATCACAACTCCATTCTCCTTGCATGTCGCATGCATGTAGTCCCCATTAATATCTATCTTTTGGTCGTTACAAGAGATCCAAAGTTCATGATATATATATATATATATATATATATATATATATATATATATATATATATATATATATATATATATATATTTGTTGAGCAATGCTACATGTACACCCCGAAAGGGTGTACATCATACACCTCCATCATTTTAATGGTGACGATATTTTTTACGGGTCACATCGAGTGACCCATCATCACACCCCCACCCTTAGATGGGTGGGGTGTATGATGTACATCCCGAAAGGGGTGTACACGTAGCATTTTCCTATATTGTTTAGAAAACTTATATGTTTTTTTTTAAAAGAAGAATAATTTAAGGTGGAATTGTACATATGTAGATGATCCCCCACAACTATAGGCCGTTTTGAAGTGTCCTTTCAACTTTATTTATTTATTAACTTTTGATTTTTTTTTTCTTTACCAAATTCTCATAAGTGATTCGATCAAATTAAGTGTGTACCTAATATATAAGAGTAGAATTTATACACTTTTGAAAACACAAGAATAATTATACTTGTGAATTTTTTATTATCGAATTTGTATTGAGATTTGTACTAGTTGTAAAGTCAATTAAAAAAAGAAAAAAAAAATATAATAACACGAATCTCAATACAGATTCAATAATAAAAAATTTACAATTATATTTTGTCTTGTGTTATTAAAAGTATATAAGCTCTACTCTATCTAATAATGTCTTACAAAATACTTAGAGTTCTTTGCATTGAGTTAATCTAATACAGTGGAAATTTGTAATGGACAATTTGATCTGTTCAGTTTAAATTTATTTTTAATCGAAAAAGAATTTTGATATTAAATTCATAAAATTTTCATATGAAAAATGTCTAAAGATTTCCTATATTTTAGCTCTTTGTAAACTCACATTTAATTTTTAAATTTTATCAAATAGCCCTCTTTTCAATCAAAATGATTAATTATACAACCATTTTGATGAGATGCAGTGCATATAATCTTATAAGATTTCAAATTAATGTGGGAACATTTTATTTTGCTCTTAAAATTTCCATAATTATGCAACCACTTTGATTTTCGTTATTATTATTGTTCTTTTCTCTTAGAATAGAAAATTAATTTTCGTTATATGTTTTAAAGTTTTATAATATTATATGTAAGGCGTATATATGAGATCAATAATCATATAATTAGCAACGTTAATTTATTTTTAAAAATTTTAAATAAATTTATTGTCAATATTAAAAATTCAGATGAGGATATTTAAAAAGGGCAATGCTACTTACACACTCTATATGGGGTGTACATCACACACCCCACCCCATCTAAGGGTGTGGATCACTGGTCACTTCGAAGTGACCGATAAAATTCACTCCATCCTTAAATAAGTGGAGTGTAAGATGTACACCCAACTTGGGAGTGTACAAAAAATATTTTCTATTTAAAAAAAAATAAAGTCTAGAGAGTTTCTATATTATATTTTATTATTATTTTTTAAGAGTTTCTATATTATATTTTATTATTATTTTTTATTATTTTTAGGTTGTTGCACGATGTGACCTATATGTAGACCATTTGGTGTGACAGATAAATGTGTGACATTTACTAAGTTTGATGATGTTTAATATCCTACCACATTATTATTATAATGAAGAATAATTTCGTGGACGCCATTCACAAGACACAACACGCCAGACCTGACTCTAATAAAATGCCCAAAAGCCAGGCATGCAAAGGCCGGCCCCTCTTGCCATCACTGCAGTGGAATGTTTCCTAATAAGATAACAAATTACAAATAAATTAAAGTTGAACTTATATGCTTTCAAATTATAAAACAATTCATATTTATAAATTTTTTATTATTAAATTCGTATTGAAATTTATATTTTTTATTTTATTTTTTTTTCTTTTTAAATAACTTTATAAAAATACTAATCCCAATATAAATTCAAGAGTAAAAAGTTCACAAGCATGAATTATCTTGTGCTTTTAAAAATATATAAGTTCTACTCAATAAATAATACTATTTGTACATTTCAAATAAAATATATAATATATATTTTATTTATCTAATAATTATTAAAATTCATCGCAAAAATATTATATTTGGAGCGTATAAATAGTATTTTTTTAAAAATATAATAAATATTTTATTAGTTTTTTGTGCTGATATTACAACTTTAGCTTCTATACTTTTCATCAAGTATATTTGGTAAAAATGTATAGAACTTGTATATAACTTACCAATTGAGAGCTTCTATGTTTTTAAAAGCGTAAGTCATAGTCACTTATAAATTTTTGATATTTTGATAGAAATTTTTATAAAAATTCTCTTTCGCTACTTTATTGGATTTTGGATAGAATTTTGAAAACTATATATTAATTTTATCTTTGAGATGATTTATATTTTGGTAAAAGTATTAATATCAAATATGATAATATTTGGATAAAAATGCACGACTTACTTGAACTCTTATAATTTTGATTTGCTCATCCAATTCTTAAAATTTTAATTTTACTATGTAATCTCTTATTTAATTTGAGTGAATCAGTAACATTTTAACTTCAATATTTAAAATTTGTTATTTTTTTTACAAATTTAATTAGTATATTTTAAATAATTTTCGCAATTAAAAATGTATTATAATAAATAATTAGTTTAAATTTTAAAGTCTGAGTGTCGGAACTCAAATTAAATAAATATAAAAATTAAATATTAAAATTAAATTTTTTAAAAATTATATAGTATAATTTTTATAAGTATTTTATCTGATGGATACAAGAACAAAGTAGCAGCATAGTATATATCCACACTTTTTTACCAAAGAAAAAAAAAAAGTAAAATGATAGAAACAGAAAAAGAAGTATATGGAGAGCCTGCACCCTACTCTTCTTTTTATTTCCTCCATTGTCTCTCTTTCCCCTTCCCTCCTCTCCAATTGTAACTTTGTAAGCTCTTCGAATTCATATATATACCACCCACCCTCTTCCTATCCTCCTCCTCCTCCTCCACTCCAAGTTAACTAAGAACCTACTCCAATGGCCCAAGAAGAGAAATGGGAGCCCTTCGGTGATGTTGTTGTTGTTGATGACGACGACGATGAAGACGAGGCCTTGTCTCTCAGTGACCTCCCCGACAACCTCTCCGACGACAACAACAACTGCAGCAGCAATAGCAAGCCAACGTGCAATCCCCACACGCCCGACACTCCCACCACCGACTTCGAGTTCCGCGTCTCCTTCGGCGGCGGCGAAACCACAACCGCCGCCGCCGCCGCCGCCGCGGCCTCCGCGGCAGACATGTTCGCCGCCGACATGTGCGCCGCCGACGAGGTATTCTTCCGAGGACAACTCCTCCCCCTCAGCTCCTGCTCCTCCTCCTGCTGCTCCTCCTCGGAGAGCGCCCTCTTCCGGTCCGGTTCGCTCTCCGACTCATTAGACAGGTCCGCCTCCTCAACCGGCCTCAGCAGCCGCAGCAGCAGCGGCTGCGTCAGCCGCAGCCCCTCCTCCAACCGCGGCGGTGGGGACGCAGCAGCGGCGCCACGGCTCTCCGCGTCGGCCAACTACTTGCTGTACACGCTCCCGAGCCCCTCCCCGCAGATTCGCAGAAATGGCGGCGTGGGCGCGCCCTCACGCCGGAGCACGAGCTCGCACGGGCCCGGGATATTCCGCCTCGGAGTCGCGCGAGCCCCGGACATCATCGAGCTCTGCGACCTCCGCATGCGGTCTCGGTCGCGGTCGCGGTCGCATGCCGACGCCGCCGCGCGGGACGGGAAAAAATCGCTCGGTAGCCGCAGCAGCAGCAGCAGCAGCAACAGCAACAACAACAACAGTAATAGTACTAATAGTATTGGTGGAACCTTTAGGTTGTTGTTTCCGGGAGGTGAGCGCGGTAACGAGCCAAAGGCGGCTGGGAGGAGGTCGACGACGAGGGCGGCGCCGCTCATGGGACGTGGGTTCGGGTGCAGCTGCGCTCCCGATGCGGTGGAGCCGGTGACTTCACCGATCGCAGCGTCTTTACGCAAGAAGGTGGCAGCGGCGGCGGCGGCGTCCCCACCGAAGATGAAGGAGAAGGAAGAGAAGGAGGAAGAGAGGGGGGGGTTGAAGAGAGGTGAGAGCTTGTGTAGGAGGAGGATCTTGGAGTGGATTGAGGAGCTCTCCATTGGAAAGGTGGTGATGGGTAATTACTGAGTTGGACTTTTGTTATTACCATGCATATATGCATGTCTTGCAACTATGAACTGTCCAGTTGATCTGTACTATTATTTTTATTTACTAAGACTAAGATGACACTTTTAATGTTATGGAGTTCTTAAAATTGTGATGTTGCTACTGCATGAATCTCCAAATTTCGAAAAATTTTTTTTTGATTTGCTGTGCGTGTCAATAATCAAAGTAACTGTACGTATTTGGAGAACGTATTCTCAAATCAACGCAGAGAGGGTGCGGGGGTGGAGTTAGTTGAGGGCTTGGAAGATGATAATTTTGGTTTGAATTAATTAATGTTCTTTTTTTTTTTACTTAAAAAAAAAACATCAGTTAATTTGTAAATGTTGTTCTACTTGTTGTTGACCTCTTTTTTCTTTTTTTTTTTTTTTCTTTTTTGGTGGCTCAACTTTCTAAGTGTTTCTCGTGGAGAAGGGGGAGTCATGATAAAAGTGTGACTCTTTTTGAAGGGTGTAGTGGTGATGGTGGAGGTGGTAATGAGAGATATATGACAAAGTAGCATTTTGGGTGGTGGTGGTGCTGGTGAAAAGAAAAGAGTTTTTGAAGGAGAAAAAAGTGGGCGTGAATCATTGATCTCTTCCTATGATTCCATGTTTGAATCTTTTTCCCTTCTTTTTATGGTGTACATTTGTATTTCCTTTTCTTTTCCTAGAAAAGACTCTAATGTGTAACAGTTTTTGTAAACATTTAATCAATTACTCTTTTATAAATTGATAGTAAATAAGGTTAAATCAGTTTAAAAAGTGTTCGATTAATTACCATTGTAATTGAACATGAAAGTGTTTGTTACTGTAGAATATAACTAAAAGAATATATATATGTGATATTGCTATAGATTAATTTACTTTTACTATAAAAAAAATTTCAATATAAGGATAATTTTTTTACGTTGTTGGAGGGAAGCGTTTACAAGTGTTTCTATAATATAACAAATATCGACGTTTCAAAAAACATCATCATACAAATCTTTTATTATATTAAATTAATTTATTAAATAATAAATTTTATTATTATTTTTAATTTTTTGACGCTTTAAAATATCAGAATTTTAAAAAATCTTGATACTTTAAAGCGTCAGAAAATATTTTACCGACGCTTGGCATAAGCGTCGTTATATACGTGACGACTCTTCATTTATCAATGTTTTAATCGACACTTTTAAATGCGTCGCTAGACTATATTAAGCATCATTAAGTATATAAAAAAAAATTCTTTAAATAATTTTTTTTTTTTTTTAGTGTTTGTTATGAAGGTGTTTGGTTTTCTTCTAATTTTGTTCTAAAACTGATGATAGAAATAGTAATAAGAGAGAACAATATAAGAAAGAGCTCCAACCTCTTTTTTGTTTTACTCCAAAATTGTAAGAAAAAGTGTCTCAATTGTAGTATTTTTAAATCCAAAATTGTAAAAGGATAATTAGGCATTCCAAAAACTCGGGCTAGTGTTCCGGTATGGTGCAAGGAGGTGGAGTGTCAGAAATTCGAAATTCTCACCTTCACGGCGAAGTAAAGGTACTGTCGGAATAGGATTAAAGAATGATGTAAAATTCATTTTTATAGCATTATGAAGGCAAAGGAGAAGGTGATGTTTGATATATAGGATATCGATAAGCTAGAGAAATGCCATGAGCTTGCCCCGGATGTGTTCGAGAGACGGGAGGAGCTAAAATGAAAGCTTAGTAAAGTGCTGGATGATGAGAAAACTTTATGAAAAACCAGAGCGAAGCAAAGGTGGTTGAAAGAGGGTGATGAAAATATTAAATTCTTTCACGTCTATGCAAACGGAAGGCGACGGGCTAACGAGATAGGCACTATTGAAAATGACGGAAGAATCTTTCGGACGGACGGGAAAAAAAGTCGAATTTTTTTCGTAAGTTTAAGGAGTTGTTCACTCCTAGGGATTTCGGACCGACACAGTTTGGAGATTAGAGTGGTCTCTTTCACGAGCGGTGCGTTTCCGAAATGGACTGTCAAAATCTTTCTGCTCATTTTAGTATGGAAGAGATTAGGGTGGCAACGTTCCAACTGGGGGGACAAAGCCCCAGGTCCCGACGGGTTCCCACTTAGGTTTTATCAAACTTTTTGGGATACTGTGAAAGAGGATTTGGGAAAAAAATTTCTAGAATTGTACGAGGGGGGGTGCTTTACAGGTCCTATTGACTATTCTTATGTTTACCTGGTCCCTAAAAAGGAAAGCCCGTCGAAGGCGAGCGACTTTCGACCGATAAGCCTACTAAATGGGATCCAGAAGATTATCTCGAAGGTATTTGCTAATACATTAGCACATGTCTTGCATACATTGATTTCGCAGTACCAGTCCGCATTTCTTAAAGGGAGGAATATATCTGATGCATTCGTGACAGCCTGCGAACTTGTTGGGTGGCCAGCAGGATGAAGATAGAGAGGGTTGGAGTGAAAGTGGACTTCGAAAAGACATACAATAGAATTAGTTGGTCTTTCATGCGTAAAGTCATGAAATTGTGGGATTTTTGTGACAAGTGGTGGTGTGGGTGGATAGAATAGTGTGTCGAAAATGCTAAAGTAGCGGTGTTAGTGAATGGGACTGCTACTAATCGGATCAAAAGCAAGAGAGGTGTGAGACAGGGGGACCCTCTATCACCGTATTTGTTCCTGTTAGTGGTCGAGTGCTTGGCACGGATGACAGATGAGGCGGTCAAAAATAATCTTATTAGTGGCATTAATTGGGCTGTCGGAAGATTGTAGAATATCGCTAATTCAGTACGCGGACGATACGCTGTTCTTCTGTGAAGCGAGGAAAAAGTTTGTGAGGAATTTTAGATTCATATGGCACCTTTTTTAGTGGGCTTCGGGTCTTAAAGTGATCACGAATAAAGAAAAATTGGAACTCTTCTACACAGGTCGGCCTGAGCTTAAGGCAAATAGATTGGCGAAAATCTTGGATTGCATGGTTGGTGTTTTTCCGACGAAGTATCTTGGTCTGCCCCTGTCTAATAAGGGGTTGAGAAAGGAGGATTGGGCTGGGGTCATCAACAGAATACTCAGAAGAATTAACGGTTGGCAGGCTAAACTCCTGTCAAGAGGAGGAAGACTTACGTTGGTCAACACAGTCCTAACCAACATTCCCATATATTTGTGCTCTATTTTCAAAGCTCCAAGCTCGGTCACTAAGAGAATCGAGGCTCTCAGAAGGGATTTTTTTTTGTTTGGTGACTTGTAGCGTAATGGAAGGGGGTAGCTAATAGCTTGGAAAAATGTCTGCAGGAATAAGGCGGAAGGTGGACCGGGTATCCTACAGCTAGAGCTGATGAATGACACCCTTATAATCAAATGGTGATGGAGGTTCTTTACGGCGCCCGATCTCCAATGGAATAAACTTATCAGAGCGCTTTACTACGTACTCGAGGAGAAAACTACTGTGGGATGGGAGAGTGTCAGGCCGTTCTCACAGTAGTGGCGGGACGTCGTCAGGATTGAAGAGCTCTTCAGGAATGGGGTCTCGTTCCAACGCGGAAACGAAAGAAATATCAATTTTTGGTCAGATAGATGGCGTGGCGAGATTACCTTACAATCTCTCTTCCCTGAGATTTACCTTGACATGGAGAGAAAATTCGTTTTTGTCGGCGACTGTTTTGGACGATCCCGAAAATTTTTGGGAGGAGCCAAAATGAGCGGGCAGAGGGGGCAGAGGGGATCTAGAGATGCGCACCAACTAAGAGAGCTTCTGGCGGGCGTCACCCAGGGATCGAGTAATGACAGTGTGTTGTGGCGGTGGCAGGAAAAAGGGTCATTTTTTGTTAAGTCTACTTACTTGACACTTAGTGACGGGGGTATTAGAGATCTGTACGCCAGAACGTTGTGGAGTCTCCGATGCCGCTTAAAGTACAGATCCTCGTTTGGTTGGTGCTCAAGAGACGGCGGTTAAAAGCGCACAATTTGATTAGGAGAGGTTGGGTGGAGAACACACTCTGTATACTGTGTAGATGTGAGGAAGAGTCGGTAGACCACCTCTTTGTGAGTTGTGTCTATACACATTTTGGGGAGGGGCGATGGGAACTTGTGGTGGGGGGCCATGATAAAAATATTAGGAGTGTCTGGGTGGCTCTGGAGGGATCCGCTGTTAGGAATAGAAGCTTATTGTATCTATCGGATACTTGGTCGGTGCTGTGGACAAATAGGAACAAAGTTATCTTCCAACAAGTCAATAATGACCCACTTAGCGCTGTAAGGTGGGTTGGCAGAGCGATGAAGTTGTGGGAGGGCATGAGGTGAGGCGGTGGTGAGAATGATTTTTTTTTTTTTTTTTTTTTGCCTTTCGCGTGTGTTATTTTTGATCCATTTTTATTCGTCTTAAATAAAACAGGTAGCTTGCTATTGTTTTTTTTAAAAAAAAACTCTGGATTAATAAGTTACCCCAATTTAACAAATATTGCAAACAGGTTCTGACACTTGCTTTTAAATTGTTTGTGCAATTAATCATGTATTTTCCTTCTTATTTGGCTAATTTATATTTTTCATTTGCCATAAAATCATTGAATTGTTTTACGTTTATAATTGCCATATATTTTGGAACATTTTGCACATTATGATGCATGCTAAGATCACACATAATTTGTATATACGACTCTATCTTCTAAGTTATATATTAAAGTACAAAATAAATAAATTTTACAATTTTAAAAGCTCAAATATTTCTTTTCAAATATATTATATTTAGATATGTTTTGTATATTTCACCAAATTAATTAACAACAAAAAGCTTATATTTCTTATTGTCACTACACCAATGTTGGCTTTTAGCGGCACTTTAAACTGCCGGGAAACATCATAAAAGTGCCGGTAATAATTTTTCCCGGCATTTTTTTGTGGCATTTTTTTGTGCCGGCGAAAACTCCGTCGGCAAATCTTTTACCGGCACTTATATCAAACTGCCGGCATAGATGGTAAAGCCGGCACTTTAAACCGCCGGCAAAACGATCGACATTGCCAGCAAAATGATCTATTCCGGCACTCAAAACCGCCAGCATATCCCATTTTAGTGGCACTTACAAGTGCCGGCAAAACGATCTATTCCGGCACTCGAAACCGCCAGCATATCTTATTTTAGTGGCACTTACAAGTGCCAACAAAACTATCTGTCCCGGCACTCCAAAATGCCAGCGTATCTAATTTTAGTGGCACTTAAAAGTGCCAGCAAAACGATCTATTCCGACACTCCAAACCGCCAGCATATCCCATTTTAGTGGCACTTACAAGTGCCAGCAAAACGATCTATTCCGGCACTCGAAACCGCCAGCATATCTTATTTTAGTGGCACTTACAAGTGCCAGCAAAACTATCTGTCCCGGCACTCCAAAATGCCAGCGTATCTGATTTTAGTGGCACTTACAAGTGCCAGCAAAACTATCTGTCCCGGCACTCCAAACCGCCAGCATACCCCTTTTTAGTGGCACTCATAAGTGCCAAAATAATTATAAAATTATAGTTTTTCCATTTAATTATCCCAACAAAAAAGTGTCGTCAAATATAATTAAAAGTGTCGGCAAATAAATTTATATCCTAACAAAAGGAAATGCCGACAAAAAAAGAATTTTTTATTCATTTTTATAATTAGCAATAAAATAATAGTTTAATTATGTCAAATACTTGTTTCATATCAACACAGAAGATTTTTAAAAGATATTTAAAAACATGCAAATAATTACAATTAAGCACAATAAATTTTAGTCATAGGCAAAATACCATCAATTTATAAAATTGAGAGTATATATCATCTAATCAACATCCATAATAGACAAAAAATACCATCAATTTATAAATTTTCAAGTATATATATCATCTAATCAACATACATAATAGACAAAAAAAATATACCATCAATTTAATTAATTGCAACAAGAAAATTATATCGGCATATATACTTCATATACATATTTGAGTCATATACAAAATGAAGGAAAGAAGGAGATCGACATTGCAATTAGTCACCAGATTACTTCTCCTTAACTTAATCAAACCTGCATTAGAAAAAAAAAAAACTATTAAGCGACTGTGAAACAACAAAAAGATTTAATTAGCATACTATTTTCAATCTATATGAGAAGATAAAATTCTAAGAAAAGAACCTAATCATTTCCACATTCAACACACAGAATAAATATCGAATATTTACCTTTTACAAATAATGAAAAGAACCCATAAAAAAAAAAGGCTTAGACCGACAGCACTTATAAAAAAAAAGGTCATTACTTTCGATACTATATTTTGTTTTTTATCAAAGACTCAATCAAGCTTCGTCTTTTATGGCCACTTTCAAACAGGATTTGGTAAAGTTCTAAATTTTATTGATTGGAATCACAAGCTTTAAATTGCAAAGCTTAAGTCCCCGTTCGCCGAATCTGCAAAATGGCGAAATGCGGCGAAATGATCTGTAACATATTTTAAATATGATTACAGTCGAGTTCGGTGCGTTTCGGACCGACGCGAGGTGCATCGGGTCGAAAAGTGAGTTGAAGTTCAAGGACTTTGCGAATTTCAGAAATTCTGATTTTTGTTATCGGTAAGCTTTTCGAGGCCCTATTTTGAAGACTTAGAGTAGTCAAAGAATTAAGAAGAAATCGTGAGGTGTCTCAGAAAAGTCTGCTGATTAAAAGGGATGAAATGCCGAGGTGAGAGATTGAAAGAAAATAGGAGAACGAAGCGATGCAAAATGCTTTAAAAATTCTGAAACTGCAGTTTTTGCTGATGCAGTTTATCGCCAAGCTTTTTCGGAGCCCTATTCCGAGGGCTTAGAGCAGCCCAAAAATTTAAAATAAATCGTGGGGAGTTTAAGAAAAATTTGTAGAATAAAGGGAAGAAGAAAAATTCAATTTCGATTTTCTAGTTGGCGGCAAAACGCAGATGAAAAGAGCTTGCCGATATCAAAAATCAGAATTTATAAAATTCGCTAATTTCTTGAACTTCAACTCACTTTTCGACCCGATGCACCTCGCGTCGGACCGACGCGAGGTGCATCGGGTCGAAAAGTGAGTTGAAGTTCAAGGACTTAGCGAATTTCAGAAATTCTGATTTTTGTTATCGGTAAGCTTTTTCGAGGCCCTATTCCGAGGGCTTAGAGCAGACCAAAAATTTAAAATAAATCGTGGGAAGTTTAAGAAAAATTTGTAGAATAAAGGGAAGAAGAAAAATTACAATTTCGATTTTCCAGTTGGCGGCAAAACGCAAATGAAAAGAGCTTGCCGATAACAAAAATCAGAATTTCTGAAATTCGCTAATTCCTTGAACTTCAACTCACTTTTCGACCCGATGCATTTCGCGTCGGTCCGAAACGCACCGAACTCGACTGTAATCATATTTAAAATATGGTACAGGTCATTTCGCCGCATTTCGCCATTTTGCAAATTCGGCGAACGGGGACTTAAGCTTTGCAATTTAAAGCTTCAAAAACTCTCAATTCCAACCTAATTCCTAAAAAAATTGTCAAGCAGCTACCTGCTGCTGCTCAAATTGTCATGCAGCTACCTACCCGCTTGTGCTGCTGCTTGAGCAGCAGCAGAAGCTGCTGCTCAAACAGCTGCTGCTCAAGCAGCAGCTTGCGCTGCTGCTGAGCAGCAGCAGCTGCTGATGCTGCTGCTGCTCAGCACAAAGGGAAAATGATGCCAAAATTTATCCTTGATTCATGTTCCAACTCTTGAAAACAACTAAGTGATATGACTCTTTCCTTAATTTCCCATATATGCATGTTAATCATGGAGTACTGTACGTTAGATGATTGAAATCAGAAACCATGATAACTGAGCAACTAGTTTAAAACTTTTTTGGAAGTCATTGAAGCACCGATAATAATGGAGTCATCCACTTGCAAAAACTATAATATACCTGATGAAATTCATCATTTTTTTTTTGCGATGGTAAAATCCATGATATCAGAAGGCAGTTTTCGGTTAGTATAAGTATTTTTTGGTTAGTTAGTTCAAGTCAAGTCGGTCAGTTTAAAAAGAAGCAATAGTAAATATGCAATTGCCATAAAGATAGGCAGTCATCTGACATATGAGGAATGCCATAATGTATTGCTGCCCATAACAGAACAAACTATATGAAACCAATAAAACTCAGTTAACCTGCAAATGCGCCGATCGAAGATCTGCTTCACAAAAGCTACATTCTTTTAAGCATGCATCTGCAAAATAAATATTGTTTGGATATAACTGTCAGTCATGAATATAGAGCCGTAAGAACATCACAGAATCACAACGAATATTACAAATGTATATAATTTGAATAAACAGCATGAAAAAGAAAAAATAGCCGAAACTCATTATTTTTTATTAAAGAAATGACCTTGCAAGTTTGCACTCTGAAGATTCGCCCTATCTAATATAGCTCCACGAAGATTCGCTCCAATAAATTCACATCTGTTATTGATGGCACAGAAAATTAAGGACTTGCATTGCCAAATTTGATGTGGAAAAAAGAAGAGAGAAAAAAAGTTGACATGGATTTCGATTAGTGCAATTTGAAATATAATACAAAATAATGACCATTAGAGAACTTGACTAAAATATTGATTGACTGTAAAATTGTAAATGCAGTTACGTACCATGAGTGTCATTATGGAATCTATAGTACTTATACAAAGACCATCATCATGCAGGGTGCCTTGACACATCATTATATGTAGGCACCAGGTGGAAGAAAAACAGGTTTTCTCAATAAGACTTGAAATTACGCCATGAAGACAATCAGAAGGCTTTAAGAAACAGAAAAAACAAATGTATATTGCGGCTTCATATAAGACTAATTATTATAAGTAGGCTGAGTTACCGTCTGAGAATAAAAATGGCATACACTGTTTTCTTGCCGTTTCTATTCTTTTTCCTCTATAGAAAGGATGAAGCATTAACCGGTCTTATGATGATATAACAGAATGTAAAAGATACTCAAAGTTACACATATTCTATATAGAAGCACAGATCACTGTAGCAATGATGAAGTATCTTACTCACGCAAAATAGCATCTTGGAAGATAGAACCTTCTGCTTTCACATCCTGTTAAACAAATACAGTTAGAATATTTCCAAATATTAATGTAGTACATAAATTACCAAAAAAAATAATTTTGTTTTTGTTTCATTAGCAATAAATAGGTTGAACAGTATTAGTCAGCAAGAGTTATTGTGGTCAGTTGATTGTACTTCCAAAGATACAAGGAATGTGGTATTAATTCTAGGTTAGTAAGCGAAGGAATTTCATCCGAAAAATGGGTAGTAAAATTTAAAGCATTATTTGCTGCAGATTCAAATAAACATATCCTACCCCAAACTTAGCCTTCTGAAGGTTAGAGCATGAAAAGTTGGTTTTCTCAATGCATGCATAACTGAAGTCAACAAATGACAGGTCCTGCAGATCACAAGAATAGAATGCTAAATTTACTCATATGTCCTTTCCTAAGGTAAGTGATATCACCGATACATTTCTTGACAGAGACATATAGATTCATTGAATCTAGTCAAATTCAATATAATCAAAATCAATGAATGTGATATGCCTCTACCAAAATTGCATCTGTTAATAGCAATTCCACTTAGGGGATGTAAACACTATAATGTGGCACCGTAGTAGAAGAAAATTTTACCAAAATTTGGAATTGGCAACTTTAAATAGACATGTTTATTCTGAAAAGTTAAAGGAGTTCTCTAATTAGCCAACTCTAAGAGCTTACAAGCTTAGAGAGATCCAGACGAGAAAGATTCAGACCACGAAATCGAACTCTTTCATTCTGGATGCATTTGATAATGTCTGTTCGTGTCAACTCAGGTTTTGAAGTATCTTCATCTTTCTTCTTATTCATATTTGCTTTTATATAGTCAACTAACCCCTGCAAAATTCAATAGCAGCAACAGTAGTGAATTGATGAACACCGATCCACCTTAGCTAAAATAAAAAAAATACCAGGTAGACCCTCATAACATGAAGCAAAACAGAGGAAATAGACACTTGCAACATATCAAATAAATGCCGACACATGAACTAGCACGCTTCCATCGTTTACTAGACTGGTCAAATCAGGGGATCGTTCTATTAATATAATGAAGATGGAAAAATGACAGACGAGTCACCCATCCTTGCACTTATTCATCATGTCATTCAAACTTCTACAACTACTTCCGACAAGGTACAATATGACTTCAACATGCATATGTTCAAGAGATAAATTTATATGATAAATCACAGAGTTAGCTAACTCTCTGAACTCCAAACTAGTCAATTTGATGACAAAGAGGTACAGAGCATTATCTTACAACGAGGCAGAATTGATGAGATATTTCTCAGAAATGCACCATTTAGGAAACCATTTGTTGATAATCTATAACATTTCCATATATATTAACTACCAATAATACAGGTCTCGACTTCATGCGATGTATAAGAGCAGTTATCGGATCACATGCCAAACTGAACTTTGCATACCAACCTTTTCAAGCTTTACGTACTCTCAAGCATTACCTGATGCATATTTAGTAGCAAAAGGAACCGCCGAGTCAGCCACGGCCGACGACTCGTGATATTCTTTGAAAAAGACAGGGCACATGGTCATGCTGAAGATCTCGTCTTCCTTCATCCAGTCCAGAGCTACTCTTTCCAACGTCCCCAACGAAGATACACGATACATCAAATCGCCTTGCCCACTTTCATGTCTGATCAATATAAGGCTGAAGCTATACCCTGCAATAATTTTCACACATTTAAATGAGCACAAGTACCTTCATAACAGATAATTGATTAGATTATCACCAACAAAGAATGAAAATAAAAGGTACAAAAACTGCTCCAATTAGGTCACGCAGGAAATGATTGCAAATCACGAGTCCTCTATTAAAGTTGAAAAGCTGTAGAAAGGTTTGTAATTGCTAAGAACAAAACCATGGATAACAAGAAAAACTATTAACTCTTCAAAGCAAAACCATGGCTCCATGATTGGACATTCCATTTCATTGAACACGATCTACAGTTTCAAAGTACTTGTGAACCAAATTTCATTATTTTCCAACATCATCTACCTTATGATCAAAGCTGGTTAAAATTGTGAGATTTAACTGTGGATAAGAGGTGTTTGATGTTTAATGGTGTAGAAGAATCCAAATTTTTTCATGGACAATTCTTTTGATTATCTTAATAGTGATCAACAATCTCGGTCTGAAATTTAATAATCCTACCCTCTATTTTTGTAAGGTTGTTTAAGGTTGCCGTTCATTTTGCATCCACTTGATGCACTGAAAAATAATGTATACTTCCAGTGCTCTATATCACTTCGCTTTTTGAATCATTCATTTGGATAGCATACTGTCGAAAATGAAGTGAAAACATTGGAGGAAAAGGCGGCAATTGTGGCAACCAAGAGAAAAAAAAAAGCATATCAAGTATTTACATGTAGACAAATCTGCAATTACTTGCACAGATACAGGCGACATATAGATTTAGAGATTTAGTTATTTGCATACTTTGGGTGTTTCTCAATTGCAGTTATCATCTCCAACAAAAAATATTGCAATTTAGAGATAAGTTAGGTTGAGCGATTGCAATGAAAATTAGTTACACTAGTCCCAATATGAACCTGCAAGTAGTAAAGTAAGTTGGGAGCATTTAGCCATTTACGTGGACAGCATCGTAGATAAATATAACTTATTGAACACAATAGTGTAGTGAATAAATATAATATACAAACTGCACTGTGATAGTATTGAGAATAAATACAACTTAGACTGGTACAAAATCTATTAGATGAATAAAAACTATTTAACAAGGCAAAAGGTCTTCATAATTACCGCTCCTTTCATGAACGACTGAAAGACAAAGCTCTTCTGTTTGGATGCCAACAGAGAATTTCATGCCAACTAAGAATTCTATTAGTGTATGAAACACACACATAATGGAAGATTTTCCAGTCCCACTTGAACAGCAGCATTGGAAAGTCATGAATTTCAAGAACTGTACAAATAAAGTAATGTTCAAGTATATTAAACATACCAGTGTTGTCCATATCTCCTCTACAGCAGCCTGGCTAAAAAAGGCCATGAAGAAATAAAAGTGGCAAAGGAAATGGTAGTTGTAGTTATTGTTTTTATTACTTGCACACATAAATCAATAGCAGTTTGTTGAACAATCAACACTTACCACATTATGCTTCTCTTGACAGTTATAATGAGGAACAGCTACTTCCTGTTGGCTCCCGCCTTTATTGGAGCATGAGTTTGGCATCGTCTTTTCAGGTGAAACTGCAAATTCTTTCTTTGACCTTGCTTCAGGGGTTATATTAAGAGATCTTATCAGTGTGCCGTCGTCAGTATCCTTCTTCTGCAACAACAAAATCTGAAGCTTCCCAACTTCACTGGAGAGCTCTTTTGCTGCAGACAAAATTAACTGGTTTAATACAAACTAAAAATAAGAAACGACAAAATTCCTATGTTTCATGTCCAAATTATCACCATAACTATATAAGACCAGAGAAAATTAAAAGGACAAACATTCAACAGAGAACCCAAAATGCTACAGCAGAATCATCAAGCAAAATGTCTAGCGTGTTTGACATCGATTGCCACGATCTAATGAAGGAAGATGCCCAATAGTGTCAGAATGATGAAAGATTTATTTTACTGGTCCAGTAAATGAAGTATTGGGGATACTGCAGTTTCCTCTAAATAGAATATATGTGGCACACTAAACACACAGTTGGTGCCTGGGTTATGAACATGCTCGAACTAAAACTTGCTAGTATCTTTCTATGGCAAATTACAAATTTAGTCCCTGATCTTTGCTCTATATTTCCATTTTGTCATAGGGCGTCAATTGTAACAATTTAGTTCCTAAAGTTTTATCTGACATTAGTTTCATCCTCAAAGTTTATCTTTAAAAATTTAGTCCATGAAATTCGACCTTGATTTCCGTTTCATCCACAGAGTGTTAGATTAAATTACGGATGGTGCTAAGGTAGCACCCTTCTTTGAATTAACAAAAGGACATAATTGTTATACAGAAAAACATAAGGGACTTCATCGCACCAATTGAAATTTGAAACTATGAGGAGAAAATAGAAATTAAGATTAAAATTCAGGGAGTAGATTTCTAATTAATACACCTATTTATTGCTCACAGTGCTTGTTTCTTTTACTTGGCATGCAACAAATGAAACCTGAAAATGTCTACACATTTGATTCTTACTGGAACAGTTACCTAAACTCTCCACGCACTGTACATGAATAATTTGATTACAACTAAAATTTTTAATAAATCTTGAGCATGAGAATTGAGATAGACAAAAACTGAGAAAATATTTGATGAAAGTTCTTGGGACAAAGCCTCGGTTACATGTTGTGCGCGCGAGGGAAAAGAAAAGATCCAGGCCGCAGGGGAGGCGGTGGCCGGGGGAGCGGACAGGGAGAGGTGCGCGCGCGGTAGAGGTGGCCGCAGGGAAGGCGGTGGCTGAGGCGGCGGAGGCGCGCGGTAGAGGTGGCCGCAGGGGAGGCGGTGGCCGAGGCGGCGGAGGCGCGCGGTAGAGGTGGCCGCAGGGGAGGCTGTGGCCGGGGGAGCGGACAGGGAGAGGCTTGCGCGCGGGATGGATGGCCGCAGGGGAGGCGGTGGCCGAGGCGGCGGAGGCGAGCGGTAGAGGTGGCCGCAGGGAGACGGTGGCCGGGGTAGCTAGCGCGCGGACAGGGAGAAAGCTCGCGCACGGTTAGGGAATGAGCTAGGGAATATTTTTGGGTTTTTTTTTTTTCTTTCTTGCGCGAGCGCGATAGCTACCTATGTGCATGCGCGGGAAAAAATTTCCCCCTGCGCGATAGAGCGCGACCGTGAGCGGGAATTAAAATTTTCCTTTACTCCCATTTGGTAGGATAATTTTTCAAATTAGTAATAAATTAAACATATTAATTCAAATGCCACTATTAATTGCTGGCAATTAATTGCTGGTAATTAATTCAAATGCCAGTATTAATTAAGTTTTAGTGGCATTGTTTGCAAAAGTCATTAAAAAAATGCTAGTAAAAATTTTTTTTAGGTCTTTTTAATATAATTTTTTTTAAGATTAAACAAATAAATAAAATAAAATAAATATAATTTTTTTTAAGGGCATTTTTTAAAAACTGCCGGGAAAAATTTATTTTTAGTGGCTTTTTTCCTAAATGCCACCACAAAAGTGCCAGCAAAAATTAGTTTTGGTGTAGTGTGTAATATTTAGTTGTCCTACATGATAATTCGGCTTTTATATATGAGCAATGCTACATGTACACCCCGAAGGGGTGTACATCATACATCTCCACCATTTTAATGGTGGCGATATTTTTTACGGGTCACATCAAGTGACCCATCATCACACCTCCACCCTTAGATGGGTGGGGGGTGTGAGATGTACACCCCTTACGGGTGTACACATAGTATTTTCCTTTATATATATATATATATATATATATATATATATATATATATATATATATATATATGAAAAATGCTATGTGTACATCCGTAAGGGGTGTACATCTCACACCCCCACTCATCTAAGGGTGGGGGTGTGATGATGGGTCACTTGATGTGACCCGTAAAAGATATCGCCATCATTAAAATGGTGGAGATGTATGATATACACCCATTTGGGGTGTACATGTAGCATTGCTCTATATATATGAGTAGTGCTAGGTGTACATCCTACACCCACCCATCCTAGGGTGGGTATTCATCCACTCGTCACTCGATGTGACGAGTGGAATTCACCCACCCCTAGGATGGGGTGGGTGTAAGATGTACACCCCATTTGGGGGTGTACATCTAGCAACGAGTGAAATTCACCCACCCCTAGGATGTGGTGGGTGCTAGGTGTACATCCTACACCCACCCATCCTAGCTAGGGTGGGTATTCATCCACTCGTCACTCGATGTGACGAGTGGAATTCACCCACCCCTAGGATGGGGTGGGTGTAAGATGTACACCCCATTTGGGGGTGTACATCTAGCAACGAGTGGAATTCACCCACCCCTAGGATGGGGTGGGTGTAAGATGTACACCCCATTTGGGGGTGTACATCTAGCATTTTCCTGAGCAATGCTACATGTACACCCCGAAGGGGTGTACATCATACATCTCCACCATTTTAATGGTGGCGATATTTTTTACAGGTCACATCAAGTGACCCATCATCACATCCCCCACCCTTAGATGGATGGGGGTGTGAGATGTACACCCCTTACGGGTGTACACATAGCATTTTCCATATATATATATATATATATATATATATATATATATATATATATATATATATATATATATATATATATATATATATATATATTAATTTGCAACATACGAAAAAGGCTTTAACATGATAATTTTTTTTTTTTTTATTTAGTTTTTTAGAATATTTTTGAAATAATTTTATTAATCACTACAACAAAACTATACTATACCGATATTTTTAAGTGTTCCTAAAACCTAAAAAAAAATACTCCAGAAAAAAATACCGACACTTGTTATTTGTGTCGCTCTATGTGCAGTCACTAGAGTATATAGCGACATATTACTGTAATGTGTTCCAAAAATATGCCCCTATAATTTAATTTTAAATATAGATGAAATATAAATAAAACATTTATAAAAAAATATCATAAAAATATATTTATATAATTTAATTTTATTATAGTGAATATATTTTACTATGTGATTGTACATGTAATGAGGCAGTCCATATTGTCTTAGCAATATTTTTTTTAAAAAAAGTTAAGCTAGTCCTAGTATCATTTGTTATCATATTACCTCTACTTTAAGCTACTGCAAGTACCAAAGTGCACTTCCAAAAGCTTGTAACATTCAGTGACACTCAGAAAATAAAAGAAACAGTACTTTAAGGAAATTTTGAAGCAAGAGAAAGCATGTTTAATTATTAAGCTAGAAAATGTTGTACTAGGTACTAACTAGTCCATGCCCCTCTAATTGAATCAGTCTTAAGCTTCTTTAGTTCCTTAAATATTATTGTAGGTTAAATCTTTCGCTTTTGATTTTCACTATGCATGTGAAACAAAGCTTAATTGCCTTACAACTATTTAATGTCATTCCGAAGCTCTTGATAGATTTTCCGTTGATGGATAGACACAATGTTCATAGAGATCTAATATATTGAACCAAAAAATAATCGAAATTTGTAGATATTATATTTGTATACTTGATATGAACTATTTGTCTGATGATCCAACAAGTGATATAAGTATATGTTACTTATGTTGCGGAGATTGGATTGAGTCAAACTATAATCAAAATTCATTAACACTGCACATGTGTATGTGCCCTCTAAGTAAATTAATTGTTCCTCTTTTAACAATTTGAGCTTTTAAAATTATGATTAAAACCAACAATCCACACTTTCTACCAAATTTTTTTTTCTTAAAAATCGATACTCAACATAATTCGAAAACTCAAGATCGAAGAATAGGAAATCAATGCACATATTATGAAAAGAGCAATGCTACATGTACACCCCGAAGGGGTGTACATCATATATCTCCACCATTTTAATGGTGGCGATATTTTTTACGGGTCACATCAAGTGACCCATCATCACACCCCCATCCTTAGATGGGTGGGGGTGTGAGATGTACACCCCTTACGGGTGTACACATAGCATTTTCCTTATGAAAAGAGCAATGCTACATGTACACCCCGAAGGAGTGTACATCATACATCTCCACCATTTTAATGGTGGCGATATTTTTTACGGGTCACATCAAGTGACCCATCATCACTCCCCCATCCTTAGATGGGTGGGAGTGTGATATGTACACCCCTTACGGGTGTACACATAGCATTTTCCTTATGAAAAGAGCAATGCTACATGTACACCCCGAAGGGGTGTACATTATACATCTCACTATTTTAATGGCAGCTCGAATTTCTGACTTTAAGAATAACCACTTCATAAGAACCAATTAACCACTTTAGATATTGATTACCAATGCCTTATAATTAATGCTAATTAGGGATTTTTCTAGGATTTGGCCCATCTTGAAGTTAATTAATCAAAACCCCTTGGAGATGACCACGCGAGCCCCCTATAACTCGATCATGGCATAAAGAGCAACAACTATTGCCCACTGTAGCTTTTACATGCATGCTTTATTAATATATAACAATTTTTTTAAAAAAAAAGTTAAAAAAAAAAATTGGGGGGAGAGAATCTTTTGCACGCCCAATTTCATCAATTTCCAGTGAGGACTCATCATTCCCTAACGTCGTGCCATCCTGCTCAAAGCTGCGGTCAAAACACCAGCCTCTCTCCCTTTATAAAATATTAAAAGAATAATTGTATATAATTTTCTATAAAAATATTCAATAATAAATATATTTTTTAAAATTTTAAATTTTTATTATTAAAATTTAAATAATTATGATTTAATAAAATTAACTACAGTTAGTAAAGGATAAAATAATATTTTTTACTTTTTATACATGAGCAATGCTACATGTACACCCCGAAGGGGTGTACATCATACACCTCCACCATTTTAATGATGGCGATATTTTTTACGGGTCACATCGAGTGACCCATCATCACACCCCCACCCTTAGATGGGTGGGGTGTATGATGTACACCCCGAAAGGAATGTACACATAGCATTTTCCTTTATACATATTATTTATATTTTAATATTATTTTTTATTATTTTTTTTACTTTCTTTTTTTTATTCATTATGATGGTAAGACCTACGGCAATGATGACGAGGCTCTAAACCACGACAATAATAAAATATATTGCACGTGTCAGGTAAGGAAGAAAAGAAAAAAATAATAATTTTTTGTAGGTATAAAATTTTAAGGATAAAATAAATTTTTTACGTACTGGCTACTGAAAAACTAACAGCTAAGCAATTGGCAGGGATATATATATATATATATATATATATATATATATATATATATATATATATATATATATATATATATATATATATATATATGAACGAAGCAAAACTTTTGAATATATTTACAAATCAAAAAAAAATTAAAATAATAAATCTGATCATCTAAGTTTTGTAGAAATTTATCTGTTATTTAATATTTTTACAGAAATCTAAATAAAATTAACCATAAAATAAAAAAAGAGGATGTAATAAATTATATTTAATATTATTTATTTTTAAATTTGTTAGGATTTGATTAGATTTGTAGTTGAATCAGAGTTGGATTAAAATTAATATTTAAATTTATTAGAGATAAATTTATTATGAATTAAATATTAATTAAAATAAAAATCTACTGAGACAAGGATTCGGATAGTTTTTTTTATGTAAGCTATAAATATAGCATAGATACTATTATTTTGGTGGCGGTGGAAGAATTTAGTCACACCTACGGTGGTGATAAGTTTTAGTCACATCTATATGACACGGTGGTAGCTAGTAAAGTTTAGCGGCACCCATATAATATGGAGGTGGTGGTGGCTAAAGTTTAGCCACACCCATTGGCATGATTAAGGTGTCTATAATTTTGGATACACATACGAGTGCGTTCAAAAAGAGAAATCTTCTAAGTTTATAGAAGACGAGAGAAGGATGAGAGAGATTCAGGAAGAGATCTCGGATTGAAGCTACTCGATCTATTATAGAAGAGGAGTCGGTGTAATTCTTCTCTTGATTAACGAATCTTATTTCACATGTATTTTTTACTTTTGGTTTTTTCTTCTCTTCTGTGGTTGTGTTGGTTCCAGCTTCTGTTGAGGGGACGGGTTTATGGTAAAACCCCGATTTGACATTTTCGTTGCGAAATTTCAGCACTAGGTTGTACCGAAATGGATTGTGGTACCGGAGTGGATTGCAAATTTACAAAATCTGGTACTGTGCCGAATACTAGATTCCCAACAATTGATATGAGAGCTAAAAGTTACCAATCCTTAGGAGAGATCGGCATCAGAATACTGGATAGTACCGATCATCACGGGGGGTGATCACAATTTGATCTCGCTAGATGTATTGAACTTGAAGATATGTGATTTTTTCGGCTTCAAATGGAGTTAAGAGGGTCCAAAAGCGAGATCGAATCGTATAGAGATGCAATCGCTCAAGATGAAGCGGCGAAAAGCTCGATGTAGCGATTGAATACTACAAATAAAATCAAGACAGAGATTGTTAGGATTTGATTAGATTTGTAGTTGAATACTAGTTAGATTAACATTAATATTTAAATCTGTTAGAGATAAATTTGTTAAGATTTAAATATTAATTAGAATAAAAATCTACTTAAACTAGGATTTAGATAGCTTTTGATATAAGCTATAAATATAGCATATGTGCTATTAGTTTGATGGCAGTGGTAGGGTTTAGCCACATCTACGGTGGTAGTAAGGTTTAGTCACACCCATATGACGCGGTGGTGGTAAGGTTTAGTCACACCCATATGATATGGAGGTGGTGTGGGGGCTAGAGTTTAGCCATACTTATATGACATAGTCAAGGTGTCCAAGATTTTGGATGAATGAACGGATGCGTTCAAAGAGAGAAAATTTTTTAAGTTTATAAAAGACGAGAGAATGGTGAAAGAGATTCAGGAAGATATCTCGTGTTGAAGTTACTCTATTGTAGGAGAGGAGTCGGTGTAACTCTTCTCTTGCCTAATGAATCTTAGTTTATCCGTATTTTCTGCTTTTGGTTCTTCTTCTCTTTTGTGATTGTGCTGGTTCTAGTTTCTGTTAAGAAGACGAGTTTATGGTAAAATTTTGATTTGACGTTTTCGTTGCGAAATTTTAACAATAGACGGTATTGGAGTGGGTTGCGATATCGAAACAAATTACGGATTTACAAAATCTAGTACCGGAATAAGTACCAGATTTCCCAATAGAATTTTTGAAAAATTAAGTTTCTCTCGATCACTCAAAAAAAAAAAAAAATCTTTTGATGAGTCATAAATATCATTTTGGTTATTGACTACAAGGATTGACCCCCTCTCTCTCTCTCTCTCTCTCTCTCTCTCTCTCTCTCTCTCTCTCTCTCTCTCTCCAAGAAAAAATTTGAAATTTTTAAATGCTTTTTATTGTGGAGTTGATATTTATAAGTTCCAATAAGATTTTTTTTTTCTTTTGTATAAATGAAAGTAAAGTGTTCAAATTTTACTCTTAAAGGTCTTGTCTATATACAAAAATATTTTATTTGATGTATCTTTTTAATTTATTAAAAAAAATTGTAATACTTGATTGATAAAGTGTAATTAAAGTTTAAAATAAAATATTATATTTTTATTTTAAATTTTTTTGGAGAATAAAATAAATCAGTCTACAATAGCAAATCATCTATACCAAAATATTTGTAAGGAGTAAAAATTTTGCTTTTTATTTTTAACCATACAAAAAATATGTTATTATTCTCTCGTGAAACAAGATGGTAGCTAGTGTTTGCCTAATGACTTATTAATGTTTAGTTAAATATGTTTGAAATTTAATTACTTTATATATTTAGTTAAATTTATTTTTGAAACAATAAGCAGGCATGATAGAAAATATTTATAGTTAAATTTATTTTTAAAAAAATGAACAAAAAAGGTACGATAGAAAATATATTTTTAATAAAATAAATAAATAAAATAGCCGCTTTTTTAAAAATGTAAGAAAAATACTAATTGTATATTTATTTTGGAGTGTATATTTTATATTCCACCCACCCAATAAATGAGAATAAATGTGGAATGATGAAGTGACATGTGAAGGACATTCATTTTTTAATGAGTGGAGTGTAAGTTGTATATTTTTTTTAAGGGATAATTGCCTGTGTACCCCTGAAATATGAAGAAATATCTGATTTATCCCTCTTATTTTTTTCTTTCCAATATACCCTTCATACGTTCCACCGTTATTAAAAATACTCCTACCGTTTCCCTTTGTTAAGTTAACTAGGGTTAAACTAGAGTTAAATAATAATCGGAGTTAAAAACTATCAGATATACCTATTTTGCCCGGGTTTAGGGTTTAGGGTTTAGGGTTTAGAATTTTTTAGGGTTTTAGGGTTTAGGGTTTAGGGTTTTTTAGGGTTCTAGGGTTTAGGGTTTAGGGTTTTAGGGTTTAGGATTTAGAATTTTTTCGGGAATTAGTGTGAATTAGTAGTACCAGGTATAAGTATAAAGTTGAGTATAAGGTAGGATAAATGAAAATAGTGTTTGGTTGGGATATAGGTTAGTACCGGTATAAGAAAAATAGTGTTTGGTTGGGATTGAAGAATAAGAGGGATAAATGGTTGATTTTTGAATAAAAAGACGAAAATACCCTTGTCTTTTTATATGTATTAAAATTTGATAAATAAATATTATATTATAACTTTTTAAATATAATAATTGTAATATATATTATGTAATTAATTAGATAATATATAAAATTAGTGTTAATTATTTATATGTAAAAAATGATTAATATTATATAAAAATTTAAATTAATTTTTCTGGTAAGATATTTAATTTGTAAAAATCATTATTTAGTGTTAATTAGTGTTAATTAATTTTACTTGTAAAATTTTGATTAATTCTTTATTTTGCGTTGGGACCGAGGATGCGGTACGGGGGAGAGATTTTTTTAGCCGGCGGCGACGAATAATTTTTCCGGGTAACATATAAATATTTTAAAATTTAAAAATTAGTGTTAATTAGTGTTATTTAAATATTCATTATAATATATCTAAATTATTAAATTAAATGATATATAAAATTAGTGTTAATTAGTGTTATTTAAAAATGAAGAAAGGTGACGAGGGTAATAATAGAGGAGAGAGAAAGTAGGTTTAATTCAGGGGTAATGGAGGTTGTCCCTGGTTGTACCGGGGACAAAAGGGAAAAGGGGGGATTCGAATTCCCCCCTGTTCCAAAATGTTTGGGTACAAAGGGGGGGATATCCCCCTTTGTACCCCAACCAAACACTGCCTTAGGGTTTTAGGGTTTAGGGTTTAGGGTTTTAGGGTTTAGGGTTTAGGGTTTTAGGGTTTAGGATATATTTGAAAGGGCAAAATAGTAATTACACACAGATAACGGCAGTTCCAAACAGTACACTAACAGAGTTTAACTTCAGGAGTATTTTGGAAAGAAGTTGGAACGTAAGAAGGGTAGTTTTAATATTAGCCTTCTAAGAGGGGTAAATCTGAAAACAGAGAAATTTTTAGGGGTATGTAGGAAATTGTCCCTTTTTTTAAAATGTATAAATAGTATTACTCATAATGTAATTGTTGAAATTAAAAAATTGCCACGTGAGCCGAATCAAAAGGTGACACATGATAATATGAAAAGTGAAAGTCAGTTGACGGATCAACCGATTTGGATGAATCGAAAGGAAGCATGAGCCGAGAAAAGGCACCTAAATCTTAATAAGGGATAGATAGAAAGGGTTAGATAAAAATCAGCTGTCTAAGTATGTCATCGATCATCAATTTTTTTAGCTGATTGAAAATAAGGACTGAGACCAAAGATATTTAGATGAGAGACGCCTAAAATCAAGCAGGTGAAATCACAGGGCATGGAACCTGCGGTCCACGCGATTTCGACCAGAATCTTCATCAGTCACGATCGAGGATCACGCCCCATTACCTATAAGGATGAGCGATTATCGAGAAAAAATGTGACTGAATAATGCGGCACTATCCGGAATATGGCGAATAATCTCGAGAGAAGTTCATATCAGTATAAATAGGTGATGTTGGATGTGGTCTACGTGATTTATTCAAGGCGATCTTTAAAGATACAGTCAATCCAATTGGTTAGGATGTATCTGGACATATCCTTGATGGACGGACGTGATTAAAACATCCTTACACTATGTTATATATATATATATATATATATATATATATATATATATATATATATATATATATATATATATATATATATATATATATATGACATAACGGGAGTCCCGGTCTAACCCTAATTCAAATTTTCTGTGACGACTCCATCTCTGGGATTAAGGGAACTCCATCTCTGGGATTAAGGGAATAGACAGAAAACTTCTCGCTTTTTGCAGATTGCGCACGAGGACGAATCGAAAGGAAGAACCGTCGTCTACAATCAAACTTAGGGAATTGAAAATCATGGCAGAATGTACGATCTAAAGTTTAATTTTGTTTTACAGGTGAATCTTTCTTTGAGAAGGGGTTTTGCAATCGTAAAGACAGAGACCACTGCTTTTCTTTTTTCTTTCAATTAATTTCCGCATCTATAATTTTTCTAGACTAGGCTTTACTTCTTTTCTAGCATAATTTTATAGCTTTTCTAGAAATAGTCGTAACTTGTAATCAGTTCATCATCCTCGCAACCTTCTCCACACTGCTCCGAGCTCCACAGTTCTATTCGGCTCATCCGGCTGAATCCAATTACTGATATTCTTCGAAGGAGAGTTTAGTTCGATGTCTCTAGGCTGAATCCGGTTCGTGCTGAAATGAATGAATCCGATTAAGCAGATCTCTCCTTAACCTGATCGCTTGATCCGATGTACATTCTAGAAGATCAACTCCAAAGGCTGATCCTCGACGAGACGCAGTTAGCCTCCTATTCGACCACAACAATAATAATCAAGTGACGGAAAAAGTGCATCTAGCCCCTTTCACTTTTCCTTTATTTCTTTTTTCATATTTGAAGGTGACTCACCTTCTCATATTTCGTTCAAGAAGATGCTTTTTGTCCATAGTTTTGGTGGCAGGGGAGTGTTTCTTTATAATCTCGTGTCGGGGTTCAACTGGGGCGTTTTCACTCGGAGATTAGAAGGGTCCTATCATGCGTGCACAACATATTTTTATATATTGGTATCTCATGTCTCATTTGCATCACTTCTTAGTGTTAGGATTTTGGTTAATTTTGTAATTAAATTTTAATTAGTTAGATTAAGATTAATATTTAAATTAATTAGAAATAAATTGTTTTTAATTTAAATATTAATTAAAATATAATTTTAATTTAAATAGATTTGAGTGTATTTATTTTATGAGCAATGCTACATGTACACCCCGAAGGGGTGTACATCATACACCTCCATCATTTTAATGGTGCCGATATTTTTTACGGGTCACATCGAGTGACCCACCATCACACCCCCACCCTTAGATGGGTGGGGTGTATGATGTACACCCCGAAAGGGGTGTACACATAGCATTTTCCTTATTTTATATATAATTCTAATGTAGCGAGTTTTTATGATTAGTAGTGGTGAAGTCTTGGTATATGAACTGCACTTGAGAGAAAGTTATATAAGTTGCATGCAGCTTGTGCACGAATGCATATAAGAGAAAAAAAAAATAGTCTTTTGAGTTTATAGAAAATGAGAGAAACATGAGATAGATTCAGAAAAGATGCTCGGGTAGAAACTATTCTATCTAAAAGATGAGTTACGTGTAATTCTTTTCTTAATTAATAAATTTTATTTTATCCGTATTATTATTATTATTATTTTATTTTATTTGGTAATTGTAATAAAAATTTAATTTAATATTTTTTTTTTTGAGATTATTCAATTTAATATTTTCGTTGTGAAATTCTAACCACCGGTACCGAAGCAAGTTGTGATTCACAAATTCTGATATCGAGACGAGTATTAGATTCCGGCACTTAGTGCTTAGAAATTTTTTATCCTGGCATGGTTTAATTGCTAGCTCCCATTTCAATATTTTTTAAACTAATTTTAAATTATCTAAGTTTAGGTTGTAAGGTGCCTCGATGAGTTGTGGGTAAGTTATTTTTTAACTTTTTTTTTTTGTGAAAAAAAATGATAGTATACGATTGCTTATTGCTTCGTTCAGATGTAAAATACTAAAGTAGAACAGAGAGAGAAGAGATAATTTTTTTCTGTAGTTAAGCTTCGCTTCAGTTTCATTATAGATTAACTAAAAAGTTTACAAGGATCTCAGTTTTAAGGCTTAGAGCCGTACTTCTACTGATTTCCACTACAACAAAATTAGGTTATAGCGACACTTTTAAGTGTTTCTAAAATTTAAAAAAAGTGTCGCTGATAAAAATACCGACACTTATTGTAAGTGTTGCTGTATGTGCCGTCGCTAGGGTGTATAGCGACACATTTTTGTAATGTGTCCAAAAAATGTGTCCCTATAATCTAATTTTGGATATAAATAGAATATAGATAGAAAAAGTGTCACAAACATATATTTCTATAATCTAATTTTGTTATAGTGTTTCCAGTTGCGAGAAGGTTCGAAAAAGGAAAAATGAAGCCATGATATGTTATCGGGGCGTCTCGTAACTTTTTTGACCAGTTTGTTGGATCTACTGTATTAACTCGACTAGATAGATCCTCCTGTAATTTGCTTCGTCGCGCAACAAAGATCATCATCAATTCATAAAGAAGTTCATGATTTGGGCCTACCAAATGTTTGAAACTAAATATATAATCCCTGCACATTAGAATGCAGAGGCAAGAACTATTAGTTACGTAACGCAACGAAACCGGCAATTATTGTGATCTGCTTTTGCAGGAATGTTGGATCACACATAGCCTCCAAATCCATACATAGTGACAAAATTGCGTGCAATCTTATAACAGTACATTGAGTTCGCCACATTTTCAGTCTAGTTCAGTAAATCATCCCATCTGCAGTATTGCCCGCCTGCTAATGCGCGGTAGAATCGATCCCTGCAGTAAACCGGCCTTCCGTCAGCGGCCTCTGCTGCAGCAGCTGCTAGATCATCATCCTTCATTACTTCCGCGGGCAATCTTAGTAGCTCTTCTTTACTAAAAGTGTTTAGAGAAACATACAAGTTATATACACAGTTATCTAAAGTTATATTTTGAGATCAATGATAGGCGTAAATCATACCTTAAGTTCGGTTTGCTCTTCGAAGTCTGGGCTGTCACATTTTTATCTTTCGGCTCGAGAACAGAGTGTATGATCTCTTCCACGGGGGCTGCGAATATGAAAAGTGATACAGCAGTAACAAGCAACACTCCCGTGCCGACTAACGTCTGTTTCAGCATGTTAATAACTGGCTTCACCTGCAGAAGAAATTAGGGATATCGATCTTATTGCTACCGCAAATGTCTTAATTTGCTTCTGAAGCTACTTTTGCGGTCTTTTTCTGGTGTTAAAGAATTTAACGCTGACAAGCTCACAATGCCAAATTATCAATTATAGTACTGATTACTTTGTATGATCCCAGCAGCCGATCACGAGCCAATACCTGTGAAAAGTTAAAAGAGGAACATTAACATTTCTCTTTTTTTTTTGGATTGTATGAACATTAACATTGTTTCTAAGTCGATAAAGAACAGTTAATTATATTGGTTAATAAAGACCATTACAATTGTAAGTACATTTTCGACTTCAGCATCTATGTTTTCAGATTTTAATTTGTAATTGATGATGTAGAACGGAACGATATAATCTTTTCCTGCTAAAGATGATCACACATTCTCTTTCTAGCGCGCGTCGTGTCTCAACCTAGCTTAAGCTGTTTGCGCGCTTAGCTTTTCGAAAAAGTTTGATTTCACAATTGTTCAGCACTTACTTCGGGGGGCTTAACCCACATCTGTCCGTCGTACCACCCCGTTTCTTCGTAAGGTATGACAGCTGAAAGTAGCCTATCGCCGACGTAACTCCATCCCTGCAGTTTTCAAACAGAAAAAGAAAAATTCGCTCCTCCTAGTAAGTACAGTCTGACAGAATAGCTCGAAAATAAAGATCAAACGATTGCAATTATCTTTTACTTTCACTTTTACCAGATATATCCTCAGAACAACTAGGGACACCAGAAGAAGAGTTCCGATTCCCGCAGCTAGAATAAATTTCAGCGGATCCTGCATGGTATTATCAATTAACACAATTCTACATTATCGATGAGTGGGCACGACGAGCGACTGCATCATACCTTGGAAGGGTTAAAGCTTGCAGCTGCGATCGGCGCTCCGAGAACTGTAAATGTTACGAGCCATAAACCGCCGAGACGAAGGAAGAAGGATCCCGGGCTTAGTTCGGCCCAGGAGTAAAGGATGCTATCCTTCAAAGAAGAGTACTCATTTACCTGTAATTGTGTAATTAATACATATATAATGTAGATTAAGCTCAAAAATAATCATAGCTATACTTATAAGTGTAGCCTCTCTTAGCTTACAGGTCTCTGCTCATAAGGAACCTCAATCTCCAGGCCCGGGTCCCAGCTTTGTCCTGCGAAACCGCCCGTGCCGCCGCGATCGTCCTTCAACGCACCGACGACGACGCTGATGCCGATCCTGCTAACATGAATCCACCTGAAATGGTGCTTGGATCTCCGCGAGCCCTCGCGAACGCCCAGGCGACGAAAATCGCCTGGAATTCCACAGCATTTGACGGCGCGGTCGGAGATCCGCAACCGGAACATATGTTTGGTACCAAATTGGAATGAAAAGCTTAAGAAATTTGTTCTATAAGCTAAGTTACTAAAAGGCCTTATGTATACCATACGTATAATATGTGCTCTTTTGTAGCCATGCATCTTTTACGTGGTAGGGAGTGTTTATCCATAAAGAATTTTACAGGTGTGATTTGAGCTCAATGCGCACAGCAAAAATTGAGGTGGGGTTGGCGTGAATCATCGCCGTCCGATGAGCATCGGACGGTTCTCATTGAAGGGTTGTGATGTGTGGGTGTTTATGGTACAATTTTATTAAGGTGCTTCTTTTTTTTAAAAAAAAAAAAAAAAAAAAATCACTCTCAATTTTGTGTGGCTCCGAAGAGGCGGGGGTCGAAGGGACGCGCACACGTGGGTGGTGGATTCTCACACGTTGTCTCTGCGTGTGGCCTCATGTAGTGCCAGGTTGGCACTCAGAGATATTCTCTCGAGCAATTCTACTTATAAACTATTTTAATTGAGATGTATATTTTATATTTTATTCATCTAATAAATATAATATTTTAATTAGTTATTTTATGTGGTTAGTGAATAATTGGGGTGTAACGTATATACTCCAATTAAAATGTATAAATAGTTTATTATTATTATTATTATTATGAGCAATGTTATTACTATATTTCAAAATAGTATGTATATCTTATCTTCTTTTCATTCAAAAATCATAATTTTTTTTTGTGTATTTTAAATAAAAAATATTTAAAATTTTGTTATTTAAAATTTTGTAATTCCTAATATGAGGAACGTAAAATCTACACATTTTTTTAAAAATGTATAAATAATATTTTTTAGGTAAGTTATACTTTTGGTCCTCAACCTATGAGGCGTATGATACTTAAGTTTTGAAATTTTAATTATTGTAATTTTTAGCTTGAATTTTATGAATAACTATAATTAAATTTCATATCTTAATTTTTTTTGACTAAATATTGATAAATTACTAATGTAGAAGTAGCATAGCATCTAAATTATTATTACATTATCAATTACAACATTGCTACATAACTTTTATATTTTTCTACATTAGTAATTCATCAATATTTAGTTAAAGAAAAAAAAAACTATGAAACTTGATCGTAACAATTCAGAAAATTAAACTCACAAATTATAACAAAATAAAAATTGGAGAACTAAATTGTTACGCGTCTGATCATTTGAGAACAAACATTGTGATTTACTCTTTTTAGTAAACTACTCATCTTCCATCAACAATGGAAAAAACCAAAAGCCTTAATTTACACCATTGTAATTGTCTTATTAGTTGGGTATCTATGATAATTTTACTATTTCACCAACACCTCTAACAACTGCTCAGTTAAAATTATATGCGTGTTTGAACATTTTGACTTGAAATTTTAAGAAACTTCTAGAATGTTACAAACTGTAAAACGAGCAGTGTATATGTATAGAGAGAGAGACAACTTTCTCCTGCTCATGATGGCTGCTAATAGGGCTGTTAATGGGCCAGGTTTTGGCCCAAAATTTTTAATCGGGCTCCATCTTGGAGGATATGGGCCATACATGGCCCAAAAAATAGTGGTATATTTCCCTCAACTATTTGCCATCCTCAAGTAGTCCCCTCCACTATTTATTTATTTGTTTTATTGAGACATTTCAACTTTTAGTTTTTTTTTTTTTATATTAGTTATTAAACCTTTGTTAATTTAGTTTTATTTGTTAAGAAGTAATTAAATTTATTAAATTTAGCAAATTCATCATTAAATTTGATAGAATTTTTTAATTTTTTTCAGGGCCCGCTCCGCTATCATCAATAGGAAAATGCACCAGAGACCAAGCTCTTCATAGATTGAGGCCCACTTGGCCCAATGCTATTTTTTTGCTTTTTGCGTTTAGCCCCACAGCTCATCCTATTTTACATTTTAGTACAATATAAGATAGGAAATGGAATAACAATTTCATTACCAACGGATCCTAAACATTACATAATTGAAAATAAAAAAAAAAATTAAATTAAATCACCGAAATTTGTGTGCGTTACACGTGCCGCGCGCCCAATCCAATTACGCACTCCGGGAGCGATTAAAAGGCCCCGTCATTTCGATCGAACAAAACGAAAAAAATCGAAAAAAAAGGGCGAAAAAAAAAAGAAGAGAGCGCCGTCGCGGGCGAGGGAGAAGGAGAGAGAGCTCGATCGATCGGAGAAAATGGGGGGTGGCAACGGCCAAAAATCCAAGATGGCTCGGGATAAGCAAATGGAGAAGAACAAGCCGCCCAAGGGTCGATCCATCGTCGTCCTCCTCTCCTTGGTTTCTCTTCTTTCGATCTCTCTAGATCTCTCTTAGATCGATGGGATCGGCTCTTGATTCGGTGATGGATTGATCGATGTGGTGCTTGTTTCGCAGGGAGCCAGCTCGAATCGAACAAGAAAGCGATGACGATCCAGGTTACGATCGGCGCCTTTTCCTGCATTTTCCCCCCTTTTTCTTTGGTTCGTGAGCTAAGATCAGTACTAGATCAGTTCGCCGGGTATGATATTTGGGGGTTTAGGAAGAGGATTTGGTTTCGGGTGGTTCGGAGGATGATTTAAGGATAGAAAGGAGGGATCTTTCGAGTAGTGTATATGATCCATGGAGTTTTTATGTGCTTAACTTTGATTAAGCGGTTAATTGCTTGTTTTCTCATGTTTTATTTTTTTCAAAAAATTTCCAATTACCTGATTGAGAAAATGGGTCTGAGAATTGGACAGGACATAGCTTAGATTGCCCTCTTTCTGTTGAATAGAGATTGAGATTGTAAAAAATTTTTTTGTTTAGGATTATATTCAACAAATGCTATAAGCGAGGACTCAGCCTTCTAACATTAATAACTTTTAGATTATTAGTATTAGAGTACCTTTTAGATTATTAGTATTAGAGTACCTGTCATCCTTATTGTTGGCTATTTATTTATGGATTAAAAATATATTCAATTTTCTTCCCGTTAGGTGTAAGGTAAATAAGTTGAGCTGGGCGAGTTTAATAAGTTGAGTGGGACTGCGGTTCATAATAAATCTAGTTGCAAGAAGCCCAACAAAAAATCTAATGTTCAGGCGAGTTGAATCCAGTCGAGATACGTAGGCGCTGTGTCTGTATATTTTAAGTGAGTTAATTGCGTATTTCTAACAGCTCGAGCTTTTAGAATTAATGGTTAGCATCAATGATGTGAGAGTATTAGGACGTCAAAGACTAGCTCAGACGTCCTCCTCGTCAGGTCCAACTAGCCATTCCAGCCAATTTTTGGTTCAAGATTACAGCACAATGTGAAACTCGTCCTACGTTGATAAATCGGCTCTTATATTAAATAACCAGTTGAGTCTAAATCAGTATAAAATATTTAGCCTCAGTTATTGATATTAAAGTATCTGGCCCCTACATTCCCAATCATAATATAATTCCTTTTCCATCTTGGTTTGGATTTAATAACTCATATTAGCCCTTTAATCACTATGCTCTGATTATTTATGTATGAAAGGGAAAAAAAATTCACCTTTGTTGATCATGTTTATGCATCATAGATAACAATTTTGTCGAAATTGGAACCTCTCTACTATTACTATTATCGCTATATGTTATCGCTCTTACGGTAACTTGAATATGCAGTGCAAAGTTTGTATGCAAACGTTTGTGTACCACATCAGAAGTCAAATGCAGGGAGCATGCCGAAGCTAAACACCCAAAGACGGGCGTATACCAGTGCTTTCCTCATCTGAAGATGTAGAAAGTAAGGTTGAATCATAGTATGTGTTACGGGAAAAACATTGAAATACTATTGTCCTCAGGAAAATGCGCGTGCTTAGACCGTGCGGCTCAATCGACTTTGGCTAAGGATCTTATCTGTTGGAAATAATAGCACATCAAATGTGTAATGTGTCTGTTGCTCTTATTTCCTATCCTGCATTTATTGAGCAGTATAAGATAAGCGAACTGGTATCAAACTATTGAGTAATTAAAGGGTTTCTTCTCTAGAATCTCCTTAGTTATTTGTTAGAGCCTTGATAGCTATTTGGAAGTTGGTGCTCACTGCGCAATAGCATTAGTCTATCTTTTATATGTAGTTGTGTATTCTATAAATGAAAGATTGGGCGTATTTGGGAGAAATATACCTCGTGATGTTTTTTAACTCATGCCAACGGCAATTGACATTTTTATTGAGGAGAAGTTTGTTTGTAATGTGTTTCTACTTTTGAAGTTATCTTATCAGTTTGTAAGCTGACTTATTGCCTGGGTTTTACCTGATGCTTCAGTTTAAGACTTTCGAGGGGTGAACTTGTAAGAGGAGATTACTAGTACAGCAGATTTTCACGTCCATGTCTTGAGATATTTTATGTATGTATCACTTTGGTTCTCGAGGTTGCTATTGGTTGCTATTCCCATTTTTCCAAAGGATCAAACTTTGATCCACATCAACAGAATTTGGTCTATTCTGAGTAGGTTCCAATCTAAACTTGATCCAGAGTTCAGATACAAAACCGACTTCTAGCGGGTTTGGGGACTGAGTTAAGATAAAAAAAACAAAAAACAAAAAAACCTGATTGAGAACATGAGTGTTGATTAAAACCCCATTCTCTGGACAGATGGGAGTCCCTCCTACTGGTTTAGCATAATAAATTACAAATCGAAGCATAAAATGCACTTCCAACAGATTTAGCACCTCCTATTTTGATAAGCTACCCCAAGTAATTTGTGATTTTTCCGAATTTTCTAACCGCATCTTAGTTTCCATCTATTCCCACACAGAACATAACCTTACTGAGATGAATAAAATAAACGACATTATTGAAGTACACTCGAACAAATTTTTACAATTTAAATTGCTCACTACAGTTCAATTGAAGACCAGGTAACTAGGTAATTCCACTCACTCAGCAAACATCTTGAAACCAGTTATTATCTTTCGATTCATGTTCATATAAACATATAGATATTCGAATCAGTTACAACAGTTGTAAACTAATGTCGCGGCTGGGCAATACCTGCATGTCAAACTACTGGGGACGCATTCTGCTGTTCTCCGCTGCTCTCACTTGTTGGAAATATGGATGTGCCTAGAAAACACCCAAAAATAAAAAAGAAGATATAATAGCAGTAGATAGTCAGATGATGCTTGCGGTGACGGCTAATATGGCCCGATGGACATAGAATGCAAAGCTTGGAAAGACATCAGGCTTTCAAGAATTGGCACAAAATTTTTTGGTTCTTCAGTGGAAAGAATTTGAGAAGCTTCAGTTGTATAAAATAATTTTCAGGTCTAGACGTTCCTAAACATCAAGTCCGTAAAAAGTTATCTTTAGTAATGCACGTATCACTAGAATTGGATGCAGTCAGTTTTTTAGAGTCCTAGATGGTCTTAGTCTCTGAATTTCTGCGAGTTGGTAAATTAAACACCCACCCGTTATTTTACTAAAGATCAATTTTTGTGACACTTCCAAGTGCTTATTTTCTGTGAGAGTAACCTTAGCTTGCCTATTGAATTTCGGTCACAACAAGAGAGAGAGAGAGAGTAAAACTTATGACAAGTTCAGACAAACTTACCATAGCTTCTCGTGCTGTGAGCCTATCCTGATGATCATAGCGGAGAAGCTTATCAAGAAAATCTATTGCCTGCGTGAAAAGTTTAAAAGTTAGCAGCACTACTATCAAAGAATATGGCGATAACAGACTGCCAGAGAAAATGTAAGAAGCTGATCAAATGCTTTGATAAAGTAAAGATACCTCTGGAGAAACAAGATGCTGATTTTCTGCATTAATAAACTTTGACCAAGGTTTCCTGCTGTGCCTGCAGCAAGTAACAGTAATTAAGTAAATCAGCTGTAACGAGGTGACAGTATTTCTTTCTTTCAATAATAGAGCTTTTACGGCAAAGCGAAGGACATAGAATGCAAATAACATACAAAGCAACACTACAAAATAAAAGGACAATTACCTTCCAACAAGAGCTTCAAGCTGGGGATCAAGCTCTAGACGGTATTTGTTTAAATAAGCATTAAGCTCATCTGTACCAAGCACCTAAAAATAACAAAAGTTAAGATTTCAATTCAGCCACACTTCTGATAGTATGCAAGTACTATTAAACACCACTAATAATTTTTTTTCCGGTCATCAATCTTTAATACCAATTCTCACGATTACTAACTTCTCTACTTCTGAATGGACCGGTTCTCAACATTTCTACCGCAGAAGCTCGTAAAGTTCAAATTGAGTATACATACCATAAGAAATTACCATGTACAGACAACAATAGGATGAAACAAACAAACAAAACAAAAAAGAAGTAAGATCAAAACCTTGGCAATTTTAACAAGTTGATCATGATTGTCATGGCCATAGAAGAATGGCTCCTTGCGAAATATCTGCAAATAAATAGCAAAGAAACGCCACAAATGTTATCAGGAATTGATGAGCAAAATAGAGCAAAAGATCATAGGTAACTTGGATAAAATTGAAAGCCATCTTTTCATGGAAAAACAAACAGAAAATGAGAAAAAAAAAGAGAAGCTTCGCTCAGAAAAAAAAAAAAAAAAAAGATAGAGAAAAAACATGGAAGCAACCATTCCAGCAAACATGCAACCAAGACTCCACATGTCCAAAGAGTAGTCATAATCTTGCAAGTCAACAAGGAGTTCAGGCCCCTTGAAGTATCTGGAAAAGCAAAAAGACGTATTAGTCGACGTAATCAAGTAGTACGGGAAAGCTAGTTGTGTCAACTATTAGAATTGGTTATGGACTAGTCTTTCTCATCAATAAGGTGCTTGTTACACACTCGTAGAGATTCTAATTTTACATAAAGCACTACGTGTAAAACTTCTTGAAGATTGAGTATTGGATCTAAAAACTGCCAGGCAATCATGAACTGGACAAGCATGAGAACATAAGGCGACGAATCTATAAAAACTGAAACTTGCCTTGAAGCTACTCTAACATTGTACTCTTTGCCTGGATGGTAGAACTCAGCAAGTCCCCAATCTATTAAGCGAAGCTTGCGGAGTTCATGATCAATCATAACATTATGAGGCTTGACATCTCGGTGCATAATTCCTTGGGAATGGCAGTAATCTAGTGCCTGCACTTATGACAAGTTAGTGATACAACAAGAAACCAACATATAAACAATTCAAACTGACTGTGTGAAAAGTTCAGCAAAAGACAGTACGTCAACGCATGCTTTTAGTAATATCTCATAAGAACTGAAAACAATGAAGGAAAAAATCAAACACGGATTTATGTCCAGCAGATAATTAACAATAAGTAAAAGAAGATAAATATACGTCCAGCAGATTAATTTAGAAAAATATTAATACTATTGCTATCTGTCAACATTCTTCACACTCAAATGGAAAATATCTGCTGGATACATAAGGAATTCAAACTTCCATCCGACAGAAATCTATCCTTCGCACTTGACGCTAAATAAACATCCATGAGATAATTAAAAGATTTTGCGGTTACTCTGAGTGGTTATTGGTATATAATATCAATCAATGGTATTTTCATTTTGAGTAGGCAATATATAGAAAGATACTGACAAGGATGAGTGCTGTTTATTTAGTACATTCTTAAGTAACGTGTGCAACAGAGAGTAAAAGAAGAAATTAAAAGAAAGAGAAGCAAAAGTACCTTGAGAAGTTCATAAATGTAGTAGCGTATATCATAATCTGTCAGTGTTGGGTACAAAGCTTTGAAATCTGTGCTATTCACGTACTCAAATATCAAGCTAGGAGTTTTTGAATGCTGATCTCTGACAATATCAAAAAGCTTCACAATATTTGGACCACCACAAAGGTTCTGAAGAATTTTTATCTCCCTCTTTATCTGCAAAAAGGGGTGACAGATAATTATTCTTGTTTGGACACAAAAAGATAAATTTAGAGAAGAACTTCAAGAATTATTCTAGTTAGGACAGCAGAAGATAATAATTCTTGTTATCTGTTCAATTACCCTCGTAACATATATGCATATCTGTGCACCTGTTCTCTATACTCTTTTTTTTTTTAATCATAACTTTGCAAAAATTATGACACAATACAAAAAAGAAAAAGAGAAACGCTTATTAGGAGAATCCAATTTTCATGTAAGAAAACAAGACATATTCATAATACCTTTTTCTTCTTAACAGGCTTCAGGATCTTGATGATGCAACGTTCCTTACTCGTTATATTAATGCCTTCAAAGACTTCGCTGTACTTTCCTCTGCCCACTTTCCGCACAACCTCATAATCATCCTGATCACTGAGAAAAGATTTATGGTAAATAGTTTGAACTTATTAGTCTTGGACCTACATAACAACTTAATTAATTTAAACGACAATGCTTAGCAATTTGCTAGGAAATAAGTACATCGGGAGTAAGCATACAAGTTGCCACAGAAAGTTGCCAAAAGTAACTAGTTAACAAAAAACAAAAAACATTTTTCACAAAATCACACCTTCCATCCATAAATTCCCAAAAACTGATTATGATGTGTACCAGAACAACAAGGAACTCTCTTAACATATGATATCGTGTCACACTAATTTAACTTCATCAAACAATGATAGACACATACTAAACCATCTAAGCAATATTTACAGGGACAAAAAAAAAAAGAAATAGTATAATATGCCATTTAAGATCAAAGTTAGTCCCTCAACAATCTAGTCGAAGTTAGGTTCAGACCAGATTTAGCATCTTCGAGCTACGAACTCCGAGCTTCCAAGCAAAAACAATAGATCTTAGAATTAAAAAGCAAGCCGGTGAACAAGCAAAAATTTGTTTTAAGCGCCATAATCTGCGATCGCAGTTTCCTTATCCACAACAATCCTCTACTATTCTCCTCTTAAATGGTGATCAACCTAGGGTTTAGAATCCAAGTTTCATGATCTTTCCCCTCCACGTAACTCCTACTAAACACTTCCAATATAGCTTCCCCTTTATCTTCACTGTTATTCATCATGATTAAACCAATTCCTTTCCTCTTAAATCGGCATTAATCGAACTTAAAGAAACCAAACTCATAAATGATAAGAAAACGACGCAATAAAGGAGACCCCGCACTGGGATCGGAGATACAGTTACGCCTAGGGTTAGGGTTCCAAAATCCAGAAGCTCTTACCCCCATTGGACGGTGAGGGACTCGTAGTCCCAGTACTCCTTGGGCCGCTGCACGTTCACGTCCGAGTAAACCCTAGCCTTCGACATGGCGGCGCCACTCCTAGATCTCGCCGCCGCCGCCACCGCCGCCGCGAAAACTTCGGATTGAGGGAGGATTCTTCCGATTGAAGAGAGTATTGGATCGGATTATGGCGGTGGCTACGGGGATCGGATCGTAGAGGAAGCGGAGAGGGGGAAGGTGGGAGGGGGAGATGTAGAGGACGAACGCGAGACGAAGAGCGATCGCAAGGGCGAGGGTTGGAGTTTAGAGAGAGAGAGAGAGAGAGAGAGAGAAAATGGGCCGAGTAGGCCCACGGATAAGATTATAATAGGCCGATGGAATTTATGAACCGGACCCACATACGTAGTCATCTCAGATCTCCCCACGAAAGATTAACGGTCAAAAAATAAAATGAAAAAAAACTCGCACGAGCCATATAGAACTTCACTTCAGTAAGTAAAGATTCATTTTCTAGCAGTTGATTATAGAAATGTACTGTTTCTAATCATGTAAAATCAGATAGTTAATTATAAAAAATTAAAATTTGTATGCACATAAAATGTTTAATTATGATTAATTAATGACTCACTTGTTATTAAAACTTATTTAATGTTTTTTTTTTTTTTTGAGAGAGAAAGATCATTTTGTTTATTTTAAAATGAACTTACCTGAAAATACGAAGCAACTAGATTTCGAACTCTGAGGTATCAATCATCAAATTCTTTACCACTTGCGCTTGAAATAATTAATAAATAAAATAATATTTGGTTATTAAAATTTTATTGGTAGGCTGTTGGAATTTTTTTTAGATTGTATTTTTTTTTTTTTTGATCATATATAATTCTAACCATGGCATAAAAATTTTAACAAATTACATATAATTATAACAATTTAAAAAATTTCAACAACCTACCAATCAAATTCTGACAATCAAATATTACCTAATTCTAATAATCTATCAATAAAATTCAAAATCCTAACAAACTAAAATACGAAGAATTAAATAAAAATGTTGACACGTTGAATGGTTCACACATGGCGCCATGCGACAGATATAGGATTATTTTTATAAATTTAATTTTTATAAAATTATTTTTAAAAATAGAAAATAATAAACCGTGTAAAAATTGGTGTGGTTGTTTACAAGGGTCGGGATAAGGGATTATTCCCACTTGTTTTTCAAACAAAAAAAAATGACGAGTTGAGAATAGCTGATCTTATCTTTTTAGAATAGACTCGTATAAATCTAAAAGTGTTGTTCTACCTCTCTTTTTATGAAATTCTCAAATTGAGAATAAATTTAATTAAAGTAAATATAATTTTAACTATTTTATTAAATTTTTAATTAATCTAATATTTTTGACTAATTTAATTAATTTATTAAATTATTTGTGTTTAATTAAATTATTAATTAACAATACTCATTATTAATTATTTTATTAATTAATAATGCATGATTATATAACAATAATTAATTAAATAAATTAAATTATTATTTAATTAATATTTTTATATTAATTAACTAAATAAAATATTATTATTTTAAAATTATAATTATTCTTATTCTCATTATTTCAATCTAACTATTCCAGCATCATTTTTTTTTTTATTTCCGGAAACAACCTACTTATGAGGGATGCTAGATGTACATCCCATAAGGGGGTACATCCTACACCCCACTCCATCGTGGGGTGGGGTGAATTTCACTGATCATATGTGACCAGTGAAATTCACCCTATCCCAGGAGACCAGTGAAATTCACCCCACTCCAGAATGGGGTGGGGTGTAGGATGTACACCCCTCATGGGGTGTACATTTATATTTACCCTTTATCTAGTTAGAAATTAAAATGTCCACGGCACCTAATAAAGTCTGATTGCATTCATCAAGCAGGCTGGATAGATTGCAGAAAGAATAGAGGCTAAAAACATATCCACTCCCATGATAGAATCCCTGATTAATTAATTCAAGGATGACTGTACAAAAAAAGAAAATTCCATGGTCATGCAAGAAATACAAACTGCACTCAGAAATAATATGCACTCGCCAACATCATCTTTTTTTTTTACTCCCAAATGGACCACGTAACAACGCCTTCCATTTATGCTATTGAACACGATAATACAGCAATGCATTTGAAGGTTGAGGTTTTTGTGACCCTTGAGCATTTGTTGGCTGCACAAATAATAATCAAACTATTCTGCAGTGGAATCTCCAGGCATTCTCTCGTACAACCGGTAGATCAAAGGTGATTTCGACATCTGAGGCTCCCTCTCGAGGACTGAGATCATGTCCTTGATTGAAATGCCGTGCGGCACTTTCAATTGACGTGATTGAAATGGGCTCCTTCCCATCCTCCGTACGCCTCCTCCTAACACAGAAAAGTTCGAACCACATTTTTGTCACTACATTACTAGTAGGTAGGAAATAATCTACTTGAATTGCATAGGAAAATTTTGACATGAAAGAGACGATATTGCAGGGTTATATGCAAAAGCCCTTAAAAATTGAATATGACATGAAAGACATAATGTCTACCAGATCCAGGAACTGCAGAGAGGTTTTTCTTGTCTGCTTCTTGGTTTTCTCTTGAACTTCTTCCTAAGTTTGACGATGGCTTTTGTAGTGCTGTTTTGGAAGTAGAAGCCACATCGAGCCCTTCGCGCTTCTGTCTAGCATGTTCTGCCATAAGCTGCCACTTGGACAGCACATCATCCCCTCCCACAGCAGCTCGGGCTGCAACATTCGCGGCGGTTGTTCTCATTTTATCATCCTCTTCCTTGTTAACCTGCACAAATTATGAAAGTCGTCAACAAGAAAACAAATAAGTAGAAGGGTTTCTTTAAAAAGAGCTACCTTAACATTCTTAGAACGGCTTTCATCCTTATCTTTCTCTGGATTTGCACCTGAATTGCTCTCCGTCTGCATGCAGACGCAGTAAAGCACATAGTCAGAAAGTTTGCTGAAATAGAATTTTTTAACAACCATGTTTTGTATTCCAGGGGAAAAAACAGCGTCCCAAGTACTTTCTACAATGCATAATCTTAAAAAGAAGTCTAGTTGTAAAGCAATTGGTGATAAGAGTCTGTTTACAAAGGTACTAACTATTAGTTAGATGGTCTTCTTCTTTATGCGGGTTGTAAGTTCATAATTTGCATTGTCAAATTTATTCCAAGGGTGGTTTTGGATATTATAGCTGGATTAAAGCTGGTATTTTTGTTACTAGATTTATCTAACATCATCTAATCCTACCCAGTGTAGGACTAACCCTTTCTCGGCACTTGGTTTTGTCTGGTGTTTTCCAAATAAATGAGGTTACAGTAGCTTTAAATGTCTCCGCATAAGATAAAATTGAGTAGACAAGAACATGGTCAATAAGGTAAGTAGAGGATCTATGTAGACGTCATGAATCTATGTAGCTCCTCAGTGTTGAAGAGTTTTCTAAAACAGCTCTTCCCCTTCAGAAGAGATCTTTGAGTAGGGCTGTTCAGAAAGCTACTAACAGTTTTTTGTTACAATCCACCAAACATCTTCTCGCCGCAGCAGAAGAATAAGATTCAAATTGGAGCTTGCTTTTAGGCCTGGAAGCTCATTTCAGATTCTAAAAATAGAAGCAGCTTCAGAAAATTCTTTTGCAGTCAGATGCTTTTCAGGGTAGAGAAGCTATCCTATAATTCAGGACAAAAAGGTAAGATATGTTTTCCTTGTCTTTCTATAATAACCTTTTTTTATACTTCGACCCATTTAGCTTAAAAAACCATCTTTGTAGAACATGAAGTTAAGCTATTTTTGTATAACTTGGAGTTAAGCTTACTCATGATATTCCACCATCATAATTTTCTAACTTGTTTAGTACATAATCTTCAGTTTCCAAATTGTCGTGCTGAATTCCGAGAGAAATTAAGTAAGAAACCAAACATAATAACAAGCCAACAAATCGAACAAGCATATATGTACAATTAAGAAAATAAAGTATTAATAAAGCAGGCTACAACAGAAACAACTCAGATGATCAATAAAGGACATCCAGAAGTACAATGAGCAGTATAAAATTATGCCAATGATAGGCCAGTGAAAACTTCATCAGCTAACTAACCTCATTTTGTTTCCTGAGCTTTTCAGCTTCTTCCGACTGTTTCTTGTCACACTCTTCCTTAGCTTTCCGGTTAATCAGCGAAATTTGACGACGAACGTCTGAAGTGACGACAAACCGATGACCAGTTTTTTCAATATCAACCCTCTACAGACAATAGAAGCAAACAGGTAGAAGATTAGTTGATCAAAGATGGCTTCGCAGTCAAATTAAGTTAGAATTTAGTGACCTGTTTTGACACTCTTATTAGCTGAGTAATCAATCCTCGTAACCGCTCCTCCACACACTGAAAAATTGCTTGAGTTACATTAAGTGATAAGATGACTCTAAGAAAGGATTCTTTTGCTAAATATTATCTCACCATTGATAGACAGCGCTCCACATCACTGCCGACACTCCTCAAGTTACATTTTGACACTGCCACAAATACCAACTATCAATAAACGCATACAGAAGTATGAATATTTAGAGAAAAATGGGTATGGCTTAAGTTCAAAAGACATTAACTGATTTCTGCTAGTTTCTTCTGAAGAGGGCCTTTCTGCAAAATTAACCTTTCTTCTTCTTCCTGCACGACTCTTCGAGTTGCTTCTGAAGCACGGTTATCTTCCTTTGGGGTGGATAGCAGCTGTTCTTCTTCTTCCTATCAAACATCAAATCAAGAAATAGAGTTCAAGCAGTTGAATCATCAAATGAACGTGCTAGACTCAGAGATGTTTACACTCGCAACCCTGGGAAGTTTTCTATTTACATATATATATGTACTTGAAAAGAATCCCACTGTTCATAAGAGAAAACCTTTTCCAATACCAAATCAATTCCCCCCATGAATTGGATGGCTCCCTGGCTTCACAAGAAGGTATTTTTGCAACAATCTGCACTTTCAGGGGGTAACACAAAATTTTGTAATTTAAAGGCATACTTTCGTAAATAGATAATTTTGCAGAGATATATATGCGTAGCATCCCCTCCCCACTCCTCCCACCCAACCAAAAAAGAAGAAGAAGAGAACAAGAGGCATACCCTCAGATTAACACCACTAACGGCTGTGACATCATTTAGTTGCTCGATACTTTGATCAATAAAAGCCCCAGATGTCTTCTGCTTTTTGCTAATGGTAGAAACACAAAGATTTATTAAGTAATTAAGTAGAAATAGAAAAAGGACTTACATATCTATCCATGAATTTAACTATCAGTAGACAAAGAGCTATGAGGTTAACCTTGATGGAGGTGGGGAAGCGCCCGGTGCTTCTAAGGGTTTTTTCTGTCCAACTGATGTTTTCTTTTGGGGAGTCTTTGTGTTAACTCCAGTAAGCGACATTGGCATTGCAGATGATGTTTGAGGGTGCATCTGATTCTTCATAGAGGACATAGTTTATAAGGAAGCAAATAAATGTTACATGTAATTAAGGAAGAATGCAAGGTAACAAGGATGATTCATATTGTTATATATATGAAAGTACTGCTCTAACTTAGCAAAGAATTGTGATAACACATCCATAAAGAATGCAATTAGATTATCATAAAATTGTTCCTGGTTAAAAGGAATCACCCATTATAATGTGAGACTAATTTCAAAGCGGCATTAAAGGAGAAACAGGTGAATGCAACATATATGCTGTGGAAGTCGCAAGATTCTATTGCTTTCCTAGAGTAACAAATGAGACAAAACCAAGAAGGAACAAAAATGGCTTAAAGCTCCATTTTACATGTAGATTCATTTAAAACAGAATGCATGAGAAAGCACTATAAAAATATACTGCACCTTGTTATCAACCCCTCATATCCTCTCCTGTTGTCATCCAAAATCTTACAAGTTACTGTGCCAACAGTACCCTCACAAGCAGCAAGCACCTCTTTTGTCATGATTAGTATGATTGAAATTTTAGCCAAAAAAAAAACTGTATTTTTTTTTAATAAAATCGGCCTGAAACATCAGCTGATCTTTCCTCTTTTTTAGTTTTGCTCCTAATTATCTTTATAGTCAGTTGATATACACCCTCCCACCAATGAGACAACCAATAAGGAATAAGGAAATAGAAAAAGTAGATTGTCATTAAGCTAATAAATGACCAAAACGTATACATATATGTATACAACATAATGCGGGGCATAATCTTAAATTCTCCCAGATGGCATATTGGTGTTGCACTAGCATATTGGTGTTATACTATGTTCCCACTTCTCTGATGAAGTTATTTAACAATACACATTCTCCTAATTGGTAGAACTTAGAAAAGAGGCAGTAAAAAGGACAAAAAAAAAGGATGACAAACACAAACCTGCATATTCTGCTCCACCTGAGTAGCTAATGGACCTGAGATCTGACTGGTGCCCATCTCCGGACCCACCAATTGCAAGTCATTTGCTGATTCACTAGGCTGATCAACTTCTTTTTTAGCCTCAAGTAGAAAAGGACTAGCTTTCTGGTCCTTGTTTGATGACAATTGCCACATGGCTGGATTATTATGCTGCAATCCTGGATGAGTAATTTGGGTATGTACTCTCTTGCTTTCGTTACCAGCATCGTACTTGGGCATATTCATAGCATTCCTCGGCTGAACTCCTCCAATTTGTGTATGAGGTGGATTTATTGAAGCACCGACCGGCCTCGGATAGTTATGGGTGTAAAAATTACCCCTTCCATACATTGAGAAGGATGTATGCGGAAGCTGTGCGTGCTGCTGCTGCTGCGGCTGCTGTGGCTGCTTGTTAACTGTTTGCATTGGGATCGTCGACATATCTCTTGGAGGATTGCCAGCATTGATATTGGTGGGCAAATTTTGTGCCTTATTCTCCTTTTGACTAGCTGGTAAATTAGATGTATCTGTTTGCACTTGAATTTGTCGATTTGTCTGGGAACTTCGTGCTGCCTGAGCCTCCATCTTCCCAACAGTCCGAAAAGAATCATATAAAGATAATAAGTTTATCGAAACAGTGATGTTTGATGACATAGTGAATAATACATTAACAGTTATACCAATTAAGGGCCACACCTAAACCAAGAAGAAAAAAGCGAGGGCCACGGCAATCAACTTGCTACAAAGATATGTTATCCACTCACCTGCATTTGAACTTTGTTAACTGCTTGTCTGAGCATCTGGTCACCGACAATATTCCTTGTTACTCTTAAAAAGTCTGCTTTAGTGACTTCATTATTCTACAGAAAAAAAGGAAAACATTAACTAATCAGAAGCAGTACAATTTTCTTCCAATATGACAAAACTCTGATATTCTATAAATTTGGAATTAACAGTAGTAGGCGAAAACTCTCTGTACTAATGAGATTTAATCAAACTAAGAACGAGTATTACATATAGATTCTAAAATTTGATAATTTCGTTCTTGAGGGAAGTAGTGCAATACGAATATGAAAGATGGTTTAGATTTGACGAGGAGACAATAGATGGCTCTGTAGTGTGCTGTTTTCCAAGAAAATGTGGTATTTTTTCTCACGTGGGATCTCAATCAACTCAAATTGGTATAATTAAAGGTAAAATCCAAAACCTGAGAAGGGCTCTCAAGAAGAGTAAAAAATTAGATAAATCTCTTATGAATTAACAAAATTAACAAAAGAAAAAAAAAAAGAACGGATGCAGGAGAAAGAAACGTAAAAAGAAAATAAATAGAAAGGTATAATATATATATATATATATAGATAGAAACCCTAAAACAAAAGAGGAAGAGCGGTGGAAACCATAGGGGACTGGATACTCAACCGTACAAAACAGTTTTTATCTCTCAGAATTTCTGAATAAAAGAGGGGGCTGGAATTACTACAAGGGTTGTACGGCTGAGGGGCCTTTCCTAACAGAATTAGGAAACTCCAGTAGAGAATTTAGGAAGGTAAATTAGATCGGTACAATCTGTTAGATTTCTTCTGATTTTAAAACCCTCTAATTATCATAAAATTGCAGATTTTCGATAAAGTGGTAGCAACAACAAAATTTGGATAAAAACTTTAAACATGAATCCTAATTAGATTAGGATTGAGATAAAAACTAATCAAATTAAATTTCAGATCAGAAAACGGTTGTAACAAAATCCATAACAAAGAGAAATATTCAAATCAGCGATACATTGATTTGAACATCAAGAACCAATTTTTGATTGATTAGATTCCTAACAGAAAAGTTATAAATAAAAAAAAAAAATTCCAAGCTGCATCAGCAAACTGACACACTAAACTAAACCAAAAGAAACCACTTATCGACTCCTAGGCAATAAATGAGCACAAACCAAACCACAAGAAACAAAATAAATTGTGAAAAAATAAAAACAAAGTAAATGTCTGTAGGAAGCAGTATAAACTGTTAAACATAAAAAAGAAAACACGTGCTAATATTCTCACCCTTAGTCTCATAAAAGCGGCCATAAGCTGCATCTGTCTATCTTTGTCAAGTTGAGGGCGCAAGACTGGAATTAACAAGTGAAATGATATGGAAGGCATAACCTTATTCCTCATAGCATTGTTCGCTTGGTTAACAGCTGGTGCTTGTTGATTGTTAAGCCGCTGCATAAGCTGCTGTGGGTTCTCGGAAGGATGGGTAAACTCCAGTTTTGGGACGATGGTTTTCTGTTCGGGAAAATTGGGCTGTTCTTTCTTAATAGATTGAGAAGAACTCTTCTCTGATTGGTCATTAATAAGTTGGCTTTGATCTTTGGCATCTTCTGGAAAATGATCTATTTGTGCCGAGTGCTTCTCTATTGAATGGAGATGTTGTTGCTCTTCATTTGGTTGGGTTTGCTGACTATGATTTTCCTTCTCCCCAGAATTTTGCCACTGTCCCAGAACTTGTTGTGATGCAGAGCTGTTCGCTTGGTACAAAGTGCCTGATGAACCAACATATCAACAATCGTCCATAAATTAGAGAATAACTACGCTAATACAAAAACCTGAAAGCATCTCAAACCTCCTCACAATATGATTCAACCACATATTTTATATTTATACATTGTTAACATTTAAAAAGTTAAATTGCAACTTTTACATGTTATTTTAACGAATAACGAGCAAGCTGGATCCCATCATCGTAGAGAATCAATGCAAGTTAAATTAAGTTCTTATAAGTCAAAGCAACTAGGAAACCTATACTGGTGTTACTCTTTAATTGCCTTGCAAAAATAATCTGAAATTTTGCTTGAAAGCAAGTTCTTCTGTAGCATTAGATTAAAGCTTATTTATGGGTCTGTTTTACAGCAGAACTCCATACGTCATTTTACAAATAATATTCTCACCCTAACCGTCCCATGCCTCATGCAGATACTGATTACCTTCATACAACTAATAACATCATCAGAGAAGATCACAGAAATATTCGTGACAAAATGCATACAATAAACTATCAACAGTTAGCGTCCACATGCACTTATCCTAGTTATCTCACTACTGACTATGAGATATTTGTTATGAACAAGACAATTTTATTGTTTTGAAAAATTCCTAGAGCCTTTATGCACCTCATGTTTCAGGGTGAGATGACCCCAAAATAACTTGAGGCTTAAATGCAATGCAATACAAGCCCCAGGCATGTATTGATCAAGAAATGCATTATGCAGACATTTCATTACTCATAATAGTTCTTGAATAAAAAAAATGTCCATTAGCTTTTACTGAAAACAATGTATGGCTTGGCTTTCACATAGGTCCTTCGATTTCACCTAATACAAAGAGATGAAGAATTTGAAACTCTCTCTATTTTATCTGATCTGGTAACTTATATTGGTTAGCATAGTATCCACCATTAAGAGTGTGGATTTACAAACCATATCTCGGCAAACATTTTCATTGTTGTAATTTACCCTTTTTAATCTAAAATATCTTCTTTTTTTTCCCTAAATTATATATTTGCAGTTAAGCCCATCGGTACAAACTGGTACCAGCCATGATTAATATCAGCAAAAATTCTTTATTAAGTTTCTTCTAAGTCTCTATAATTCTCTACAATCTCCAAGGATAAACTAGTACTCTACTCCAAAACATGTGCTTAATCATAAAGAGAAGTAGAAATTTTCTTTACCCTAACAAAATTCTTAAAATATTTCTCCGAATCCACAAACACCATATGAAAAGAGGAACAACCAGTAAATCAAGTAACTACACAAAATGAAAGAGAACATCAACAAGATCTCAATTTAACTGCAGTACAGCGATCAATCGGCCCTAATCGGCACCAAAATTTCACCGAGCTAATGCAGTCACAAATCAAATGATCCACAATTACCGGCCTCCGCATCGGACGGGTGTGGCACGGCGGAGGCGTCCCCGCCGATGTCGCGATTGAGCGCGGCGGTGAAAGCCTCCACATCCGCCCCCGAATGCATGCTCTCATCCTGCACAGTTTTAGGGCAAAATTAAAAGTTTTTCAACAATCGCCCATTACTGCGCAAAAGCTCGTTCCAAGAAAAGCTAAATGGAGAAGAAGAGGTCGAAGAAGAAGATAAAGAGGAGGAAAACCTCGTCGTCTTCGAGGAGCTTCATGATGGATGGATCCATGGAGATGACGATGAAGAGGAAGGAGAAGAGGAGAGGAGTGAGAACGAATTGTTAGAAAAAAAATGTTTCGATTTTTAGAGAGAAAATAATTAAACGAAAATGGTTGGTTTATAATGAGAATCGAAGAGAATGAGAGTTCGCGAACTTCGCATGGTGTTCGATGATCGCGCTTCGCCCTTTTTATTTTCTTCTAATTTAATTTAATTTAATTTAATTTAATTTCCTTTTTGTCGCGATTTTGTAGAAAAATACAAGTATTTGTATTTTTAACTTAGTCTACTTTTTGGTTTTGCAACTTACGACTAGATTATCCTTAAAATCTCCAAATTACCCTTGTGCCCTTTTGATTCAAAACATTGCCGAGGATTTATTGAATATTTATATAAATAAATATTCAATAAATAATTCTAATTTGATAATTTAATTTAAGAAAAATAAAGTTTAAAGTTTGATTCAATTAAATTACTTGGCTCAATGAATTGTAACTTTATTGTATATTTAATAAACTTATTTTACGGTGATGCAAATATGTAATAAAATGATAATTGAGGGTGTTTTACGAAAAAATTCAATCCCTCGCTCAAAATTAGGGTTTTGGATGCCACTATAAAATCCCCTTCCTCCTCTCTCCACGCCGCACACCTCCGCCTCCTCCACGAGCTTGAGATTATTAGGGTTTCATCTGCGATCTAGCGAAGGCACGAGAGAGAGAGAGAGAGCGAGATGGGGCACTCGAACGTGTGGAGCTCGCATCCCAAGAACTACGGTCCCGGATCTCGTGTTTGGTAATGGATTCTCACCTATCACATCTCTATTCTCGGCTACTGCGAATCCATCGTACTCTAGTTTTCGCTTTGTTTCCTTTTCCGACGTTTGATTTTGATTTCTTAATTAGTTAGATTCGTTTAGAACATGGTCAAAATCGCCAAATAGATTATGCAAGTGTGATGTTTTTGAGTTGTTTGTTGTTGGAAGGGTCGGAATGATCTACAGTCGATGCCTTTATCTTTGCTTTTATAAGAATTTGATATATTTAGAAAAATAGTATTAATATGTTAGGCTTTGGATTCGATGTGTGGCAATCCTAAAACTAGAGGATGTTCTAATATTTTATGTTTTCAGTTGAATAATTTTGTGGTGTCTTTGATGATTCTCTGTAGAAAGTAGAAACTCACCATGTCGAATGGATATAAATTTGCCTGGACTAATTGTTTTGGCAATCTCTTATCAATTTGATCTTTGTCTTGTTGTTTACATTTGGCAGCCGGGTTTGCGGGAACCCTCATGGACTCATCCGGAAGTACGGGCTCATGTGCTGCAGGCAGTGCTTCCGCAGCAATGCTAAGGACATTGGATTCATTAAGGTTAATGCAAATTGTATTTTCATCTGTTTATCATTGGCTTCTTTTCTAATGCTTGTGCTTGTGATGTCTATAGTAGCTACATTTGCTTAATTTATAAATTACTCTTAATGCCCAGTAGTTGCCCAGTAGTTTCATGCTTCTTGAGCAATATCTCTACTTGAGAAGCAAAAGCTTGCCATTTGGCGAACAAAAGGGCTAGAACTCTTTGCTGGAGCAAAATATATAAAAGAAAGCTTTCACTCCCTAAAAACAGAAGCTGTGATTTGAAGTTTTGGCTTGCACTTCTGTGTACAGCTATTTGGGGGCTTAAAAAGCTGTTAAGAGCTTCCTTAAATAAATAGATCTAGTAGAACAGAACTTCTACTGGCCAAACTGGCTCGAAGCCAACAAGAGTTGCTCCAAATGTCTTGTCTTTAAATTCCATTAAGAGAATATGGTGCTAAGGTACTTGTATGTTGTTGTGTAAATTTGTTTACCAATAGATTTGTTGTTTTACTGAATCTAGCTTCTGTGTTAAGTTTAGCTCAGTGTGGATTACTGATCTTGCAGGATTATAATTTATAATTTTATATGTTCTGGATTATAGGTGTTAGATCTTGAGGGTATGGGATAATTTTATAATATTAGTGTCCTCTTGTGTCATAACATATGAAGTCTTTTGGCACTTGTATTTGTGTATTTGTTAAAGCAAGATAATTAGATAAGTTCTTATTGAGTCGAAAAGACCTCTGCCCTTTGTCATGTTCCATTGCCTATGCAACTGCGATACCTTTTTATGCACAAGTTGTTTCTACATTGCTTTGTCGTTGAAATCAAAAAAATCAAAAGATGTAGGACATGCCCTGCGTTTGAGGGATGTAATGTTCTTGATTTCCTCCCCAAAATTACTATCTCATGTCACAACAATTAAGAGTTGCATTAGCTGATAGGAGTTCCTCCTTGTAGTTCTACCTTTCTAGTCTTGCATTAGGTTGTCAGTTCTGTTTAACATTATGATAGTCATATCCTGGTTTTATTCAATCTTTGGTACTTTTTGAATATCAGTTAAAGATTTTCTCTTTTGATTAGAAAACTTGGGCATCCAAGTGAGTTTATTGTGATTTTTGAGTCTTCAATTTGATTGTCACGTTAATTAGTTCATGGAAGGTTTTGCTTTTAGCTAGATTTTGCACTCATCCACGGTTTCTTCCGTTGGGATCAGATAAATATGGGCTCTTTTGTGGAACAGTAATATTATGAATATTGGGATAGGGTTCGTTGTGTATACTTCATACGCCATAACAAGGAGTTCCTCCTTTCATTTTATAAGGATTGATATTTTTTGGCAGTCATTCAATGTTTTAGTGTAGGTATCCACGTCTTTTAAAAGGCACTATATATAATCCACTTATATCAACCCTGCTTTTTTTGGCACCACATTTCACTATTTCTGATGTAAGCCCCGACATTGAGACTCATGTATAGAAATTAAGCGGAAAATAAAGAACTATTTCTCGATTCGATGAAAGTGAAATTAAAAAGTTAGTTAACATTCTAATTTAATGAATTATATAACCCGTATTTATCTCTAGAAATGCAAGGCATCGATTCTTTCCTGATTCATACGCCACTAAATTGCTAATAATTTTGGAGCCACATTAGTTTTTCTCTCTTCTGTGCAGATGTTCTGCCTTCCTCTATATATACTTTACCATAACATGATGCAATGCTTAACAGGAAATGATCAATTATGAGTACAAGTCTTGTAAATAAGAAGGCATTTAGCTGAAATTTTGTTGGAAGTCGAGAACTCGATGAAACTTAAAAAGCTTACATTCTCTACTCTTGCTGGAATTACATTTTACTTAAAAATCATCATTTCTCGCAAAACTTTTTGTGTGGAAAAATGCACTAATTTGATCAGGATAAGGCCCTTTTTAATTTTATTTCTTTTGTTTCTTTTTACAGTATCGCTGAGGTCTTTGATGCTAAAGCGCGGATCCCTTATCGGTCAAGGAAATGAATCTTCCACCTATCAGGAAACTTTATATTGAACTTTTTTTTAGCAAATCTCTATTGTTTAATGTTTTCCTAGTTATTTTGGTTGGTCTTTAAGGTACTTGATGCACCAGTTACTGGAATGATGTGGTTTTTTCCGCGTCCTAAATGGTAATTTTTCTCTAGCATTTCCATTGTAGCACTCAATCCTTTTTAAGTGGAGGTATTTGCATTTTGCATGGTTTTTTTTTTTTTTAGAATTATTAATTTGATTGCTTATTGTGGTCTGTTTATGTTAGGCAACCCATACAAAATGTCTCATAAAAGTTTCACTTTTATTCTCTGGATTATTATAATTACTGATAAACACCCTTGATTTATAAGTAGGAGCATTTTACCTCTTTTGTAAGGGGTTAAAATTTTATGATTTTTTAGCCTAAAAAGGTTAGTATGGAGTACTACTAATTTGCTAAAAATTTTATGAAATTTTTATTTTGTCCAAACTCGCTGCTAAGTTGGAAGAACGATTAGAAGTCGAATGTAATAAATTATTTATTATTATTTTGTTAACAAAAAAAATGATAAATAAATTATCATTTTTTTTATTTTTTATATATAAATCTAATTACTATATAAAAATTTGAATAAATTACATATAATTTAAACAATGAATCAAAAAATTTAGTGTAAATAATTCACTATTTTTTTAAAAAAACGGTAAAATTATTTCACAAATCAGGAGATACGAACATTATTGTTGTTATTTATTTATTTATTATTTATTATTTTGAAAAAAAAAATGAGTTCGAAATAATAAACTAACCGAACTTGAAATTTCCAATACTAACTACCAAATTTTGTATCATTTGCATTAAAAATTTTAAATATCAATCATTAAAATTTTTTACTACTTACGTTAGAAACTTTAAATATGGATCACTAAAATTTTGAATTTTTATCAGTTATACTAGAAATGATACATGTTACCAAAAAGGAAGGCTTGTACATGTTGGTACAACTTTGTTTCTTATTGTTTTTTGGAACGTTTGGATTATAATTTTCAAGTATGTGTCCCCACTGGTCTCCAGCTACTTTCCTACTCACCTACCTACATGTTGTATTTTTGCAACTTTGGACCACAATTTTTTTTATATTCTCCATTTGGCTCCTCCACTTACCCCCACCCCTGCATGGATGCATTCCTCCCTCTTACCTCCCTGCGTCGCCGCAAAGTGTGCTGTCAAAATATTTTATTTATTTCTGTATGTGATGATATATTGTCCAAATTAAATCGATTTGATTAAATCTTAATCTTAATGTATAGATAAATAAATATATCTATTTATAACTCTTTTGATCAAACAGATTTTGGTGGCTCTTAATATCAAATTGGGGTATCTCTCTTTTCGGATTAGTTGGGGGCATGTTTATGAATTTGTTTTCCATTATAAATGCTCCCATCTTTTTATTTCCGTAAATTAAATATATTTGTAACTTTATTTTTTCCAAACCACTGTAATTAATTAATTTTATTTTGTACGGTGACAAATCAATTATGAATAAAATAAAATAATAAAAAATAATAAAAAATTAATTGTTATACTTTTTATATATATATATATAGTTGGTGTAAAAATGTTTAGTAAAACAGACGAAAAGAAGGTCTGAATTACAATTTCGAAAATATTGACTTTTTTATTAAAAAAAAAAAACAACAGTAAACAAATAATTTTTATTTAAATTTTAGTTCAGCTAAAAGTTTTAAAAATTTGTTATGGGCAAATAAATAAGTGAAGAAAAAGAAGTAAAAAAATCTAGTGGAGAAAGAAGTAACAAATATTTAGTATAAGTGATAACTTTTCCTGCTTATTTTGGTATAAGTGTTATTAGTTAAAACAAAATAACCATGTAGTTGTTTGGAAGCAAAAAATTGTGAGGTTCGCAAACTCTACTTTGCTCCCTATCTCAGAAAATTTTTAGAATAATTTACTATTCTAGAATATACAGAAATAAAAAAAAAAAATTGTATTTGATTCTTAGAATAATCAAAATCTTGTTTCGATAATTTTATTAAAAATGACAAAGAATAGTGTAAAAGATTGATTAAATTTTTTTAAAATATCAAAATTGTCCTTATCTATATATTTTTATATATAATATTTAATATATGTACAATAATGTATATATAAAAATAAAAAATAATGCACTTTTTTTATATAAAACAATTAAAATATTCTATCGAATACTATTATAATCATATTATTATATAACGTACTTCAATAATAATGTATAAAAATATTTCAAAAATATTATATATAATAATTAAAGATAATATATTTTAGAACATTATATATTTAATAAATTTGTTTTCTTATATAATATTTTATTTCATATTATATAGTATATTTTAGGATAACATATAATATAAATAAATTTGTAAAAATAATAAAAATAATATAATATTATATAATATAATAATAGTACTAATGTTAATTAATAATAATAATAATAATAAAAATAATTTTATAATTATTATAATAAGATATTTTAAAATATTATAAAATTATATATAACATAATCATACTTTTATATTATTTTAATTATTTTTAATAAGCTAACTATTGTATGAAAATAATTTTATTCCTTTAAAAAGATAAAATAGTTATTTTCTCATTATTTAATTTGATTTGATCAAAATAATTATTTTTATTATTTTTTATACCGTTCGACAGAATAGTAAAAATAATATTTATCAGTTTTCATTTATTCCGAAGTCTAAATGAACTAACTTTCTATATACCCTCCTCTCTCTCCCTCAAGTAATTTAAGAGGCGTTCGTTAGATCACACGCAGCACGAGAAGCTTGCCAATTTAATTTAGTGCGGAGCAGTTGATTTTCTGCAAAAATAAATAAATAAATAAATAAATTCAATTTTTATTTTAAAAAACGAGATAACAAATTATTTATTTTATTTATATTTTTTAAAATATAAATTTAGTTAAAAATACGAAGCACTATACTTCGAATTTAAAACCCCTAATATTTTCTATTAAATTCTTAGCCAATTACACTATATACGATCCATGTAGCACACCATACTTAATTATTTGGATTAGTTTCATATTTCTTTCTATAAGCATAACGGTTATATCTTTATAAAATTTAATTTTTTATATTTAATTTTTAAAAAATTTTAAATGATTCATATATGTCTTTCTGATTTATTATCGTTAATTTATTATTTATTTTTTTAACAAAATATAAATAAAATATTAATTTTATACTTATAAATATATTTTTTAAAAAATCTCAACAGTTAATATATATATATATATATATATATATATTATATATATATATATATATATATATATATAATATATATATATATATATATATATATATATATATATAAAATTAAATATAATATTTAAAAAATAAAAATATAAATTTATCTCACTTACTAATTTAAATTAAATATTTAATATATTTATTATTAACTATATTTTTTTAATAAATATTAATGTAAATATATATAAATAAGTTAAAAAAATTTTTAAAAAAATAGATATAAAAAATTAAACTGAGATGTATATAAAATTAATCCTAAATATTTTATATGCAATACTTTTTCTTTTTCTTGCATCTGATCTCAACGAGTTCGAAACCCAAGACACCGACTTTGGAATTAAACGGATGGATGTTATTTTCCTCTAAGCAGCACGTACACCACGCACTGGTTTTAACAAATTAAATCTTTTTATCTAATAAAAAATTTGTAGTATCCATTGTGTAGAAACCCCTTTATTCGAGTACGTGTAAATGTGTAATGATCCAAGACGCAGAGCACGAATTTCAAATTTAAGTTCATACAAGAAATTAAATTTTCAGTCACATGTGTGATATTTGCATATCTAACTTAAATATAATATTTTAATATTTTATATTCGACTGAAGTATTAATAATAATTAATTAATGAAGATATTCGCCAGTTGTGACGAATAAATATTATTAAATTAATTAAATTTAATAAAAATAATTAAAATTTGATAAAATAAAAATTCAATCGAAAAAAAAGGACAATAAAGAAAAAAAAAAATGTAAAAAAAACAGACATATTAAATAAAAAAATAATATCCTTACATTTTTTTATTTTTGTGAATTTATAATCTATGAGTATTCTAAATTTTTTAAAACATCACTTCAATTTTCTTATTATAATTAATAAATATTAAAATTAATATATATAAAATATTAATATATGATTTTATTATATTCAACTAATTTTTTTTTTTTTAAGATGAAGAGAGGAAGTGTTGCAACGTAGCATAAAAAAATTGATGATTCATATATGTTTATAGAAAATGTGCTTCTTACATCTTGTGTATTATTAATTACAAGAAAAAAAATACTATCTGTACACTCTCAGAAAAGAGGCGAACGTTTTACACGCATAAATTTTAAAGTTTCAAAGATCTTTTTGAATTTTAAGTATTTAAATAAAAAAATAAGATAATATTCAATTTTTAATACTTGGATGAGAAGGTGCAAGACGTATACACGCAGCAGTGCTCTTCTAGCAATCACTATAAAAATTTTTTTCTAATAATTACTATAAATTTTTTTTTAATATAAGGATGTTTTTTAAACGATGTTTGGAAAAAGTGTTTCTAAGCGTCTCTATAATATAGCAAATACTTATGCTTCAATAATTATCGTCATATGATCTTTTTATTATATCAAACTAATTTATTAAATAATAAATTTTATTATTATTTTAAAATTTTTGACGTTTTAAAATATTAACATTTTAAAATATTATGATATTTTAAAGTATTAAAATATATTTTACCGACGCTTAATACAAGCATCAGTATATACAAGATGATTATTTATCTGACGATATTTAAACTCACAATTTCAAATACTATCTACTGGATTATATTGAAATATTTTTAAATATTATTAAATATAAAAAAAAAATTATCCTTAAATACTAAAATTGTCTTGCAGGGAAATAGAGATTTATTATAAGTATACCCCTTGGCAATGATTGGGCAGCCATATACTAAACCAAGGGGCAAGCCCCAAAAGAAAGATGATCAAACATGCTCTTTTAATAAAAAGGGAACCTCCTCCTTTTTGAACAGCTCAAAACCCTAGGTATTTGTCATTATCCTGTTGTCCTCCTCATCTCCTGGGTATATTACACTCACATTAAAGTTCATAACCCTACTCTTATATGCCACTAAACAAGTTTATTTTTGTCCATGAGTTCCCAAGGGCAGATGCATTAAAATTCCACACAACCTTGAGAGCACATGCGCACACTCTCTTACTTCTCATGCATTGCCCCTTTGTTGGTAGTGGTGTCTTCTTGAAGAGAATAAATAGTTCAGTGGGGAAAGAGAATTCCTTCTTAAAAAAGCTGAAGCCCTTTAGTTTAGCTCCTTGTCCACTAGCCCTTGTATCTTAAGCTTAAGAATCATATATTCAGTGCTGTAGCTCTCTCCTATTAATTATGGGACTAACATAACCTGTCCATGCTTAACTTGCCTTCTTCTCCTTTTGTGCTTCCCACCAGATTCTTCCAGTGCTCTTTTTGGTCTACTACCCTAGCAAATGCATATATATATATATATATATTATGTGCATGTGTTTTGTACTAGTAGTACAGTTAGGAAGTTAGTCATCTTTCCATGCATAGGACCAGCTACTTAATTTTGTAGGGAAAACTTTAATAACTAAAATAGTCTCCTGTGACATAGCTAATTTGCCATTTAGTATATATCTTCTGGTTCAAAATATAGCACTTGGTCTCCTCCTGTATGATCTATTTTACTTTTTAGAACAACATGATAGTCATGTACTTAGTTTACAATTAATTTGCCATTCTATTTTTAATAAAACACAATTTTTTCTAACCTTTTAATTCATGGTGAGTTCCTACAAAAAGCTCAAATAGAAACTACAAGAGAGAACATAAAGTGCACCACTAGTAACTGCAGATCGAGTAGCAAACTACAAATATGCTATACAGAAAGAACGGGAAAGTGGATGCTGATCGCTAGCTCCCTCTTTGGCATCAAATAATCCAACTATGAAACACCTAAGACAAGTAAACAAATTAGGGAAAACTTCAAAAAAGACTTAGAGGAAGCTAGTGATCGAGCATCAGCTTTTCTTTTCAAATTTTGACCAAAAGGTTAGCCAGTTCACTAGCTGTTGTTCTCATGTGATTAGGAGCAAGTGGGAGGTGTATTAATGTACCACTACTTAAACTTTCTTTCTCTCCTTTTATATATATATATATATATATAAAAAGAGAGAGAGAGAGAGAGAGTAGAGCTTATATACTTTCAAAAATACAAGCTTATTCATACTTGTGAATTTTTTACCATTAAATTTGAATTGGAATTTGTATAATTATACTTTATAAAGGCTATTATGTTATCGATAGCACCAAGTCCCTGATGCTATTAAGTTTTTAGTTATTAGATTAAAGAATAAGTGGTGAAAATAGCCAAAGAAATAAATCTAACGGCGGAAAACTTTATAGCATCAAATGTTTGATGCTATTAATAGCATAGTTGTGGTCTTGCCGGGCTATATATATATATATATATATATATATATATATATATATATATATATATATATATATATATATATATATATATATATATATATATATATATATATATATATATATATATATATTTCTCTCAATTGGGGAAAAGGAGACGAAAAAATGCTTCCTCCAACTAGAGAGAGAGCGAGGGAGAGCGAGGGAGATCGAGAGCGCGGGGTCGGGTAAGAACGAGAGAGAGAACCCCTCAGCGCTGGAGGGGAGTAGGTCGCACGCGCGACTCTCTGGAGGGGAGGAGAGAGGCTAGGATTGTAGGGCGACTGGACTCGGAGAGGGCCTCTGCTGAGGGGTATCGTCGCACGAGGAGGAGGTGCCCCACATTACCTCGCGGTCTCGCTCCAGGGGGGGAGCGGCGCAGGGTTGGTAGCGGGAGGAGCACTTCAGCACGGCGGGACCCACCCAGGGACGGGTCGCCTTTTCCTCTGCCTCGTGACCCGGCGGCGGCCGTGCATCCGTGGAGCCGAGTCCCTAAGCGGATCAGGCCGTGGATCGCGCCTGGGCCCCAGGGGACAAAGCGAGTTGGCCACCTGCACACTCCAACGATCACGGGTCCCTGTTCGTTAAACTGTGGGCCACAGTCGGGTGGCCGTCGGGGCCCCATCGGACATAACCCTGGTACGGTGGATTCTCGCTACCGAGCTTCTTCGTCGCTCCGGGGCCACGCGATCGCCCTGCTGTCCCTCACCCCGCATCGCAGTTCCATCAAGTCCAGGGAGCGATCACGCTTCAGGGTAAACTGGGCGGACCAGCAGGGAATCCCACTCCTCTCTGTCTCCGCGTCACCTCACCAGCAGGGGCTTTACCCCTGCCACACGCCTCCTGGTCCCCGGCCCCACCCCCTTCGGCCCCCCTCGTTGGCACCGGGTCACCCTGCCTCTCTGGGTCCCCTGACCTATAAAGAGGCCCTGCTGCTCCCCCCAACTCCTACCCCACCACCTCACTCCACCAAGCCCCGCCCCCATCTCCGGGTACCTAGTCGGGCCTCCTTCCGGTCGGAAGCCAGGTCGGAAGCCAAGAAGTGCTTCCGCTGTCTCGCTCCCGACCACCTGGTGAAGCACTGCCGTGACCCGGTCCGTTGCGCCTCGTGCCGCCGGACTGGCCATAAAGCCCGAAGCTGTACCGTCAACCGCTTCCAACCGGAGATGCAGAGAGGCGTCGGCTTCCGACCAGAACTGATGAAGGCGTTCGTCCCCATCACAGAGGACTTCCGCAACCGGGAACTCAAGCGCCAGAATGCAATTCTGGCGGACTGCATTGGCACTTGCACCCTCGGCCATTGCCCTACAGTCACAGTCGCGGCCGACATGGCTGAGCGATTCGGCGGCATCCCCGAGAGCTTCATAGTGGCCGAACATCAAGACCGAGAGTTTGTGATCTTCCTTCCGGAGTGGGTCCTCCCCGAAGACCTCTGCAACAACGGGCTCCTCCAACTGCGGAACTGCCAGCTCCGCTGTCTGGCCTGGGATCCCTACCATGGCGCCGCCCCTTCGCGTCTGTCCTACAAGGTATGGATCAGAATAGCCAGGCTCCCGTTCGAGTGCTGGTCGACGCAGCGGGTTACCGCCCTGGTTGGCGCCTTCGGCCGCTTCCTCGAGGCCGACACCGCAAGCATCGACATGGCGAACCTGTTCGCCTACCGGTGTCGGGTGGCGGTTGATGCCGTGGAGGACATCCCAGAAGCACTAGCCATCTCGATGGGGTCCATTGTTGTAACTGTGCCGATCACGATCGAGAGCACCGCGCCGTTCGGGGGAGACGACCTCGGTACACCCTTTGTCGGCGGTGGGCCAGAGGAGGGGGGCGACCAGACGGACCCCAGGGGCCGCCGGATAGCCAGAAGAATCCCCCTGGTTGACCTCCGCGACGACGACAGTAGCTCGAGGGAGGCAACCAGGGCCGGCTCGTCTGACGCCTCGGTGACCCGTGGAAGGAGGCGGCGCCCCGGGCGGCGCCCCGGGGGCGACCACATGCCGCCGAGAGCGGCGGACCCAGCCGCGCCACCACCCGTCGGACCACTGGTCAAGCCCCATGCACGTTCACCCCTTGGCCCGCTGGACTCCCGCCGCGATGCTACCTCCAATCCTCGGAATTCCAACCCTCTGTTCCAAGGCGATGTCAACGACTGCCCTCGATCCCTCGGGGAGCGAAGCTTGCCCCTCCCAGCTTCCCTTTCAAAAACTTACCTTGTTAAGGGCCTGTGGGAACTGGTGATCGTGGGCGACCTGCCAGGCGACGCCCGGCTACCAATGGTGGTGGCCGAGGTGGTGTGTCGCCTCCTTCCCCCGATGCATCAACCGCTAAGTGTCGCCCCCCCTCGACTGCTGTGCGTTTCTCTCCAAGCTTTCTGTGGGCCTCTACCCGATCCCTTTAGTTCTCTGCTCTCCCCCCAGTCCAATGGGCCTGCCCTGCAGGCCACACTGAGGTGGCCTTTCCCGGGGCCTCCCTCCGCGGCCCGGTCCAGCCCGCCCGGCCCCGTCCTGACCCTGGGGCAGTCGCCCCACCAGATGGCTGGTGAGCGGCCCACAACCGGCCCACCACGGATGGGGCCAGGGACGCCCCAGGGGCCTGGGGTGGGCCGCCAGGGGAGCCCCGCCGAGCGGGCCGCCCGTACGCAGGTATTTCGGAGCAATGCCTGGGGCCTTCCCGAGCTGTCGGGGCCACGGTCCGGCCCGCCCTTTCTGGCCGCCCCGGGGGTGACTATGGGCCACCCCCACCCCGTCCTCACCCAGGGCGTGCGCGTGGGGCACCCATCACCGGCTGGGGTCTACGTGCCCCACCGTGCCCCCCTCCAACTGCTGGATCTGCCACCGGCCGTCCCACCGTCCTCCGCTGGCCCCCTGCAGCCGCCAGGGGATGTTTCGCCATTGGGGACCGTCACTAAGAGCTTCCACCTCCCCGACCTTCGGGACAGCACTTCCCCTGGCGCGGGCCAGCCAAACGCAGTGGCGTGGACCGCCCCACTCCCTGCGGTTCAGCCGGGAATCGCACACCCGATCGCCTCTGCCCCGCAACCCACCCCGGCCATCACGCTCGCCAGCCCGGGGGATGAGCAACTGTGTCTACACCCTGCTTGCTCCCCCACGGGAGGCGAGCTCGTGGGTCCACCCGCCTCGCGGAGGAGCCCCAGGCTCGCGAAGCTGGCAGGCACCCAAGTGATGGAACGTGCCGTGGCAAGGAAGAATCGGCTTGCGGGCGAGCGGGCGAGCAGCATCCTCCCTACCACCCCCGATGTTGCCGCTGACGCCAAGAGGATCATCCGCCTGAGTTCGAAGTTTGGCGTCAAGCTCTCGGAGGTGGAAGCTGCCTCGCTCCTCGGCTACGCGGGACCCGGGCTCTGAGCGCCAGGCTTCTCCCGTTCTGCTTTATGTTGTTTCTGCTTCTCTTATGTTTAAAATCTGCTCTTGGAACGTTCGAGGGCTTAACGACCCTACCAAACGTGCTATTGTTAAATCTGTTGTGATGGGATTTAAGGCCTCTATCCTTTGCATCCAAGAAACCAAAGTGTCCTCCCTCTCTCGCTCCTTCCTCCCCTCCTTCGCTGGACGGTTCCTTGACAGGTGCCACTTCATCCCTTCTGTGGGGGCATCTGGGGGGCTGGTCACCTGCTGGAACTCCAAGCTCTTCTCCTGCTCTGAGGTCATTGTGCGTGACCGCTCCATCACGTTGCGCCTGTCCAGGGTGGCCTGTGGGTCTTCTTTCTACCTCACCAACGTTTATGGGCCGCCGACTTGGGAGGGTAAGGAGGAGTTCTGCAGGGAGCTTGCAGCTCTCAAAGCTGACTGCCCTGGCCCCTGGGTCATCTGCGGGGACTTCAACCTAACGCGTTCCCAGGCAGAGAGACAGGGCCGGCGCTGGAGCAACCGCCTTTCAGCCTTATTCTCGGACCTTATCAACGAGTTGGACCTCGTGGACCTCCCGATGCTCAACCAGAGCTTCACGTGGTCCAGCATGCAATCTCCCCCCACCCTAGCCAAGCTTGACCGCTTCCTGATCTCCACCGATTGGGACCTGGCCTTCCCGCTCTCCTCGGTTTCGGCGCTCCCGAGGATCACCTCAGATCACTGTCCCATCCTACTACAGACACAGAGGAAGCTTGGTCCCCGCCCCTTCAGGTTCGAGAAGGTCTGGCTCACCAGGACCGACTTCAACTTGCTGGTACCAATTTGGTGGCAGGAAATCGAGCCCAAAACGGGGAGGCAAGGGAGCATTCTTACCTTCACTGCCAGGCTCAGGCATTGCCGCAAGCGTATTACCGCCTGGCGGTTGTCAAACTTCCATGACATCTGCAGCACCAAGCGGGCACTCATGGAGGACGTTCAGAGACTAGACTCCCTCGAGGAAATTCAATGCCTACCCGCTAGGGACCAAGCACTTAGAGCCAATCTCCGAGGCCAACTGAAGGACTTAATCACCGAAGAAGAGTTACTCTGGAGCTCGAGAGCTAAGCAGCACTGGCTAAAGGAGGGGGACGGCAACACCAGCTTCTTCCACGCTATGGCTAACGGGAGGCAGCGAGCAAACAGGATAGGGAACATCGTGGACGAGGACCTAACGTTGACTAGGGAAGAAGAAAAGGCCGCCTATTTCTTCCGCAAGTTCAAGGCACGGCTCGCGCCTGACTGCCCCCCTGGCCCTCTTTGTGGGGACTGGAGCGGCCTCTTCCCGGACAACACCGCGCTGAGCTCAGAGCACCTCACCGCGCCCTTCTGCCTAGAGGAAATCAAAAGAGCGACGTTCCAGATGTCAGGGGACAAGGCGCCGGGTCCTGATGGATTTAGCATGGCCTTCTATCAGAAGTTTTGGGACGTTATCAAGGGAGACCTCCTCGGAATCTTCGATGATCTCTTCGAGGGTTCCCTTGACACGGGGCCCATCGACTACTCGCATATTTGCCTTATTCCGAAGATAGAGGGAGCGGCTACGGCTAGCGACTTCCGGCCTATCAGTCTTCTCAACTGTATCCAGAAGATCATCTCCAAGGTGATTACGAACAGACTATGCACCGTTCTGGACAAAATCATCTCCCCGACCCAGACTGCCTTCCTGAAAGGCAGGTCCATCCTTGACTCCTATGTTACTGCCGACGAGCTTATCAGCTGGGGCGCCAGCAGGCAGGTAGACTGTGTGGGGGTCAAGGCGGACTTTGAGAAGGCGTTTGACTGTGTTAGCTGGGCCTTCCTCAAGCATATCCTCCGCTGTTTGGGGGCCAACCTGCGCTGGTGCGGGTGGATTGACCAATGCACTACCAACGGCAAGGCCGCCGTTCTCGTCAATGGGAATGCTACGAAATGGTTTAGATTGAAGCGGGGCTTGCGCCAAGGGGACCCCCTATCCCCCTTCCTCTACCTTTTGGTGGCGGAAGGCCTTGCCCGTATGACAAGTAGAGCAGTCCGAAGCAAGCTCATCACCGGTGTCGGACCTTCTGGGGACACGAGAACCACACTCGTTCAATTTGCTGACGACACGCTCTTCTTCTGTCAAGCGAAGCAACGGCAAATTACCAACCTCCGTACGCTTTGGCGAATCTTCGAGTGGGCCTCGGGCCTCAAGATCAACAACTTGAAGTCGGAAGTGCTCTACCTAGGCAACTCAAGCACCAAAGGCGAACGACTAGCAGCAACACTTAACTGCAAGCTGGGATCGCTTCCGATCCAATATCTCGGCCTACCGCTAGTCAAGGGCCGTCTCCCCAAGGAGGCCTGGCATCTAGCTATCTCCAGGATCGAGCACCGAATCAGGGGATGGCAAGCCAAACTGCTGTCGTATAGGGGCAGGCTAACCCTTGTTAACTCGGTGCTCTCGAGTATGCCCCTCTACCTCTTCTCCGTCTTTAAAGCGCCGGTGTGGGTCACCAACAGAATCGACTCGCTTCGTCGAGCCTTCTTCTGGAAAGGGCAGACCTCGGTGACGGGGGGCCAATGCCTGGTCAGCTGGAAGGTCGTCTGCAGGCCCAAAACAGACGGAGGCCTGGGCATCTTGAACCTCCAATCTTTCAACCTGGCTTTGCTCGCTAAGTGGTGGTGGAGGTTCTTCTCCCTGGAACCACCGCCCTGGGAACCCCTTGTCCGCTGGCTCTACTATCGCCGCAGGGTACCGCTGAGCGAAGGGTCCTCGTTTCGACCATTCTCCCCGTGGTGGAAAAGTGTGATGCACACGCGGGATCTCTTCAAATGCGGCACGACCATCTTGGTAGGCAATGGCGCGAGGACTGGCTTCTGGGGTAACATCTGGGCAGGGAGCTCATCCCTTTCAACCCAGTTCCCGCAGATCTACGAGTGGGTTACCAACAAGCAACTGCGGGTGGCCGACTGTCGGGGCCCGGACGGCTGGAACTGGGGGAGAATCCTTGAGGGTCTCGAGGGGGGACCTGCGGGATGGGAGGAGGCCCTTCCAGACCTGTTAGAGGCGACAGCCGATCTCCACCTAACCGACATCAAGGACGAGTTCAAGTGGCGCTGGAGCAGCTCTGGGACTTTCTCTGTAAAGTCCGCGTACCGCTTCCTGCAGGACGGTGGGGTTGTCGTAGACCGGTTCAACAAAATCTGGAGTACTAAAATGCCTTTGAAAGTCAAAATCTTCATCTGGCTGGTGCTCCGAGGGCGGGTGCTGACCAGGGACATTCTTCTGAAAAGGAACTGGACTGGACCGAACCACTGCCCGGTCTGCCTGGGAACCGCTGAAACCGCCGACCACCTCTTCACATCCTGTGCTGGCACTCTTCCCTTGCTTGAAACCCTTCTCCCCAACAAGAGGGAGATCCGGACTCTGACGACCGCCAACTGCCTTTGGGGGACCTTTGCGCTCAAGAGAGGGGCTTGGGGTAAGAAGGCCCTGACCACCATCGCGGCCACCTGGTGGGAAGTCTGGCTCGAAAGGAATCGCCGAGTCTTCGATAGTAGGTCCCGTTCCCCTAGGGAGTTGATCGCTGCGATCCGGCTCTGCCTCTCGCAGTGGGCCGAGCACTGCCCATAGGGTGGTTAACTCAGTGTCCCTCCATTTCCCTGCTCTCTCGCTCTCCCTCTCTCTCTCATCCCCCCCCCCTCTCTTTTCTTTCTCTTCTTTTTTTTGGGTTCGAGGCCCTGTTGCCTCTGGTTTGTAGCTAAATTCAATCTCCCAATGAATGAAGCGGCAGCATGCTGCCTTCTCTCAAAAAAAAAATATATATATATATATATATATATATATATAAGCTAGAATGTTTCTAATAGCATTAAGTCATTAGTGTTATTAAGTTTCCAATCATTGGATTAAGATTAGTGTGGCTAGGATCGATGATAATAATCCTCATAAAATTTAGTGGATGGTTGATAAAATAATATAATTTAAAAAGTAAAAATAGTTAAAGTGTTAGATTTAATAATAAAAAATTTAATAGCATCAAATATTTTGTGCTATTAGAAGCACCTCTTCATCACTGTTGGGCCTCAAAGTTTAAAATTGGCTTCTGATGTGGTCCATGCAAAGAAATAATTTTGAAGCTACACGTATGAATAAGAGAGCCAAAACGATTAGTAATAATAAGGTGTAAGGGATAATTAATTAATCTCCATGTGATCCGAACAAGTTTTTTTTCCCTCCAAACTTAGAATAAAATTTTGCAACATTTTGTGGTCATCATTGGTATTCAACAATGCAGGTTTTTGTAGAACAACTTCAAGATCTTATTTAACATTTAAAGAGTTGTTTAAATAATTAATTGACATATTTGAATTTTGATCCTGGCTACAAAATTTTTAATTTTTGGGTCGAGCCAAAATTTTGAAGCTTTAAATAACATGAAAATAGATTTTGTTTCTGATTACTACATCATTACATTGTGATTTTGAATCATGTTATGTACATGCATGTACACAGGCATGCAAATAGGTAGATATATACATAGCTGGATCATGGAGAGATACAAAGATAGATTAAGAGGTTTCCTCCCAATCAACTGAGTATACGTATACATATACATATAATTGATGCAGCATTTTATTAGTTCATAGCCACTAGAGACATTCATAATTGATTTTTCTAATCTAGCTAACTGAGGAGTATAATTAATTGCTCATTTATGCGATAAGGAATAAACAGGAGCAAAAGTAATTTTGTGTTTGGATAAAACTTGATTGTTCCTGAGAATAAAAAAAATAGCGTTTGAACAGTTAGACAGGAACAGTGAGAATAAAAATAATTATAATTTTAAAATAAAAATATTTTATTTAATTAATTAATATAAAAATATTAATTAAATAATAATTTAACTTATTTAATTAACTAATTAATCATGAATACTACTAGATAACCATAAATATTGATTAAATAAAATAATTAACAATGTATACTGTTAATTAATAATTTAATTAACCAAAAGTAATTTAATAAATAAATAAATAAATTAGTTAATTATTTAATAGTTTGATAATTAGTTAATAAAATAATTAGATTAGTCAAAATAATAATTAATTAAAGAGTTAACATGATAATTAAAATTATTTTTATTTTAATTATTATTTTTTTCGAATGAGAACAAGTTTATTCTTTCAAGAAAATAAAACAGTAATTTCAAATTTATACTAGTTTAATTATTCTTAAAAAAATTATTATTATTTTTAAAAAATATATTTGAATATAAAGGAGGAAATTTTATTATTATTATTATTATTATTATTATTATTATTATTATTATTATTATGCCCGAACCGAAGGATTCCTTTATAGTTCAACATATCCGAAACTTCATGCATCTTTCACACTAACGAATAAACTAAGACCTCTCTCTCTCTCTCTCTCGGGTTGTAAACATCATTCTCTCTCACCCATCCACATGCACAAGTCACAATGAAATTCTGAGTGATTCATGGTGGAGACCAGTGGTGGAAGAACAACAATAAAAATGAGATAATTATTACGGCGGTCCCATTTTATATTTGGACCACAGTTACTAGCTAGTTCCCAATGAAAAATACTCATCTGGGTACCCAACAAAACCTCCCTAGCTACATGTACATGCAAATCCATATTTCAGTTTTTATATAAACTAATTAGAAACCTTTATATTTTTCATGTGAGTCAATATATGGACTTCGTTTGGTCGTGAAATAAGTAAAAATTAATTATTCTAAAAAAAATATAAATATTAAAATTAATTAAAATTATTATAAAAATATGTTTGGTTAGGTATTAGATTAGTACAGATATAAGAGAATTTGTATTTTGTGTGATAATGAAGAATAAGAGGAATAGAAAGTAATAGTTGTATAAAATAACGAAATTATCCTCAATCATAATGGTTTTTATAAATGTTAAAAATATAAATTTTAATTGTATCAAAAAATTACAAAAATGGAAGCAAAAATTTTAACTTTTAAATTTGTATAAATTTAAAAAATTTTATAAATTTTTTTATAAATTTTAAAAAATTTTAAATTTTTAGATTTACTAAAAATTAAAATTAAAAATTTTAAAACTAATTTCTGTACCAAACTCCTTCCAAGAGATTAAATTATTCTCATATACTCTTGATGTACTATTCAATTTGTATAGTTCGATCCATCGTTTTGATATATAAATCAGTCAAAAAAATAGCACATACTATTAGAAAAAGAAAAATTTTGATTGATTGATCCACATTGAATAATATCCTATATATCAACAACACATAAAAATTATTTGTGGTATCCAAAATAGGTATTTTTCTAATTAAAAATCTCATCAGATACACCGACATATCAAACGTACAGTTCATTACAACAGCATCACAAGAAATGCATAAATATCCCCACTCATAATGTAGTATAGGTCATGCTTTTGAGGAGGGGACGTGGGGTGTGAAAGTCCTTTTCCGCACGAACGAATTGCAAGATGCTGTGAATCACCTCACATGCATGTAGGAACACATGAGGGTTCATACAAAACATACACCAACAAAAGAAAAAGCCCTTCTCCCATCATATATATATATATATATATATATATATATATATATATATATATATATATATATATATATATATATATATATATATATATATTAGAGCTTATGTTTTTTTAAAGGCACAAGTCAAAATATGCTTGCAAATTTTTTACTATAGAATTTGTATTGAGATTTGTGCTATTGTCAAGTCAACTAAAAAAAAAGAAAGAGAAAATACAATAGCACGTATTTCAATATAAATTCAATGAAAAAAAAATTATAAACATATTTTAGCTTGTACTTTTAAAAGAATATAATCGAGCTTCTATACTTGTAAAAGTATCAAGTTATTGGTGTTTGTGAGTTTTTGACCCTTAGATAAAAAGATAGATGGTTAGAATAATAATGGGCCCTTTGGGTTAAGTGAGTGATTGCTAGAATAGAATAATCTAAAGGAATAAAATTAGTTAAAGAGATAGATCTAATGGTAGAAAACTTACAAGCACTAACTGTTTGGTAATTGTACAAACATAATAGCCAATATATATATATATATATATATATATATATATATATATATATATATATATATATAACTAATATAGTGCTAATAGTATGTGAATAGGCGTAGGGCTACTATACTTTTATGAGTATAGACCCATTTATACTCATAACTTTTTCACTCTTGGATGAAGGGATGTGACCCATTTATACTCATAACTTTTTCACTCTTGGATGAAGGGATGTGCGGTTAGGATGATAGTGGTCTCCCTAGGGTTTAGTGGGTTGTTGGTGAAATAGTATAAATCCTAAAAACTATTATAATCCTAACCGTATATTTCTTCATTCAAGAGCCGAAAACTTATAAATAAAAAAAAAATTTATTCATAAAAATATAATAATCAGACTTTGTGAATAACATTATTATTAACTTTTTCTTCATTGAATCATTACTATTCTACCAAATCCTACTCAACCCTAGTCAACCAATAATAAAACAGTTGATATATAGCACACATTATTTTTATACTATTAATATTCTAACCTTTTATATATATATATAAAATATATATATATATATATATATATATATATATATATATATATAGAGAGAGAGAGAGAAAGAGAGAGAGTTCGGTTATTATGCTATTGATAGCACTAAGTATTTGGTGCTATCAAGTTTTCTAGTCTTAGATCAACACCTTTGATCATTTTCACCCGTTAGATTTTACTATTTTTTCAACCACCAATTAAATCCTAGGGACCCACTATCATCTCAACCACATATTTTTTAATTCAAAGATTAAAAACTTAATAGCACCGATGACTTGGTGCTATTAATAGCATTCCAGTCCCCCTCTCTCTCTCTCTCTCTCTCTCTCTCTATATATATATATATATATATATATATATATATATATATATATATATATATATATATATATATATATATATATATATATATATATATATAGTTTGAGTGATATATTTTTATAAGCACACAACCCAACGTATTTATAAGCTATTTTCGATTTTAGAACTTTCAAATCAAATTTTATTAGATTTGATCTAGAGTATTTGAAATATATAGAAAATAAATTTTATGATTTTTCGATATCATTAGCCTGATGATCGAAGGAGCATAAAATTAATAATTTTAAATGATCGTGGTGAGCCGTTTACAAGTTTAACGGTATAGAAATATCTAAATCATATAAAATTTTAATAAAAAAAAAATTATACTATATAAAATAAGATCAATATTTTTTATCTAAAATTTTAATATCATATCATTATATTTTGTGAGATTTTATTTTGATCAGTTGATTTTGAACTTATTTTTTCACTAGACAAATAATATCGAGAAATCACAAAATTTATCTTCTAGGTATTTCAAATACTCTAAATCAAGTCTAACGGAACTAATCATTGATTCGAAAGTTTCAATATAAAAAATGACTTATAAATATGAAGGACTCCGTGCTTATAAAAATAATGCATACTGGCTGCACTGTATATATATATATATATATATATATATATATATATATATATATATATATATATATATATATATATATATATATATATATATATATTTATATAGAGCAGAGCTTATATGCTTTTAAAAGCACAAGAACATTCATGCGCTATAATAATAAAAAATTTATAAGTATAGTTGGACTTATACTTTCGAAAGTATATAAGCCTAACCTAAGTGTCATGGATACGGACACGGGACACAGAATACATGACTCGGACACGAAACACGGGACACGGGACACAAAATACATGACTCGGACACGAAACACGGGACACGGGACACGAGACACGACACGACTCGACAACTTCAAAAAATTAGAATACGAATACGACATGAATATAAATAATAAAATATAATATTATTAATATAATAATATATATTTATTGTATATAAAATATAAATTTAATAAATTATTGTTATATTTATCATATGAATGAAAATTTATAAAAAAATTTATTGATAGTTCATATAATTTTTTTTTTAAAAAAAAATGCAACATAAATAATTTATTTATATTATTTAAAATAAATTTGTATATATTCATCAAAAAATTAAAATATTTATCATGTTACATTATATATGTATAAAAAAAAATTATATATATTTTTTTAATTGTATGCGCTATCAGTCGATATTGAACGCACGTTCTATAGCTTTTCACATCTGATACGAATTCGATACGGACACGTGAATTTTATAAAAATATCGGTAATAAATAAAGCCCAACTCTACTTTTATATATATATATATATATATATATATATATATATATATATATATCTTTTAATTAGTTGTGCTTGGGACATTTTCATATGTATGCGCCTGTGCATGCCCTTCGCATGATATACATCCCAACTGTGCCGGACGTGGCACAATCAAATTGTCAGAGTCAAAATTTGCACTACGTATTCGTTTCCTTGATGCTTTTTCACTGCCACAAAACACCAAGAATTTCTTTTTTCTTTTCTGAGGTAATATTATTGAGAACGTTGATTTTAGTATTTGATGAATATATAGATCTATTGAAGTAGTTTTTATACTCATAATTGAATTTGATCAGATTCGATTTAATAGATTTGTTAATATTACTTTTTTTTCTATATGGAAAATGCTATGTGTACACCCCTTTCGGGGTGTATATCATACACCCCACCCATCTAAGGGTGGGGGTGTGATGATGAATCACTCGATGTGACCCGTAAATAATATCGCCACCATTAAAATGGTGGAGGTGTATGATGTACACCCCTTCGGGGTGTACATGTAGCATTGCTCTTACTTTAATATGTGTAGACTCCTTTCTAACAATTAATATTTATTTAATATAATATTCATGAACAAAATTTTTGTTTTTCTTACCTTGTCAAATATTTTTAGAGTTTACATGGCTAGAGTGTCAGGCTTACACCCCCAATAAATTTACTTTTTTTAAAAAAAATAAAATATATATACTATTTATTTTGTTTATTTTTTAAAAAAAATAAATTTAACTTGAAATATGAAGCTTATATATAAGCTTTGAAGTCAAAATCTCGAGTACCAATCATAAATATTTTTGTTATTTACGTTAGAAACAGTTGGTTACCCCATGAATTTACAGGTGATTGATTCGGCGGTTAATACGAAGAAATGCAAAACATTAATTATACTCAGCACAAAGGCATGAATAAACTAGAAAAATATGTCATTTCAATTTAGTGGCGTACATGCACACATTCAAGTTTCGTGACACAAATAATTAATGCACTAGAGAAAGGCATGAGAATATTAATTAGAGGTATTTAATTTAATTTATTGGAGAATAGAGAAAGAGCTACACATGACGTAGATACGATATGAGCTTCATATGTGATATATACCAGCATATACAATTAAACCTTCGCGGATAAGTTAAGGTAACATTTTTTTTATGAGAAGTGCTAGATGTACACCCCAAATGGGGTGTACATCTTATACCTACTCTATCTTGAGGTGGGTATTCATCCACTCGTCATATTGATGTGACGAGTGAAATTTATCCATCCTAGGATGGGATGAGTGTAAGATGTACATCCCATTTGGAATGTACATCTAGCATTTTTCTTTTTTTATTTAAGCTATTCTAGTTAGTTATGTTAAATAAAAAAATATAAAAATTTTGTTTTTCAATAGCTTAAACTATTAGAGATAAATAATTATTTTATTTAATTTAACAGTGTTAAATATAAAAATATAGAGAACGATTGTTTCGTATTATTTAATATTTTAGCACTTTTTTATTTTAAGTTATTTTAATTTATTAAGTTGAAAATTTTAGTAATCTTAATGATTCTATATATTAGCTAGTAGTAGGTATTTGTTTCAGTATTATTTATTAAAAATAGTTAGCAATATTAAATTTAATAAATATTGATGAATTTAATAAAGTTTTTTTATTTAATTGACTAAAATCACTTCATTTTACATAATCAATATTTAAGGAAGTATCAATTTTCTTTTTTCTTTTTTTTTTAAAAAAAAACAAGCAAAAGTGAGGGGAGTGGTCAATTCATTTGTTTTGTTATATTTTATTTTATTTTTTTGGTGACATGTGAACCATTTCAAAATAAACTATAGTTAAGAGAGAGAAAAAGAAATATGAGTAAAACGCGTAATTAATATGAAAAAACTAAGAGGCACGAGTTTTCAGATAATACCAAACCTTGTTCAGAAATTAGTATATAATACTATCCGATAGTCCATACTCTGATTATTTATATACGATATGCTCTACTATTGAATTTTCAAGTCTTTAAATTGAAATTATATACGATATGCTCTACTATATACGATATGCTCTACTATTAAAAATAGTTAGCAATATTAAATTTAATAAATATTGATGAATTTAATAAAGTTTTTTAATTTAATTGACTAAAATCACTTCATTTTACATAATCAATATTTAAGGAAGTATCAATTTTCTTTTTTTCTTTTTTTTTTAAAAAAAAAACAAGCAAAAGTGAGGGGAGTGGTCAATTCATTTGTTTTGTTATATTTTATTTTATTTTTTTTGGTGACATGTGAACTATTTCAAAATAAACTATAGTTAAGAGGAGAGAAAAAGAAATATGAGTAAAACGCGTAATTAATATGAAAAAACTAAGAGGCACGAGTTTTCAGATAATACCAAACCTTGTTCAGAAATTAGTATATAATACTATCCGATAGTTCATACTCTGATTATTTATATACGATATGCTCTACTATTGAATTTTCAGGTCTTTAAATTGTGTTTAAGTCTTCAGATTAGTAAAATGAAAACAATTATTTGTCTAACTAATATCACCTAGTGCAATTGGCTAAAAATTTGATAATTGATAATATTCAAGATTTCAAGTTTAAAGCTCAGCTACTTCACACTTCTAACTAACGAAGCAGGCTCGTATAATGCTACCCTTATGTTCTCTCTCTCTCTCAAAAAAAACAAAAGTGAGCTTAGAGATATTGAAGAATAGTTTATTGAGTAATTCGGATTCAAACTCAGCCAGTGCTTCATTATAATTTTTGAATTCAAATACAAATTCGAACGTTGAATACATATATATTTGAATATCAAGTTCAAAATTGGATTCAACTTAATATAGAACTTAACAATTTGTATGATCTGAATCCGTTTTGGTTAACCATAATTGTGCAATTTGGCATCTAATATTCCTATATGAATTCATATCCAATTGTTTATATATATATTATGGGTAGAAATATGATGGTTTTAATAAAAAAACAAATTTTATCTTATTGGACTATTTTCACAGGTATTACAAATAATTTTCGTTTCCTGATTTTTACCACTAGCCTATTTTAATACCCTCTAGTTAAGTCATAATATAATAATTAAACTTAGGTAAAGAAATGTATGAATACCCCTCCCTCAATTAGCTCCTCAACTTTTATATTTTTGATTGAGACCTCCTCAACTTCATTTTTCTTAAATTCGAGTTTTTATACTTAATTTCATTGAGAATTTTATCAAATTCAATGATTCTATTAGTAATTAATTAATCGTTAAATTTAGTAAAATCACCAATGAGTTCGAGAAAATTCTCAACCTTTTAAACTAAAATCACTTAATTTAAAAAGAGTTAGAGCTAAGTTGAGTCATCTATTTCAAAATTGCCTATAGTTAGGGTTCTGCATAAAGTTTTACCTAAAATATATTCCATGAAAAAAGTCATAATAATAAAATATAAAGCACTTCTCATCAAAGACAAATTTGGTCGAGAAGATGCATGGATGATCCAAAGAGTTATTATCGGGTCCTACAAAGAAAAATATTACAGAATCCTCTAATTATACCAACTCTTATTATCTTTATCATAATAAAAAACTCTTTCTAAAGGAGAAATTATTGCATGCACCGCAATCCTACAAATTAAATATTATAAATTATTATATATGATCTATAATATTTAAACTATTGTTTTGAAAAATTTTAGTTAATTTTCTAAGTGATAAGTAATAGACTTTTTGTATGCTTCTAGTTTTGCTGACTACTTAATGCCTAATACTAAATTTTTAAAAAACTGAAAAGCAAATAACTAACCATAGAAGTCATTTGGCACTTTTTATCTCTGAATTAATATATATACAGAAAGAGAGATAGAGCACCGCTTGTGTGACGTCTCATTTTTTAGAAAGTGATCATTTATTTTAAAATTATTCTAATTCTAACATACTTAATTTTTTTAAGCTTTTGAGTCTAATCACCGTCCAAAATATATTATAGACGGATTAAGAGATTTAACACTATTATATTCTTTATACAGGACTACAAATTTCGAAAATTTTATATTCTTAATTTCCCTCTTTAAGTCCTAGCACCCTCGTCAGGCTTATACTCATAAACATCAAACGATGTAAGATTTGTTTCACTAGTCTTGATTGATCTTGCGGAGAGTCACGCTCCAGTACCCACAACGATTATCAGCTTGGGATATGCGCTATGATACTAATTGTAATGCCTCACTTCCCAAGAGATTATTTATTCTAAAACTATTATTGCTCTAGCATACTTAACCCTCTTAACCTCTTAAATTTAATTACTGCCTAAAATATTATAGCCGGATTAAATAATTTAGCTCTATTATATTTTTTATATAGGACTACTAAATTCCGGAGGTGTCGCAACTTGTATATTTTCAAAAGAATGGAGATCTCTATATTTTTAAATTATTTTTGATGATGAGACATTCGAATCAATGATCGGCTCCGATAATTGTAATTTACACTACTGAACTATGGAAAAATTTAAAATTTTATAATTTTTAGGCATTTGTCGAGTGATAAAAGGGTCTCAAAAATGACTATTTAATTTGTCGATGTGAGAAGTTTGTAAATTTAACAGTATAGAACAAACTACATTATATAAAATTTTAATAAAATCTCTATTTATGATCATTAAGAGCAAAATCAGTACTTCCTAATTGAAATTTAAGTTTTCTATCACTGTTTTTTATGAAATTTTTATATTCAACCGTTTATTTTGGGACTACTCGTTCTCTCTACAAATGATGTCAAAAATGATAAAATGTAGTTTTCAGATAATTCAAATACTGTAGATCATATCTAACGAACTCGATTATTCAATCGAATATTCCATCATCGAAAATAACTTGAAACCACGAAGACCTGCGTATAATTGAAAGCATATTCCAATAGTATAATTTTTTAATAAATAGTTTAATATTGCATCGTTTGTCAGACTTTTCCTTCTCATTAGCCGCCACCTCGTCGCCGTCAGCTATACCCACCGCAAACAAGCTTCAGAAGCATCAACCAGCAATCGGCACTCTCGTCTCCATCTCTGTTTCAGACGAATCGCCGAGCGGCCACAACAATGAGCGGGCCAAGTTCGTTATGTTCCTTTCGCTTGTAAGATATTCATGACGTGAACGCAACGCGAGAGCTAGTGTGGAAGCGATAGAGGCAGGAATGAACATTCGAAGCTGCTGTCGGTAATGGAAACATGCATATATATAACCTACAAAAAAGAGGCAAAGAAATGACAGATTGGATGTTTAAGATATAAAACTACTTTGACTAATTTTTTTAAAAAAATAACTTGAATCTACCAAAATTTTAAAAAATAATCTATTTTTACAAAAATAAGAAACTAGGGTTTTTTTTTTTTTTTGGCAAAAAAAATATATTTTAATATTTATATTCAATAAAATTATATCGACATTAATTCTGAGTGGCGTAGGCTAGGATTGAATTTCGAAGAACCTGATGTACGCGTAGACCGCGCGCGGCGCATGCAATAGTTGTTGGCTCCCAACGTCGGACCCAACTGAATCTGACCAAATGATTTTACCATGATTTCCCCCGTGAGAACCATCTCCCTCTCTCTCTCTCTCTCTCTCATATCTCTTTTGTGTTTTCATCATTCCAAACCCCAACTCCCGTATAAAGACAACCCCCATTGCCGACCATCGCACATCCCCCCACAACTGAACGCATCTCCAGCTTCTCTGCTACTTCCCCCCCTCTCTCCTCTTCTTCTTTCACAATTCCCTTAACAAATTCATTATACACACACGCACATATATATACTTATATGTATACACCTCCTGTAGCAACTAGTCCATCTCTCTCTCTCTCTCTCTCTCTCTCTCTCTCTCTTGAGTTTAGTTCCTTAGATCTTAAGGAGTAGCAAATTATATACATAGTAGCTAAGAGCCAAAATCTCTACTCTTCTTCTGTTACTCTACTGAAACATTCTTGTACTTGAGCCTCTCGATCCCTTAGCCTTAGTAATTCCTTGATTCTCCCAAAGCCAACATGTATCCACTTGCTTAATTGTTGTTTTTGAGCAGAGAACACGTACAAGACACCCAAAATTGCACACCCCTCTATATAATTATGCTTTGTACAAGCACCAAATCCACATCTGAATAGTATTTGGTCTTGTACTAGCTAGTGTGCCCTCTAGTTTTTTTTCTTCTCTTAATTCTCTACCCGCACGACCACATGATGCAATTCACCCAGAGCGCGCCACCCCCTCCTCCTCCTCTTCTGCATCCCAACGGCCTCGGCCTCGGTCTCGATCTCGATCTCGATCTCGATCTCGATCTCGTCGCGCCAGACCAGGCGCCGCCGTTGCTGCTGTACTCCCACCGCGCCGCTGCAGCCCGCCCGCTGTGGCCCGGACGCAGCGCGGTCGCCTTCCCGACCTCCTCGAAGGCCCTCGGCAGCTTCAACACGGTCGGCTGCATGGAGCAGCTGCTCGTGCACTGCGCGAACGCCATCGACGGCAACGACGCCACCCTCGCGCAGCAGATCCTGTGGGTCCTCAACAACATCGCCCCGCCCGACGGCGACTCCAACCAGCGCCTCACCTCCGCCTTCCTCCGCGCCCTCGTCGCCCGCGCCTCCGTCACCGGCTCCTGCAAGATCCTCACCGCCCCTGAGTCGGGCCCCCCGGCCCCGGCGCGCCACCACCAGTTCTCCGCCCTCGAGCTTGCCAGCTTCATCGACCTCACCCCCTGGTACCGCTTCGGCTACACTGCGTCCAACGCCGCCATCCTCGACGCCGTCGAGGGCTCCTCCGTAGTCCACATCGTCGACCTCAGCACCACCCACTGCATGCAGATCCCCACCCTCATCGACGCGCTCGCTAGCCGGCCCGAGGGCCCGCCCCTCCTCCGGCTCACCGT